>CM062819.1:976322130-976922130 GCA_031772625.1 Pinus tabuliformis | reverse complement strand
TGAAATGCATTGTTAGATGGACATTTAAGATCAACAAGTATACTGTCATTAACTCTTAGGGCTTAGTAAACCAATACAAAACCATCTTTATGTTTATAGGATTTTCCATGCGTGGAAGCAACCTCGGTCCTTAATGCACTTACTTTTTTTGCTGCTTCTTTCATTGTCTTTGGTGGTATTTTGCTAGAAAATCCTTACATAAATTCCAATATATGTTCTCTAAAACAATATAAAATCCTCCCAAACGCATGACATGAGCTTGGTTACCACTTGGAGCAAAACCACATCAAAAAAGACACATTGTACATTGAACGCACAAACAATAAGTTCCTTTCTTCCAATTTTTGACATTTTGCATTAAGGTAAACAATATCCAAGCCACTAAGTAGATAACTCTTCTCTTTTTCTTGTCTATGGGTGCACTGAGGCAAATATTTTTGTCTTCTGAGGAAACTAAAATAATAATTGTCCATAAATATCTAATTTATAAAGACTATTTAGTAATGATTTTTAACTTATCACAAAAAGCACACTCATTTTTATGCCATCACTAAGAATCGAAGGTATGCTTTTGTATGAAAGTTAGACATGGATGGAAGGAGTTTGACTATATTTTGTGGTTCTAGATGTCTACTAATACGACCTAATTTGACCTTGAATGATGCAAGTTCTGGTTGATTGAGTTTTTTATGAAGACACTGTTGAATTAAGATTTTGAGCTTTTTCTGATCTTGAGTAGAGTTTAGAGGATGTTTCCTTCATTACCAATACAAGTTTGGATCCATCCCATAACATAGCTGAATTAACCTGAATGGATTTTTCTCCAATATTGTTTTTTCCAAGCCATTATGTTCCTTAGTTAGCTCAAGTCATCTACAGACACAACAAGGACCTTGAAAATCCAGCCATTAATCTGAAAGGATATATGGTAAGACCCTATACTGTCATTATGAATGTATGGGCATTAAAATATAACGAGCAACACTTGAAATGGACGACAGATGGCAATAAATCATTTGTTCTAAATAGGATCATATAGAATGAAAAGGGGTGATTATATTTCTATATTGTGTTTTAACATCCGGAAAATCATGGTTCTTGCAGGTGGGAAATGCACTTACAGACGATTTCCATGATCTTGTAGGGATTTTTGAATTTATGTGGTCTCATGGTTTGATATCAGACAACACCTACCGGTTGCCCAATATTCACTGTGACTTTTCATCTTTTGTGCATCCATCAGCTCTATGTAATATGGTATTAGATCGTGCCGATGTGGAAATGGGGAATATTGATCCATACAGTATCTACACCCGTCCTTGTTTGAACAGTACTGGAACATATAGAAAACAACAGAGAAAAAGATATGTAAGTATATTATATACATTAAGCATTGTATATCCCAGCAGATCAGTTTGAAGGTATGCTTAAAGTCCAATTTTGTATCTTTTGCATTTGGTAGTCTCTTTCCCATTGACATGGTAAACTGTAAAATAAAGACCAGAGAAAAATATGTGTAAGAATATTAGATACATTAAGCACTCTATATGCCAGCTTATCAGTTTGAAGGTATGCTTAAATTCCAATGCTATATCTTTTGCATTTGGTAGTCTCTTCCCCATTGACATGGTAAACTGTAAAATAAAGACCAGACTAGATGATTGAGGTCATTTTTTCTCAAATTAAACACATTCTTGCGTGCCATTGAGGTCCACAATTTGTTGCATGGTGAATTTAAATGACTGGTATCCATCACCTCTAGATGGGGATAATCAGATCAGCTATAAGAGCACTACTGCATTCTCTTTCTCACAAAGGCATTTTGTTGCAGCCATGGAGGCATCTGTTTGTGGAGTATGATCCTTGCACTAAAAAGCATTCCTAAATTTATTTCAATCTACCTGAAGTACAAAAGGCTCTTCATGCCAATGTTACAGGAATTCCTTATAACTGGACTACTTGTAGGTCTGTGGTTTTATTATTAAAATGGTAACTTTTTTTTTATCTGGTGCTGCTTCTTTTGCATTTATAAAGGACCTTCATTCATCAATATGGTCTGTTTGCTTTATTATGTGATGAAGTTTCTGCTCACTGGGGAGACTCCCCTAGATCTATGTTGCCAATTTACCTAGAGCTCATAAACATTGGACTACGCATTTGGATGTTCAGGTCACAACTCACCGTGCATATCATTTCTTTTAATCAGAACATGGCACTTAGAACAATGAGAATGTTTCTGATTGGACTTTTGCTATTATCTTCCATCATAAAATCTACTACAGAAAATTCGATATTGTTTTGTTGGTATGCAGTGGAGATACAGATTCAGTGATTCCAATCGTAGAAAAAACAGGGATTTAAGGGCCTTACCCCACAATTTATGATTGAAAATCTATTGGATATTGCGAGAAAGATATAGAAGGAGTTGTGCACAAACATGGCCTTTATACATCACGATTTCAGAAAGAGTGCTTTCCCTTATATGGTTGAGTGGTCCAGGAAATATGATACTATCACAAGTAATTTTTATGGCATATGTTGCTTATGGATTATTGGTTTATTTATTTGTTGCAATTATAGATTTGAAATTCAATTACTTTTTGTAGGTGAGAAGTTTGTGATCTAATTTGGTTACGAACTGAGAATTGTTCTGACCTGATGCAGAATTGATCCGGCAATTTCTATCTTCCAAGCACGTGAATTACTGTGGAAAGTCTCCTCTGGACCAGAAAATGTTGTTTGTTGTGGTTGGGAGAAGTGCGTTTGTTGTTAATGGTGAACAATGGTCTTACCAACACCGAATGTTTGCGCCTGCCTTTAATATGGAGAAGCTCTCAAAGCTCAAGGTGAATATGGAAAGTAAAGATGGTAGAAATAACTTTCGGGTTAATCTCATTGAAGAAATTTAATGGTTATGGGCATTGCTTTTCTGTTTTATATGCTGTTAATATACTTAATATATAATCCTGTTTGTTTTTATTTTACTTTATTTTTTATCATAGCCACACTAAAATAGTACTACATATTCATGCAAAAGTAAATGCAGCATACCTGGCTGAGTAACAGTCGCCTTCTTCCAGTCATAGCTCCACACATACTTCGAGATTCACAAATACTTCGAGATTCAGTCTTGCCACGGAAGAGCTTGTCGTTAGACCAAACGCCATCTGAAAAGTCCAGCAAATGCAAAGCATAATGAACAAGAAGCTGGAAATATTCAAGCTTTGAAATTTCGACATTTAATGCAAGGCAAATGTCTAAAAGCTTTACAGTGTCATCCAGGTATTCGTCCATCCATTTCTCATCCCAGCTTTGAAATTTCGACATCTAATGCAAGGCAAATGTCTAAAAGCTTTACAGTGTCATCCAGGTATTCGTCCATCCATTTCTCATCCCATTCTGCTGTAGGAAATTTGAGATCTATAATAAGGGACTTGAGGTCCGCGTGTGTAGCAGATAAAACCGCCATGGCTTGCTACATCCACAATAGATTTATCGTGTTCTTCAATAACACACTGGCACCCTAAGCATTTTATGGTAAAACAAAACACATAATTTCAGTCAAACAAAGATGGTTACAAAGTTCTCAATGATCAAGGATTTTCTGATCAAATTGTTTTCTGTCACTTTCTCTCTATCTGCCCCATGAAAACAATCAAGCCCATTAACTGGAGTCCAATTTAGAGCTGGCAGAACCCTACTCAAGTTTGTAGGGTGCCATGGGGATGCTTTTCTTGTGCCACTACAGACAGGGAAACAGGGTAGGGTCATTTTTAGTGTCGTTTGTTGTTAATGGATTCCTTGGATATGCCTCCTATGATGGAAGACCGTCTATGGGACGTCCCAAATGTCAGGGGTTTGTCCTTGCCAAATGGCTATAATGGGATTTTGTTAAAAGAATGTTTTTTAATCAACCACTAGTTAAGATGAGCAAGATTTTCTTGATTGTGAGGTTATTAGTGGTGTATTTATTCGGCCAGAGTTTTGAAGGATTTGCAGGTCTTACTATTTTTTGTAAGCATAAGCACACATATCAGTATGGATATGTTATTGGAGAAGCTTAAACTCTGGTGGAATGAAGCCATCATTAAAATGCTTATTATTTTAACTTATATTTTACTTGAAGCCACCTTTTCCCATTAAAAGACCTCACTCTCCCAAATCCCTTAAAGCATAGAAACAAAAGTCATAACATTTAATGGAGTGGCTTATAATTGCCCCCAGTCATCCCCTGCATTTTTTCCCTTGAAACTTTGGTGAATAGAGGCATGAGGAAGCATCGAGTCCCATTTCTTTGGTTGATGTTTGATTAGAAATTGTTATACAGGTCGTAGGCTAACAAGGTGACTTTTTAGTCTTTTTTTCGTGTAGATATTCTAGTAGTTTTTTCTTAAAATCCTGTCAGAAATCTCAAAAAATGTAGTTTCAAGTTGTTGAGTCTACACAACATATGTTTTCTAAAGACTTTCTACGGTGCTAAATCCATTTTTGCATTTAAAATTACAATTTAAATGACAGAATATTGTGATCTCACCAAGAATTGTATTACTAGATTCTGGTGAAAAGGACCAAAAAAATATTCGCATTAGACTACATCCTTGTTCATTTATTCTTTTTACCTGGCCTTTGATGATGATAAGCAATGTTGAATTGGAAATGTGTATCACAACATTGCCAAAAGTGGCTCAATATTTGCTAGATGTTTTACAGGTGATATAGTAAGGCATTGTTTGGTATATGTTTTAGAGCTGATAGAGCAAGGCACTGTTTGGTATATGTTTTAGAGCTGATAGAGCAAATCACTGTTTGGTAGATGTTTTAGAGATGATAGAGCAAGGCATTACATATAAGCTACTTTAAGAAGAGTTTTTCAATATGAAATACAGCTCCATTTTGTTATAAAATGCATTGTTAGGTGGACATTTAAAATCAACAAGTATACTGTCATTAACTCTTAGGGCTTAGTAAACCAGTACAAAACCATCTTTATGTTTGTAGGATTTTCCATGCGTGGAAGCAACCTTAGTCCTTAATGCACTTACTTTTTTTTCTTAGAACACTGATGTTAATTCTAGTTTTACTATCAGTCGTGATTTCAAGATAAAATCTAGATGCATAGAACACTGATGTTAATTCTAGTTTTACTATCAGTCAACTGGGGTGTCATGGATTATTTTTTGTCCAAATTCTCATTTGTGAGATGATGATGAGATATAATGCCTTGATAAATATTGACTTTAAATCTTGTAAACATGTAATTGATTTCAAATATAATTGTGAATTCACCTATTACCAACAACAACCATAAAAATTCCAGCACCACTATCAATACCGCTGCCCTGATCAATTCCAGGTTTACTACTAAGACCGATGCCTTTGCATATAAAAATTGGAAGTACAATTTATAAATGTCTGCCCAGCGTAACTCAATCTAACAACTCTTGCTAAGTGGCAATATGAAATTGTTAAAGAAAAATACAATAGGTTGAAAGCACTAATTAGTCCCCCCTCCTCACAAAGAGGGTTAGGCTTTACGTAGAATACAGCGCAACTGTTCAACTCGGGAATCCTTTATTATTTTCATCTATTAATTTTGGAGTTATAGAGGAACAAATGCATATTTCAGCATACAGGACACCGTCACAGGATGGAACTTGGCACCAATGTACAGAAAATAAACACACTATGGAAATTTGGCCTCGCATCTTTGCCTCATTTTTCACATTGCCAAACTCAGCCCTGGTGAACAGAGGAAATACCTATATCATATGAAGATACAGGATTTCCACAATCAACAAAAAAATCCTAATAAACATAGTTGTCGAAGAGGCTCATTCAACTCAACCTCTTCTCAAGATAAAGTGTCAACCAGTTGTTCAAGATACTTTCTGCCACGATGTGGAAGATTTGTACATTTTTAAGTGTATGTGAACTCTTTGGGAGACTAGGTCCAACATTAGGATCCTAAAGCTCTTCCTCCCAAAGTGACCTTTCTCTTTTGTTGGTAATGGCTATCACCTATGATAGCTTTACAGAACTTCAATTGCAAAACTAGAGAGCCACACCAAATGCATGGGCATGTTTGTAACCGGACGACTCTGTCTATCCTAGCTACCCTAGCACTTCTGCGTTAAAATTTTAACGCTCTTCACATTATTCTTCTTTACAATCCTGTAGTTATCATTGTTTTTTTATTTATTGAAACTAATGTATGCAAGGTACAGTTACATTTACATCTCGCTCTAAACTCAAGACTTAGAAAGACAAACCCCATTGCAATGTTTGTTTCTGTGACTAGAATATTCATTAGCAAGCAAGATCCTCCCCTCAAGAACATACAGATTCATATAGAAATTAATAAGGTGTTCCTCATCGATATCTATGCAATAAGCTGAACTCTATATACATTATTTATGTTGGCTGCATTTGGGGCCATTGCAGTCAAATAGAAGGATAGAAAATCATTCGTTTTTCTTCTCTGTATGAAGTAGCGTCTCCAGAATAGAGAAGACAAATAAGGGACCAAACAGGGGAGGCATAGGCGGCTTACTAAAGGCCACAGCCAGCTGCCTTGAGCTTTGCTTCTCAGATATACTGGCTTCCTTTCCGTTCACATGCGGTTCTTTCACATGATATTTTGAACTGGGTTTGAAATACACCTTTGTCGGCTGGTTCTGCTGAACGAGCCATTCTGCAATACAGACATGCAATATGAATGTAGTCAGGTTCCTAAATTTTGGAAGATATTAACTCCACAACTGGGAAATCTAATTTGACATTTTCAAGAACCACAAGGCTTTAATTTCATTGTACCAGCTTTTCTTGGATAGAACTTTTTCAGGATATTCTTACAAAGAAATTCCGCAGTTATCCACATACTCTAGGGCTTCAGTTCAGAACACAAAAATGAGACTTTTCTTTTTTGGTTAACAACCAATGAATATCTCCAATGACCTGCAATCCAAGTCTACAAATTGTTTAGTATGTGTTCTTGCTTGCACATTGCACATAGAAATTTTGCCATTAATTCTATCTTATGAAGTTTACAGCATTTGTTTAGGAAAATCCCAATACGTCAGTTTGAACCGATCATGATCCACTGCATAATTCTCACTATATTCGCACTTAGAAATTCAAATACACAAACTAAAACCCCAAGACATATTTGCAAGTTTAGACAGAAGACAGTACCTAGAACAAATTTGGTTTCTCAGGAAAGATATAACCAGGAGCAAAGAACTCTCATACTATCAAGGAGTGGCAGCTACTCTATAGAGTGGACCTATCAATTAAGATCATGTGTTCTGTCCTTTGAGAACAAATTTGGTTTCTCAGGAAAGATATAACCAGGAGCAAAGAAATCTCATACTATCAAGGAGTGGCAACTACTCTCTAGAGAGGACCTATCAGTTAAGAACATGTGTTCTGTCTTTCGAGATCACAAGTTTGAGTCTAGTGGGGGAGGTTATGTAAACCAGCATAGACTCAAATTATCACTGTGCATAGGTGATAGGGATTTCATCCATTAATTTGGTGTCTGACTAGGCCAATTTGAGTCTAGCGAGGGTAAAGTATGTACACCTGCATAGACTATGTAGTCAAATCATCACTGCACAGAGGTCATCTCTTGTCCCATAAACAAAGGGATTTCATCTGTTAATTCAGCCTCTGACTAGGACTTGGCCTTAAAATGATATCATTCCTATAATTATTCAAATAATTGATATCTGAATAGGCCTTGACCTTAAAATTATATTATTATGATAATTTAATTTGGAGATTTATAGTGTCTTTAAAGAATAGAAAACTAGACTAAGATTGGGCTTATTGCTCTGTTCCAGAATCAACAGGACTAAAACTGGAACTCTTGAGCACCTGTCTCAATATACAAGACAAGTTTAGCCTCTCTCTGTAAAGAGAAGAACAGAGGAAACAAAATCGGTACTTTACAGCAAAGTTTCCACAATACATACAGAGTCTATAACTTGTATGCAGTGCCGAACCCTCTAAAGTGAAGTAGTTCAAATGAATAGTCATCACCAATCCAGTGGACATCACTGAAAAATATGCATCTCCAGGTAATCCAAATGAAATCCCCATTGTGGCACATGTAGATCTGCAGCTCCAGAATAAACGCCAGATGGTCTCAACTGGACTGTGCAATGAGGGAAAGCCTCATCTGTGACTCCGTCGGTAACAACCACTCTTTAGAAGGTAGGCCCCGATATAAATACCAACATTTTGAAAGAGAGTCTAAAATCCTGAAAGGCTCTAAAGGATCATAGTGTACAACGGTGATTTCCCCACAAAGATTAGTCTTGCACATTACACAAGACTTGATCGAGAAGATGATCCTCAATGTTTCTATCGAAAGCAAACATAATTGAAGGTGGTTTTTCAATCATTGACAAACATAACATAGCACAAAAAGTGCAAACTATTCAGGATATCCAGGATTCCTTAAAAACGGGGCACCTTAACTGGTTCATTTTGTACATGACTCTACCAAATAAAGGCAGGGTCCAGAAAACAGATTAACAAACCCTAATATTGCAGCTATTGTGGGAACTTAACGCATGTTGGGCATGTTTTCTGGAGGCGCATCCTTCATAAGAATATCTGGTCATGGATACGAAATCTGTTTACAAGTATCTTTACTTCACAAATCTACTGGCGTTTAGCAAGTAATACTGATGGTCACTCTCTTATAAATGTTTGTTTTAGATTCTCCAACTACTCAGTGTTAGCATATTGGATTGCCTCAAGAGATTGAAATAAGCCAGATATAAGAACAAGAGCTCATGCAATGTTGGCATATCTGATTGATTGCCTTGACAAGGGATTGTAATAAGCTAGATGTAAGAGCAAGGGCTCATGCAATATTGGCATGTCCGATTGCCCTGAAAGAAGATTGTAATGAGCTACAAACTAGATCAAGAGCTCATGCACAATACCCCAATTGCAGGTGTAGGTAAGGGGTAGGAAATTTGGGTATACTGATGGCCAAGCACAATCTTAGGTTCTCAGAAATGAGATCCATGTTCAAACCCCTTAGAGGACATAATCAAGTGGAAAACCTCTTTAGTTTTGTTTAATGATTTGCCAATATCTATTGCAGTACATTCATAAATTCCTAAACAAAAAGTCCAAGTACGTGGTACAGTCCAAGTATGTGGTTCAACCCTTAAGTGCGGAGGTTTGGACACTCTAATCCCAGTCAAGACTATGTACCCTAGGCTTCGCTCCAATCCCACAATCCCACACAAGACTATGTACCAGGCTTGGTAGCTCCAAGAATATGTAACCCAAATCCCAGGCAAGATTATGTACCCTAAATTGGAAGGAAATAAATAAATAAATAAATAAACAAAACAATGCATCTATCCACAACCACCAAATAAGTTAGAATTTTATACACGTTTAACAGAACACAACACAGAGCTGGTATGGTGGTGAGCTATGGGAGTCACCAACAAATTCAATTGCATATTACCACTTAACCTAGAACTTGGAAAAAATCAACTCGTAAAACTTATCTCCCGATTTCAAATCCGATGGAGTCTTTCACTTGCAGTTAAGAGCCTAAACAAGGAGCTCCTGTGATTTGGGCGTAGTGGGTTCTTCTAAAAGACGTAACAAGGTTTGAATTCCGCCTTCTTTGGCAATCAACTGACGCATTTTATCATCTTGGGAAGCCATTGCATGCAGGCACTCTATTGCATTTTCTTGCGCAGACGGCATACCAGAAGAAACCAGATTGAGCAGAATAGTAATCGCCCCTTCTTCCGCCATCGTTTTCCTTGTCTCTTCCACAGCAGCCACATTCTTTAGCGCCCCTACAGCCATGGCCTGTGCAGCCGAGGTTCCCGATTTGCAAATATGAATCAGAACTGAAACCCCACCATAAGCCTCAATTCCACCATAAGCATTTTCTGCATTGCTCGTTAGCCCTCCAATGGCCGCCGCAGCCTTTTCTTTACACAACGAGCTCCCGGATTCCAAGAGCCGAACCAATGGACCTAAAGCGCCCTACGTTTTTTTAAGGTTTTTTAATGTTTTAAAACATTTTTCTTATTAAATTAGACGGCTGATTTTTGTTCAATCATCTAACAAAAGATCTAACGGCTACGATTAAGACAGAAAGGCATTTGGGGGAGTTCATTTTAGAGGGGAACGCCTTACGACGTAAAAATATTAGTGTTTTTCTTATTTGTATGCAAGTACTCTATATTTCTATTAAAAATTAGTTATATATATATATATATATATATATATATATATAGATATATATAAATAAATAAATATATAACTAACATATCATATGATATTGTTGATGTATTTACGCAAAAAAATTTAAATGTCATTTGATTTTTTTATATAATAACCGAGAAGGTTTTTTTTATTACTAAATCTGTGATGATTTAAAAATTAAGAAAAAATTATTTATAAAATAATGTTTAAAAAATTATTTATAAAATAATTTGTTTTATTTTATTTGAATATTTTTTTATAATTACTTATTTTTTAGGTTTAAATTTTAATAGCGGTTGAATTTTTGTTCTTTATAAAAAGTCTTATTTAATTAAATTTAAAATTAGGTAGAAAATTAAATTTAAATTAAAATTGGTATGGATTTTAATAAAAAATAATAGTGTAGTTTAAAAAATCTATAAATTAGTTTAGAAAATAATGGAAATTTGACAAGATTATGATAAAATATGGCAGAAATTTTTGAAAATATAGGTTACAGTTCTCAAATTTCAGGATTTTGGGTGCCAGGGGGTGCTTGATGATGCTGAATCTATTTCCACTATTATAAAAACTGACTCAAACACTCCACCATTGTGATTAAAAAAAAACAAAAATCATCATTCCAACAAAAACTGTTGTCCAAACGATTATGTAACATCGATAAACAACACTCAAAATAATGTCCAAAACAATATAATATATTGTTAACCATAATTCTTATATAAATAATTTTATTGAAAAAAAACCTAAATTTTAAAAAATTGAAAATATTAAATCCATATAACAAGGTTGTAAATATTATTAAGGTTACATAAATAAAATCTAGATTGATGTAAATTTTTGAAAGAGAAAGAATTAAGTTTTATAGAATAGATTTTGGGATATATGCATAAATAGATGCAGATGATTTTCATGTACTTATGAAACTATATAGCTCGATGTTTTTGAGTGTATGGAGACAACTTTTATTATTTATTAGTACATTAGTTATTTTAATTGTTGGAAGGGTTACAATTATCACGTATTTGAATTTGTGGATTAATATTCTATTTCTTTTATATATATATATATATATATATAATTTATTGTTCATAATATATATGTTTGTATGTGATGTTATGTGTAGTAATCGTTAATGTGAATTTATATGATTTTATAAATATAATATTATTTTTTTAATTTATATGGAATTTGATGTGTAGAATTTTTAACATAATTATTTTTATTTTAAATATAAGTGGAATTTATTTATGAAGTGTAAACTAGTTACTTTGAGTGGGGTCTATTTTTTATTAGGTCTCAAGTTTAAATTTAATAGGGAGGGATTCATGATGGAAGTCACTTTTATGGTAATTGAACTATCTAGAGGAGTGTCCAAGCTTGATCAAACTTCTCACATTCCTAGTGATACCATTCTGTTATAGACATTTTTGTGCCTTACAGCTATAAGCATGAAATGTCCGTAAACCAAGGGCTCCTAAGTCCCTAAAAGTGTTGTTCCAACCCCTAAAGGAACAAGGTCAACAAATTACAGCTTCTCCCAGAAGTTCTCCACCAGAAACTGCTCAGAATAAGTCAAAAAATGATCATTTCAGCTGCTCCACTAGCTAAGTGCGTTGCATAGCACCTAAGTCCACTAGCTAGGTGCATTGCAACGCACCTAAATGCACTACCAGGGTGCGTTGAGCGGGAAATGACAAATGGCAGTGTCATTTCGCGAGGTGGAGAGACAATGGAAGCTTCCAGAATCTTCTCCAATGACACTTGCCTCACTGAATTCGACCAAGGATGAGTAAGAGGCTTTCAGTCTCCAAGTGGAAGCAAGAACTGACAGAGAGAAGCCACTAATCAAATCATGAGCTGACTCATCCTCCTTGCATACATCTATATATGGATCCCTCATCCCAGAGATCTAGAGGCTGGAATTTTGCACATTGTAAGGAATTGCTGTTGGTTTTGAGACACATATCAGAGAATTGGGTGATCTATGCTTTGTTGGGGGTGAAGAAGGGACTTCTTTGCTGGGAGGTTGATGCTGGGTCAGGAATCATCGGTTGTAACTCCTCCTGGATCTTCTTGTATATCAATAAAAACTATTTGAGTTTCTTCTCCATGCTTTTGTATCATTGATGCTTGTTACATTTGTATGGTTAACTTAAATCTGATCCTAAGTTATTTATGAATATAAACCCATGTCTTTGTATAGTTTTCTCCTTCTGTGATCTTACAGGTACTTGGTGAAGCTGGGCAAGTAAGGGAGCAGGTAGCTGGAAGCTGTCAAAGAGGAGAGAGATTGGATCAAAGGACTAGCGCAAGACACAGGTTGGTTCTTCCTATTCCTCTTTGTTTATAGTTCATAAAGAAGATACACAAGTAGTTTTCTCTGTTTGTTTCTAAGGTAGCTGTCACACTTTAGTGGGATAGAGCAGTTATGAATAGACACTTTTCCCGATAACGAAATGGAGACTCCACTGGGGATCGTGTCTAATTAGTTTGTTTGTGTTTCTCTTGTTGTTTATTTCATAAACTTATAAGTAGCGATCGAACTGCATTTTCCTTGACAAATGCAAAGTAGACATCTGCTACTTCAATCCATTCACTGGATCTGTTTATGATTTGAACAGCTGATTCATAGACTAACTAATTGCCCTTGTGATAGCTCTTGGACCCCCCTTAGATCTACCTCTGATTGTGCATTACTGATTGCTTTTACTCGGCCAAAAACCAAAGATTAAACTGCAAACCGTGACCCAGAACCCGGATAGAATTCTCATTTTTGCCCCAGCGCAGGCACTGGGAAGAGGTTCTGCATTTCAACGCACTTCCAAAGAGGGATACCTGCGCTGCAATGCAGTTTCTCTGTGTAACAGGTGCGCTAATCAGCCTAGCCCTGTGCAGCTAAGGTTCTTTGCTTCATTCTTTCAGTTTTGTCTCTGATTTTTGCAGCCTGTGATCAGTATATGACTGTTTCAAACCCCTTTTCCTTACTGATATTCTGCCTCATTTGTACAAAAGAACTGTAGATGTTTTTATGTGTTTGTTGAGTCATTTACAGTTTTCCATTGCAAAAGTATAATAGTCGTATTGTCGTCCTTTGATTTAGATCTGTCGCAAGTGTCGATTTCGATCATAGGAGAAAGTTTATTTGCTGTTCATGGTCGATTATGCTTTTACTTTTGCCTTTGGTTTGAATTTGTGACTTTCTAGTGTCGAAACGAGTATTTATTTCAAAATCATAGTGTCGTAATCGTCTCTACCTTTTGATTTCGAAAAGAAGCTTGTTTATATTTGTCGCTTGAAAGCAAATTCAGATTTGTACATCAACTTTCTTTTTAGCATCAATACTAAGAAAGTGAAAAACAAATACATGCATGTGCATTTGCATATTGACAGTCTGTTTGGCTTCATTTAGGAAAGTGCATTTACGGTGTGCTCTTTGCTCTTTGCGAAAAGATTGTGTCTTTCTTTTCCCTTAGTAGCTAGGATTTTCATTGCTGAAAAGAGATAAAAGTTTGTTTATCATCTTTAGATTGCATTTTAGGAATTACATCTACATCTCGTGGTGAACCCAAAAGGCAAACTTCATAAGAAAGATCAACTTAAAATAAATTCAATGAATCTAACAACGCTTTGGAACTTAACGCACAACGTTTAGAGGTCTAGGCTAGAGACGTATTCCGGCGTCGTAAAGCCTGGTAACTGTTGTCCTCACTGATGGTTGGGTGATTCCTCCACTTTGAGACGATAAGTGCCAGTATGGACTTGTGCTCCCACGTACCGTCGAGTATATATTGGGAGACCCCTATAGGCTTAAATCCTTTATCCATAGGAAGCCGTGTCGGCCGCCCTACTGATCGCAATGCACTGAACACAACATTCGGGAAGATTGACTGTCGTACCGTAAAAAGTATTCTGTAGTTTTGTGATTGGTTTGGTACTCCCTCTACCTAGACCTCCAGAGCAGTCCCTTTCGTTCCTTTTCAGACTCCTTAACGGAAAAGGTCCATCTGAGCACTTGTCACTTCAGGCTCATTAAAAATCGAAGGAGACTAGAGTCATCTTTTGTTTTTTCTCGACTCTTAAAAACTGAAAAAACAAGTTGTGTCAAAGCGTGTTAAAATTTATTTTAAATGGAATATTCATACCCCTTTCCTACGTTGATCTTGGGTTGAGAAAATGGAGCCTACCAACCAAGGAATTCCCCTTGGTGGAAATCCTAGTCCTTTCTCCTCTTGGGGAGATGTTGGTGCACCCCATATGGCCACATTGTCGCTTCCAGGACTGACAATTGGTTTGCCTGTATGGCTCTTCTCAACCTCTGTCGTTCAGAACACCACCATTCTTGAACAATCAAATCAACAATTAGACGAGTCCAAAGTTGCCCACCAGCCTTCTACTTCCTCTAATTCTTCCTCCCTTCCTTCCTCTTCGCTTGATGGAGCTGGTAAAGCTAAAAGCCAAGTTCCTAAGGAGAAGAAGGAAAAGAAGAAGAAAGAGAAGAAGAAGAAGGAGCCAAAGGCGAATGGGGGAAAACGAGTGTCGTCTAATGAAAATCCACACACTGCACCAACCAGGCCTAAATCGCCATGTGTCATTTGCAAAGGAGACCACTTTCATAGAGATTGTCCTTGCATCCCCCGGATACTAAGGGACTGGTCTCCTCGTTTGCACAACCCGGTGTCGTCAACCTTTGATGATCATGTTGAAAGCACACCGTCAACTAGTGAAAGTGAAGCCCCAGGACAAAAAGGGAAAGCTAGATTTCCTTGTAAACTGTGCGAAGGCAATCATGCCATCCACCGTTGTCCCTTCTTAGACGAAGCTAAAAGAGTTTTGGATGATCGTCTGGTTTCACCGTTACGACTTCCTCTTGGATATAAAAAACTCTTGCCGAGTCCGTCACTAGTTGAGAATCCAACTGGCCCGCTCAGGTGGTCGGCTGAAGCGCCTATCATTGAAGATAAACCATCTGGATCCATACCAGACGAAAGTCAAAATGTCGAGGCGACAGTTGACCCGGTCTTGCCTTCAAAAGTTTCATCTTCAGATGATACAGTCACTGAAGAGAATAAGGATGACACCGTCCAAATTCTCTTCATAAACACAGACTCCGACGAACATGGGGGCAATTTACCCGTTCCTTTACCGCAGGAAGGAAGTTCGTCAGAGGCGTACCCGGCCGTCTATTCGGTCCCACCTCCAAGCAACCTAGTTGTCTCCTTCGACTGGAATCAACTAGGCAGACCCAGTTTACCAGCTAGCATACCATTTCGAATTATCGTTCAAATATATAGAATGGTTATGGCTGGTACCATCATAGATGAGGGGGCTTCTGTGAGTATCCTTTCCTCGACTGCTTGGAAAGCGTTCGCCATCACTTTTGCCTGAGATGAGAAATCTGACAGGCTTTGATAAAGGAACCAGTCGACCTTTAGGGATCCTTCCCGATGTGCCCATAACATTGAGAAGGAAGACAGTTCGCATGAACGTAATGGTAGTTCAAGGACCCTTAGATTACAATCTACTCCTTGGACGAGACTATATTTATTGCATGGAAGCAATTGTCTCCTCACTCTTTAGAGTGATGTGTTTTCCGCACGAAGGAAGAGTGGTCAAGCTCGTGGACCAGCTTTCATTTCCTGGATCGCGCATAGCAAATAGTCATATACCATCCCTAAATGGTCTTTTCACGCAAGAAATGTCTCAATTTCCAGTCCGTCCTCCCAATGAGCGCGAGTAATTTGGAGGGATATGACTAAAACCCAGGGGGCATGCGTCCTGGTCTGCTTCGGCAGGAAAACTTCGGGTATAGGGTAGGTTTCCGCAGGAGAATATGACTAGTCTGTACCCCGTCCGGGATTGAAAGAGGGGTTATTCTAGAACAAGATTCTCTTGTCAAAGTTATGTGAGTTGGCGGGCATCGTCGCTCACCTTTGTTTATTTCGAGAAACATCACCAAAGAAGTGTTTTGTTTACACCGTAAATAGAACAATCTTTGGGTAACCTGTAAGAGGTAGACCTCTCTCGGTAAAACGAATGTTTTGGCGGAAAGAAGTAGAGGTAACCTTGAAACTCTGTTTTATACCTGGGGGCATGCAAACCTTTTGGAGTGCAAGCAAAGAGCGATTATTTATCTGTTTTTTGGATTAGTCGTTTCCTAACTTGCATAAAGAAAGGATGTGGGGCAACACTCGAAAAGTTGCCGTTTTTATATGAGACATTCTTATCATATGACTGGATTAATCGAGCAGTGTTTACCGTGAGGTTCAAGCTCGTTAAAAAGTAAACCCGGACCGAGCAAATGTTTCCACCCGCATTTAAGCTCATTAAAAAATGAACTATCCCCCTAGTAAATAACCACCGTGAATGTAGTAATTCAGCCATTAAAGCCTTGGTCGTGTTTGCACCGTCACCTCCACTTTTTCATTGGCCGATCATTCACCTCCATTTGATTGTTTACCCATTTTGAGGAACAACTGCGAAGAGTGATTTCAATAGCCATCCTTGTGACACTGCCGTGATTGGAAAATTCCAAACCTTACCTGGAATCAGCTGCTACCCATTTTATCACTCGTTCCTCAAAAGACGAGTCTTCTTTAAGCTCTTTTTTGACTCGTAAAATATGAAAAGATTGCCGAGTTCCGGCCTTCCAGCTCGTTAAAGCGACGGGAAGTGCTATCCCTCCTCTAGATTTTAATCTTTTTGGACCTGAGGGATTATTGCAAAAAAAGATCGAGCGCTTGTTTTGTTCGGCTCGTTAAAGCTAATCGAAAATTCATCCCTTCTGTATTGTTTTATACTTTTTCGGAATTAAGGGATTAGATGACGAAAAAGGAATTTTGGAGTTACCTTTACGTACCTTTTCAGACTCTCTAAAAATGAAAAGGACCGAGTTATCTTTGTCGTTAAACTCGTTAAAAAAAGTTAATAGCGACAAACTTGTCTTTAGACGGGAACGAGTTTCAGTATCGCTAGGCTCGTTAAAACATAGCGATGGGTTTGCCCGAAGGGAAAATTATAGAACAAGCATATGTTATCCTCCTCAAGCTTGACAAAAATAAAGAGGTACTGGTCAGCAATGATTGGGGAAAAATTGGGAAGAAAACTCAAAGAATCTTTATTGGTAGCAAGTCGCTCTTGAACATGACACTTCCGCTCCGTGCCCGAGTCGGGTTGGGTTGTTTCATTCACCGGTCACATCGCCATGGTCTCGCCATACCATCCACATTTGGGGTTAATGCTACCAATCCATCACATCAGTGTCGCCGATATGTTCAAGAGAAGTCATCCAGAAAGGCCACCTGTGTTCTGCCCACTACCATACATTATACTCCATTCTTTCATGACCGCCACCCTGAACCATATATCATCAGATCGTTTTCACCTCCATCAAAATCATTTCCTCCATTCCGTGTCATTGATGTGGGATTCATTAAGGCCCTCCTGTGACGGATCACTTCTGGTCGACATCAGCTCATTATCCAAGAAGTTGGTCTAGGAACACCCCATTCAGTACTTTGAAGCTTGCATGCCTCAATGGCAAGTTTCTCACTTCTGGTGACAGGTTTACATCAATGAACTTCGACCAAAAGATTTTGCGTGGTGTTTGACGCCAAGTCCTTTATTTACACCACGTGAATTGTACTGCAGTACCTTGAGGGTCATTATCATTATCGGTGATTCCTCTCGCGCTTGTTAATAGTTTACATCATTGACTGGTAATCAAGCGATGTGTTTCCATGTTCGACTTCAAAACATTTTTCACATGGATTGACTTGTACTTCGAGTGAAGATCGGACGAGATTGAAGACCCCGGATCTAGTTTCATCCATCCGGGCTGCGATATATATTTAGGAAAATAAAGACATTCAAATGTACAGCATTACAGCACAGATAATCATCCTACCAAAAGGATGATGGCTCTATCAAAATCATCAGTCTACCATCAGACGATTGTCTGTCCTGTGTACATGAAAATGAATTTATAAAGCTGAGCATGGGAATGCCCGCCTCAGCTAGATCATGAAAACAGTATGAAGATAATGTATTGTATTGTATCTTATTACAGGTCTCCTCCCATCATTGAAAGAACTTCGGATCCTCGTAATAAAGCATTTCACCCGATAAACGGCCTCATACTTTAGGGAGCAACTGTTATAGACATTTTTGTGCCTTACAGCTATAAGCATGAAATGTTCGTAAACCAAGGGCTCCTAAGTCCCTAAAAGTGTTGTTCCAACCCCTAAAGGAACAAGGTCAACAAATTACAACTTCTCCCAGAAGTTCTCCACCAGAAACTGCTCAGAATAAGTCAAAACATGATCATTTCAGCTGCTCCACTAGCTAAGTGCGTTGCATAGCACCTAAGTCCACTAGCTAGGTGCGTTGCAACGCACCTAAATGCACTACCAAGGTGCGTTGAGTGGGAAATGACAAATGGCAGTGTCATTCCACGAGGTGGAGAGACAATGGAAGCTTCCAGAATCTTCTCCAATGACACTTGCCTCACTGAATTCGACCAAGGATGAGTAAGAGGCTTTCAGTCTCCAAGTGGAAGCAAGAACTGATAGAGAGAAGCCACTAATCAAATCATGAGCTGACTCATCCTCCTTGCATACATCTATATATGGATCCCTCATTCCAGAGATCCAGAGGCTGGAATTTTGCACATTGTAAGGAATTGCTGTTGGTTTTGAGACACATATCAAAGAATTGGGTGATCTATGCTTTGTTGGGGGTGAAGAAGGGACTTATTTGCTGGGAGGTTGATGCTGGGTTAGGAATCATTGGTTGTAACTCCTCCTGGATCTTCTTGTATATCAATAAAAACTATTTGAGTTTCTTCTCCATGCTTTTGTATCATTGATGCTTGTTACATTTGTATGGTTAACTTAAATCTGATCCTAAGTTATTTATGAATATAAACCCATGTCTTTGTATAGTTTTCTCCTTCTGTGATCTTACAGGTACTTGGTGAAGCTGGGCAAGTAAGGGAGCAGGTAGCTGGAAGCTGTCAAAGAGGAGAGAGATTGGATCAAAGGACTAGCGCAAGACACAGGTTGGTTCTTCCTATTCCTCTTTGTTTATAGTTCATAAAGAAGATACAAAAGTAGTTTTCTCTGTTTGTTTCTAAGGTAGCTGTCATACCTTAGTGGGATATAGCAGTTCTGAATAGAAACTTTTCCCGATAACACATTCCACTATGAATAGATTGTTCTTCCATGTAATAGATAGGTTGGCGATGGCTTAGGCTTAACTCACAATCATGATGATAGCATCCCCCTATGGGTAGATAGTTCTTCCATCGAATTAAAGCAATTTTATTACTAGTTACTTATATGACTTTATACGTGTTGTTTATGTATATGATTTTATACAATTGTTTCATTGATGTTAGATTGACATTAATATTGTGCAACGAAAGAATGAGATAAATTTATAGAATACTAAATTATTTCCATATTATAAATTTATATTTAATAATAATGAGTAAACAAAATGATGATTGTTAGTGTCAGTATCTGCATACTTCCATAAGGGATCAAATTTTCTCTTTGCATTTTCATTTTAGGGGTCCCATACTGAAATTTTTACATTATTTCATTAGGTCATGTCAAGTTGATCCACTGATGGTTGTCTTCTCCTCAGAAAATCTAATTTCTCCCTCATAAAGTATACTTGCTGACCCATCTTCAGGTTGTATTCAGTCATGGTTTCATGGTCAAAATGCAATCATGTTTTCATTAGGTCTTAGGGCATGTTTTCATTAGGTCTTAGGGTTTCATTTCCAAGGTCAAAGGCATGATTTAAAGGTGTAAATAAAGGGCAGCAAGGGGATGAGGATGATAAATAAATCAAGAATGATGGCTAGTAAGTCATAGTCACTATATAATTATCTTTTTAACTAATGTAATTTTCACCTCAAAAAACATGTTTTTGAGGTGAAAACAAAGTATTTTGAGTTAATTTATATTTCTTATGTAATTTTAAGTCACTTTATGTAATAAATGATCCCGGCTGCACCAATGCATCTCTCCTTGCTACAAGACAAAGAAACACTGCAAAAATCAGTTCAAATTGAGCATCATCCACCTGAAAAGGAACAAAGAAGAAAAGGCATTAAAAACAGAGATTTGAAAAAGGTCAATAAACATTAGAAAGTGAGTTTTTATAGTGAAAAATCAAAATCTACTCCTATATAAGGTGTCACATTTCATTTTCCAGTTCATCATTCTCATTTGGTGAAGAAGGAGTCAAAAGGTGAAGAAAAGAGGAGAAGTTGAGTGAGTTTTGGGACAAGGAGAAGTGGCGCTATGCTTATAGAGTTTGGCACTGCGTGTTTCAGGCAGTGGAGGTGGCGTTGCGCATTCAGGTCGGAGCGCTTCACATACAGGCTAAGCGCTGCATGTAGGGCGATTCTGGTAGTGTAAAAAAACACCACACTGCGCGTTCAGGAGGGCACTGTGCGCCTGTAGCAGGCGCTGCGCATTGAGCAGCAAGGGCCAAAGAAGCCTCCAGCTTCTTAAAAATTCCCAAAATCACCCTCTCATCCCTCAAGCAAGTAAGTATCCTCACTATACCTCGTCATTGATTTGCAATTGAAGTGTTTGAAGGTAATTTACATTGGCAAAAGAGAAACCCTAGATTCTTCCTCAATTACACACTAGAAACCCTAACCCCCATTATTTCTCCCACCACCTATCACTGAAGCCCTAAACCCCTCCCCTATATCACTCCATAACATTTTATACCACTTCATCCTTCATCCCACAAGCTATACTCCAAAAAAGGACCCAAGCCTCTTTCCCTCATTTTCATGACTCATACCCTCCCATTTATTTTCTAGCCCACCAAATACCTCACAAGGTCATCTCCCATTCCCTTATTCCTAATCACTCTTGCTCACTCCCTTCATCCCTTTTCTAGGAGCACACAGCCTCAAAATTTGCAAACATGGATAGAGAAGATAGAGCCTATGAGGAGGAGGAAAACACCGGCAGTGATAATTCAACAGATAGAACTAGGCATCAGAGAAAACCACACAAGGGAGGAAAAATTATCAAAGAAGAGCCATCAAACCTCAGAGAATTGCAGGCCTCTCAATTGGCTGTCACTTGTTTTAGGCATCTAGGGTGTGGAGTTCTGCGAGCAGGAGAGAGAGTTCAACACCACCCTGAGCTCAGCAGGCTTTTTCAGCCAATCTTCGGGACAACAAGGTGACTCTTGCTGGGGTGACATTTACAATTTCACCTTCCATTATTGTAGATGCAACCAGGATTCCAAATGTAGGGGAGAAGTGGTACAAGGCACAGGACCTGAATGAACACTGTTATGAGCCTTATATCAAACCTAGGTACAGAAATGAAGCAAAAAGGATTTTTCCTTTTAGGTTCCTTGAAGACAAGTATGCCCCCATGATGAAAATCATCATGAAATATTTCACTTGTGAGGCCATATTTTCCAGATTGTACACCTATCACATCAAGTTTCTCATGCATTTTACCAGGGTGAGGATGTTAAACCTCCCTTATTTCTTGTTCAGGAATATTGAGAATATGGCCCACTTTGTGCAAAAAAAGCCATACCCTCAGTAGATGAGTAGTCTTTATCATTATTCCCTAATCAAAATGATTGTGCTCCATCATCTTAGCCTCCTCAGCATCTCTTGGGAGACATTCATTGCTCATGACATCTCCAGGGGTCCTCAAATTCCTCCACCAGTGTCTCAAGAATCAAGAGGACCTTCTAGCAGTGCTCAGGGGAAGACAGATGAGAAGGCCAAAGAGACTAGAGCTACTGAGGTGCTTGGGACGTACATGACATATCAAAGGGGCACAAGGAGATTGTTTGCAACTGATAGGCAAGTGTTTTCTCCACAGGATGTGGAAGGGACCTTGCATTATTCATCAACTCATAGGCAAATGCTTGCTCCACAGGATGTGGGAGGGACTTTTCCTTCTTCATCAACACAACAGGAACACGTGCAACAGCTACACAAAGGGAAAGAAAAGATGCAGGTGGAAGATCCTGATGATGAGGAGGAAGAAAGAGACTTTGATTTGATGGAGCATGATGAGCCAAAACAACATTATATTCATCATGGCATAGAGACAATTGACTTAGAGGCTCAGGATGAAGCAACAATAAAGGACATCATCATACAGGAAAAAGAGGCTCAAGTCCAAGCATTGATGGAAAATTTGGAGAGAGCTAAGTATGTCATCACATATCTAGAACAAGAGAACAAACAGATTAGTGATAAGTAGATCCTCATGGAGTTGGAACTTCTCAAGATAAAAAGACAAGGTGACAAGGGTGAATCAGCTATGCAAAAGGAAGAGGCACAGGTCACTTTGACTCCCATTAAGAAGGAAATTGAGGGTGATAGAGAGATTTGGCTTGAAAGAGTCAATTTTCACTTGGAGAAGCTGTTACAGAAGGCCAATAGGGAAAACCAGATCATCAGGCACATGGCCTACCACTACAGGATCCGGAACGAAATTTGCAACATGAGGGTCAAACATATGAAAGCTAGGCTAAGGCGGGCTCTAAAGGGAAAAAAAGAGGAGGATAGGCTTAGGTTTCTTGTTGAAGCTTCCTTGGCTCATCAAGATGCTTGATGATGGTGTTGATCACCAATTTTGGTTAGGTTTGGAGGAGATTTTGTTTTTTGCAAATTTTGAAAATTATAAACGCAGAAAATCTGGTTCAATGGGCAGCGCCAACTTTTCCTAGGGGCACCCAATGGACAAATGGCTTGCATTTTTGGATTCAAAGTGATGAGTACATTCACCCTATGGATTTTCTAAGTTTTTGGGGAAAATCTGGTGCACCAAAAAGTAAAAAAACACCCTAAAAATAACCTTTCTGCCACTTTTTGGACACATAGAAGCAGTTTTGGGAGAATCAACATTTGAGAGGTCAAATGAGCTTCAAATGAAAAAATTCTAGGAATTTTGGAAAGTATACTTGAAGATCATTCTAACGAGCTATCATGAGATCAATTTGGATGCCAGGAAGGCCTCCAAAAGGGACCTGAAAGTGGCGTTGTGTAGTGGACCAGTGGCGCTGCACATAGGACAAATTTTGCGCAGGATGGCCATTTTTCTGTGTTTTGACTGTGTTCATGGATTTTATCTCATGGAGGATGTTTTACTGATGTAAATGATGACTTGGTTTGTAGATATGATGGGTAATTAGTAGTAGAGGGTAGATTCATTAGATTAAAAGTCAATTTGAGTACAAATGAATCAATTTTCTCACTTTTAGAGGCAAGTTGTTAGGATGCCTAAATTCCAGTTTCTTGTTGATTGCTGGTTAGATTAGCTCCTCATCTTAGGGATTCGACCCCTGAGGATGGGAGGAGGTTGAAACAATGCCTATATATTTTTCTTCTTTCTCATTGTAAAGGGTTGGACTCAGGTGGAGGCTTATGCCTTGATTGTACATCATTTTGTAGCAGTTTAGTAGGATATTAATAAAAATTATAGCTATTTCTTTGGGATCCATGTGGTATGGAGTTTATTTTAGTTTCTTCTCTTGTGATCATATGTTAATATGTTTTTTGTACTTCATTAATCATTTCATTTCTTCTAAGTGAATGTTTTCAAGTTGATAGGCATAATTCATAACATCACTACTGTGCTTTGGGGAAATATTTACCATTATATGTTTTCTACAGTTTAGGAAGGATCCATGGTAAGCACATGCTATTACTAGATTTATCACCAGTCTTAAAACACCTCACCCATCAATCCCTAGACTGCTAAGCCTTATGCCTACCTTGTCCCATTGAACACCCTGCAATTTTGACCTAGTTTCCTTACCCAAACTGTTCGGCTCCTCTTGATCCAGAAAAACCCCTTCAAATCAAATCAAACCTTGTGCTACTATACCTAGCCTAATATTATTTTCCTGATCCAGTCATCTTGGCTGAAATCATTATAGGGAGAGCCCTCTCCTGGCCTAGTAGGGCTATCTACTTGGCTAAGCGTGGTTTGTGGTTACCCTGGCATTGCCTTCCTTCAGCCTGAGGTTTAATCCAGGTGATAACATAGTGGCGACCATACTGGGGAAACAAAAGATTAATCACCCCGATAATATCTTTCATTTGAATTCTTAAGCTTGTGGATGATGAGTTTTAGAATTTATTAGGCTGAATTGGAAAGTTGTAAAGCAATATATAAAATTTCAAAAATTGAGTATATTGGCTTCTCGAAAGTACACCAGATCCAATCTAGATCTGAATCCTCCAACCATTATGAGTGATCCTCATAAAATTGGGTGAAATCTAAGAAAGCTATAGAGAAATTTAGTGTAGTAGAAGAATAGTCAAGTGAAGTTTCCATTCCTCGTGTTCATTCACTCCTGGAAAGGTTAGACACTCTGTAAGATATTGAGTTTGATGTTCATTTTGAGCATTTCACAGTAAGTGTTTGAGTTGGGTTGATCAAATAGTTGTTGATTCTTCTATATTTCTTGATAACCCTGTTGAAGACTTGTTTACACAAAGTAAATCAGGGTCACAACTTATTCATGCTCTCGATCAGTTGGAGAACCTTTCTTCAAACATAGAAACTTGGGTGAAAAATAGGCCGTCTTTTAATTTTCAAAATAGATCCTTTACATCTACTGCAACTCAAACAATTCCTTACCCACTACTTTCATCTTTACAGATTGTTCATACTACTCTAGTTGTTTTTAATTCCCTTTTGAATATACTGAGTACCCCAATCCTTGCTTTAAATCCACCTCCCCCACCTTGACTTATGGATGCCCAATATGCAGCCCTTGTTTTACCTTAAAATCTTGGTGCCATGCCCACTAATTATCAAACCAAAATACCTTTCTTTGATGCCACTGAAACCATTATAGCTCAGCATGATGTAGATAAAATGAATGATTTCTTTGACCTCCATGAAGTAGAAATTGAAGATGTGACGATGAGATTGTTTGTACAAAGCTTTTGAGGTGAAGTTCAAAAATGGTTCAAAGCCTTACCAGCAGCTTTTGTCACCACTTTACCAATCCTCCATAGGCAGTTCCTGGATCGATGGGAGGTGAAGAAGAATCCCCTTCAGATTTTGTCCGAGTATGAGGACATCAAAAGAAATTTTGGCGAGAGTGTGGAAGACCATTGTGTGAGGTTTAATACAATATACAATGTTATTCTTACAAACATTAAACCACCGGAGGGACTAACTTTGCTCAATTTTCCCGACGGTTTGGATACTGATATGGCATATTAGTTGCAGGAATGTGATCCTACAACACTAGAAGACATGCAAAAGAATGCTGTGAACATAGAAGCAAACTTGTTGGCCAAAAGAGCAAGAATGCGATATGAGAAAAGAGTGATCGTGAAAGAAGAAGCATCTATTTTAGATGTAAAAATGGATACACTGATTCGAACAATGGAAAGGATGTTTGACCAGTTATCCATCACAAATAGACCCGGAACTCAAATCCAGAATCCAAATTTTAGAGGCCAACAATAGCCCCAATTCCGAATCAAGTAGAGAGAAGAAAAAGCACCAGAACAGCCAACACAACAACAACAACAGATCAGAATTCCCATACAGCAGAATTATGTTCAAGGAATGGAAGAAGAAGATGAGGACGATTCGGTAATTAAAACAAATCACTTTTTCACTGCTGATGGTATGCCCATATTTCTGACCAAGGATGAAGAATATGTAGAATTTCTAGACATTCAAAGGGATGAGGATTACATCTTAGCAAATGATGTGGTTTTGGAGGTTGAATCTGATGATTATCAGTGTGGTTATATGAATGTTTGGACTGCACAGCACAGGCAGTACTCTTTAAGGAGCAGAGATGTACCGGTCAATCCCATTCAGAAAAGAAAGGATGTGCAATCAAAAAATGATTCCTCAAACACTCAGAAGAAAGGAAAAGAGCTTGCTGATCTGAATCCCAGAAAGGTACCATAAACAAGTACTACTGCAAACGAGAAGAACAATTCGCAAAAATATAGTGCAACAAAAGAGCAAACGGATAAGAAGGACATTGGTGTCAAAGAGGTAGAGAAAGTTTCATCTTTTAATTTAGAAAGTGAAATTGCTAAATTGAAAGTGTCCATTCCTTTGACTGAGCTTGCTAAGAATAGCAACTATAAACACCATGTATCTAGAATATTGCAAATAGATCCTTTTTCTCACATGGTGAATGTCGAGGATGATCATCATGAACTCATTTTTGGTCTATCCATAGAAGGTCAGCCTAAATATATCAAAGTCCCTCCCTTTTATTTGAGTCTTATATTGCATGAGTATATTCTCCATAATGCTATGTTAGATTCCGAAGCTTCCCACAATTTGATGCCCAAAGCCATTATGGAAAATTTGGGCTTGGATATCACCCGGAAATATCATGATTTGTACTCATTTGATTCTGGTAGAGTTCGTTGCATTGTTCTCATCAAAGATTTGGTGGTTTGTTTAGATCAAATCCCAGCCAAAAATGTCTTGATGGATGTGGTAGTTGTTGATATACCACCACGATTTGGTATGATCTTATCTAGATTGTGGGGAGCCAAACTCAAAGGCACTTTACAACTTGACTTCTCTTATGCTACAATCCTTGTTTTCGGTCAATTAAGGAAATTGTATCGGGAAAAGAAAATGAATTATATGATCACTAGTAACGAGAAGCCTATGAATCATCTAATAAATGATGTACATACTGATTTAGAGTCTTTTATTTTGTACTCTGATAGTGGATTGAATGATGTAGATATTCAACTTGTAGAAGTAGATGATGTACCAGAAATTTCCAATAATTTTATAGTAGTTCTTAATTAAGAAAAATAAAAACTAGAAAATTCTTCTGAGCAGCCTACATAGCAGCAAAAGGTTAGTGAAGAGCAGAAAAATGAAGTAATCAAGGAAGGTAAGTTTGAGAATAAAACAGAATTCTAGCATCTAGAAGTTGAAGCCAGCATTTGGAGAATGGACTTCGATGGTGCTGTGGGTAAAGATGGTGTCGATATTGGAATTTGGATTCGAAGCCCTGCTTTCTAACCTACCAAAGTCCCAAGTAATGTTAGAGTATGTTCCTACAAGTTAGCTTTTGATTTCTCTAATAATGAAGCAGAGTATGAGGCATTGATTACAAGTCCAAATTTTTTTAAGAAACTGGGCACGAAAAGGATTTCTGTGTATGGTGATTCAGAGTTGGTGATTAAACAAGTAAAAGGAGAATATAAAGCAAAGCATCCATGGATGAGAGCCTACAGAAATTCAGTTCTAGATATTTTGAATATGTTTCTGGAATACACCTTGACAGCAGTACCCCAAAGTTAAAACATCATTGCAGATTCACTCGCCACTGCAGCAAGAAATTTGAAGATTCCAATGACTTCTAGAAATAAATTTGAAATTCATGTAAAAGATAGGCCTACTATTCCTGATAATTTGAGGTATTGGAAAGTTTTTTTGGGATGACAATGAAATTAATGCCCTTTTGCAAAATGAAGGAAAGTTTAAGAATGCTTTCATTGATGATTTTTGTGATTCTGATGAACAAGACATTGAGGTAAACCAGTGGAGGTTTTACAGCGAAGGATAATGTTATTCCCATAGGTCTCATACATTTAGAGGAGCTATTTGATCAAGATGATGTGGTAATAAAACCAACCTTGGTTCCTACAGACAAAGGAGTTGAAGATGTAAATCTGGGAACAACGGACAAGCCCAAGCTTGTAAAGTTATCAAAAACATTGTCTCTCGAAGCAAAGGCTAAGTATGTTAAGTTGCTTTCTGAATTTTTTGATGTCTTTGCATGGGATTATTCAGATTTGAAAGTGTATGATAAGAACATCATTCAACATACTATTCCTATCAAGCCGGATAAAAAACATTTTAGACAAAAGTTGAGAAGAATCAATCGAAAGCTATTGCCATCCATCGAGAAAGAGGTAAATAGATTGTTTAAAGCTGGCATCATTGTTCCAATTAGATTTTCTAATTAGATTTAGAATTTGGTCCTGGTACGAAAGAAGACTGGAGAGATAGGGTTGTGCATATTTTTCTGGAACCTCAACAAAGTGTCCTTAAAGGATAACTACCCTCTTCCTAAGATGGACCATATTCTGCAAAGAGTAGTTGAAGCATCACATATGTCACTACTAAATGGCTACTCGGGTTATAAATCTTGGTGCATGAAAAAGAATAAGACAAAATTGCCTTCACAACACCATGGGGAACTTTTCAGTATGCCAAGATGCCATTTGGGTTGAAGAATGCTGGAGCCACTTTTCAACGGGCGATGGACATAGCTTTTGCTAATGAGAAGGATGTTTTCTTGGTAGTCTATTTAGATGATTTGACGGTATTTTCTGGTTCTGATGATGAGCATTTGCACCACTTAAGGATTGTTTTTCAGAAATGTAGGAAGTTCGGGATTTCTCTAAACCCGAAAAAGAGTCTTTTTGCCATGGAAGAAGGTAAACTCCTTGGTCATATAATTTCTAAAGATGGTATTCGCATTGATCCTTCAAGGGTGGAGGCAATCCAACAAATAGACTTTCCACGCAACAAAAAGGAGATTCAAGCTTTCAATGGTAAGATGAATTTCTTACGCAAATTTATACCAAATTTGGCTGAGAATTTACATGAATTAACTAATATGTTGAAGAAGGATAGCACTATGAAATGGACTGAGGATGCCATGAAATCATTCAACTTGGTAAAGTTTTCTTTGACCACAACCCCAATTTTGATTAGTCCTGATTATAATCATGATTTTATTATATTTTCATTTTCATTTGAGCAAACTATGGCTGTGATGTTGATGCAAAAGAGGGATCAGGTGGAGCAACCCATTGCTTTTTCAGTAGGACTATTAGAGATGCTGCCTTGCATTACAATATCATTGAGAAACAAGCTCTGGCTCTTATACAAGCATTGAATGATTTTAGAGTATACATTCTGCATTCACATACCATAGCATATGTTCCTAATGCAGTTGTCAAAGATGTTCTCATGCAAACTGATCTGGAGGGAAGAAGAGGTAAGTGGGTAGTAGTAATGTTGGAGTATGATCTTGAGATTAAGCCTACCAAACTGATCAAAGGACAAGGCTTGGCGAAACTAATGGCTGAATCAAATCTGCATGCTCTAGACATAAATCTCATTGCAAAAATGTCAGATGATGAAGATGGTGGCTCACTCATTCAAGTATCATAAATGTTTCTCAAATCACCTTGGTATTCTGATATAGTTTATGTTCTTCAACATCTTTCGCCGCCTCCTGGAATGTCAACAAGTAAAGGTAGATCACTAAAACTAAAGTCTACAAAATTTTGCATCTTAAATAGTGCTCTCTATTGGAAAGACCCCGGAGGGGTTCTTCTTAATTGTTTGATTGAAGATGAAGCTCAGCAGGTGATGAATGATTTTCATAGAGGTGATTGTCGTAGTCATTTGTTTTGGAAAATAATAGCTAAAAAAGTGTTGAGATCCAGATATTATTGGCCAACTTTGTTTTTAGATTTATATGAGACAGTGATGAGCTGCCATGAATGCCAAGTTTTTCAAGGAAAAAGGAAGTTGCTTCCTCTTCCTCTGAAGCCAGTTGAAATAAATCCACCTTTCCAGTAGTGGGGACTTTATTTCATAGTAGAAATTCATCCTACATCTTCAACACAACACATATGGATTTTGACAGCTACCGATTACTTCACCAAGTGGATTGAGGCCATTCCGACAAGGCAAGCCATGGACACGGTAATTATCCAGTTTTTAGAATCTAATATCTTGTCTCATTTTGGTTGCCCTCACAAGATTATAACAGATAATGTAGTAGCATTTAAGTCAAAGAGGATGGTCGAGTTTTGCAACAAGTACAATATTACATTGGGTCATTCCACGGCATACTACCCGCAGGGCAATGGATTGGCTGAGTCATCAAATAAATCCTTGGTGAACATTATCAAGAAAATGATGGAGGCTAAAAAGAAGAATTGGCATCGAAAGCTTGTTAATGCCTTGTGGGCCGACAGAGTGAGCAGCAAGAAATCAATAGGTATGTCACCTTTTGAGTTGGTTTATGGTACTGATACGATATTTCCCACATCACTTGAAGTCCTAGTCATGAGATTATTACAGGAAGCCAGCAGCGAAGAGGATGATATTTAGCGCAAAATTAATCAAATGATTCATCTTCAGCAAACAAGGAAAGAGGTTTCTCAAAACACTTTCTGGCTGCAAGAGAAGATAAAGAAGATTTATGATCGCAAAACCAATGCAGAAAAGTTTTAGCTGGAAGATGTAGTGTTGCGATGGGATGCACAAAATGAAGAAAAAGTAAACCATTGTAAGTTTGATAATCTATGGAAAGGAACGTATAAAATCTTAGCCTATCGAGGACATAATGAATTTTTGTTAAAGGAAATGGATGGTCAAGAGTGCTCAGGACGACCAGTGAATGGTAGGCTCCTGAAACACTACTCCTTTTGATGTTGTTCCCTAAAGTTGCTTCACCATTATTGTATATACCGGTTTACTTTTCCTTGCAAGATTTCAAGTACACTGTCATCTGAGCTTGGGGCCCAAAGTGAAGGCTATAAAGCTTGAATGATTTGCACTGATTTTGTTTGATTTGGTTTTGATTCAAGTTTAGAGTCGATTGTGGGTCAGTTTCCAGTTTGTATTGAGTCATTATTCTTTAAAATTGTAAAAAAAAGGGTTTTTTTTTTTTGTTTTTTTTGACCGTATTGGCCCAATCAACTAGGCACTTGGTCTACAGTGTTCTTGACACCTCCAAGGAACTGCCATCCCCAATAAGGCCAATTTTAGTGTCAGTATCTGCATACTTCCATCAAGGATCAAATTTTCTCTTTGCATTTTCATTTTAGGGGTCCCATACTAAAATTTTTACATTATTTCATTAGGTCATGTTAAGTTGATCCATTGATGGTTGTATTCTCCTTAGAAAATCTAATTTCTCCCTCATAAAGTATACTTGCTGACCCATCTTCAGGTTGTATTCAGTCATGGTTTCATGGTCAAAATGCAATCATGTTTTCATTAGGTCTTAGGCCATGTTTTCAATAGGTCTTAGGGTTTCATTTCCAAGGTCAAAGGCATGATTTAAAGGTGTAAATAAAGGGCAGCAAGGGGATGAGGATGACAAATAAATCAAGAATGATGGCTAGTAATTCATAGTCACTAGATAATTATCTTTTTAACTAATGTAATTTTCACTTCAAAAAACATGTTTTTGAGGTGAAAACAAAGTATTTTGAGTTAATTTATATTTCTTATGTAATTTTAAGTCACTTTATGTAATAAATGGTCCCTGCTGCACCACTGCATCTATCCTTGCTACAAGACAAAGAAGCACTGCAAAAATCAGTTCAAATTGAGCATCATCCACCTAAAAAGGAACAAAGAAGAAAATGCATTAAAAACAGAGATTTGAAAAAGGTCAAGAAACATTAGAAAGTGGGTTTTTCTAGTGAAAAATCAAAATCTACTCCTATATAAGGTGTCACATTTCATTTTCAAGTTCATCATTCTCATTTGGCAAAGAAGGAGTCAAAAGGTGAAGAAAAGAGGAGAAGTTGAGACAGTTTTGGGCCAAGGAGAAGTGACGTTGCACTTTTGGAGTTTGGCGTTGCATGTTTCAGGCAGTGGAGGTGGCGTTGCGCATTCAGGTCGGAGCGCTGTGCGTATAGGCTGAGTGCTATGCATAGGGCAATTCCGATAGTGTAAAATAACATTGCGTTGCATGTTCAGGAGGGTGCTACGTGCCTATAACAGACACTATGCGTTGAGTAGCAAGGGCCAAAGGAGCCTCCAGCTTCTTAAAAACATCCAAAATCACCCTCTCATCCCTCAAGCAAGTAAGTGTCATCACTATACCTCGTCATTGATTTACAATTGATGTGTTTGAAGGTAATTTACATTGGCAAAAGAGAAACCCTAGATTCTTCCTCAATTACACCCTAGAAACCCTAACCCCCATTATTTCTCCCACCACCTATCACTAAAGCCCTGAACCCGTCCCCTATATCACTCCATAACATTTTATACCCCTTCATCCTTAATCCCACAAGCTATACTTAAAAAAAGGACCCCAACCCCTCTCCATCATTTTCATGATTCATACCCTCCCATTGATTTTCTAGCCCACCAAATACCTCACAAGGTCATCTCCCATTCCCTTATTCCTAATCACTCTTGCTCACTCCCTTCATCCCTTTTCTAGGAGTGCACAACCTCAAAATTTACAAACATGGACAGAGAAGACAAAGACTATGAGGAGGAGGAAAACACTGACAGCGATAGTTCAACAGATAGACCTAGGCATCAGAGAAGGTTACATAAGGGAGGCAGAAGTATCAGGGAAGAGCCATCAAATCTCAAAGAATTGCAGGCCTCTCAGTTGGTTGTCACTTGTTTCATGCATCTAGGGTGCTATTAGTTCTGTGAGCAAGTAGAGAGAGTTCAACACCACCCTGAGCTCACCATACTTTTTTTTCTAATCTTCAGGACAACAAGGTGACTCTTGTTGGGGTGACATTTACAGTTTCACCTTCCATTATTGCGGATGCAACCAGGATTCCAAATGTAGGGGAGAAGTGGTACAAGGCACAGGACCTGGATGAACACTATTATGAGCCTTATATCAAACCTAGGTATAGAAATGAAGCAAAAAATGATTTTTCCTTTCAGGTTCCTTGAAGACAAGTATGCCCCCATGATGAAAATCATCACGAAATATTTCACTTGTGAGGACAGATTTTCCAGACTGTACACCTATCAAATCAGGCTTCTCATGCATTTTACCAGGATGAGGATGTTAAACCTTCCTTATTTCTTATTCAGGAATATTGAGAAGATGGCCCACTTTGTGCAGAAAAAGCCATACCCTCAGTAGATGAGTAGTCTTTATCATTATTCCCTGACCAAAATGATTGTGCTTAATCATCTTAGCCTCCTCAACATCTCTTAGGAGACGTTCATTGATCATGACATCTTTAGGGGTCCTCAAATTCCTCCACTAGTTTCTCAAGAATCAGGAGGACCTTCTAGCACTGCTCAGGTGAAGACAGATGAGAAGGCCAAAGAGACTAGATCTACTGAGGTTCCTGGGACCTACATGACATATCTGAGTGCACAAGGAGATTGTTTGCAACTGATAGGCAAGTGTTTGCTCCGCAGGATGTGGAAGGGACCTTACCTTCTTCATCAACTCATAGGAAAATTCTTGCTCCACATGATGTGGGAGAGGCTTTTCTTTCTTCATCAACACAACAAGAACAAGTGCAACATCTGCACAAAGGGAAAGAAAAGATGCAGGTGGAAGATCTTGATGATGAGGAGGAAGAAAGAGACTTTTATTTGATGGAGCATGATGAGCCAAAACAACATTATATTCATCATGGCATAGAGACAATTGACTTCGAGGCTCAGGATGAAGCAATAATAAAGGACATCCACATACAAGAAAAAGAGGCTCAAGTCCAAGAATTGATGGACAATTTGGAGAGAGCCAAGTATGTCATTAGATATATAGAACAAGAGAACAAACAAATTAGTGATAAGCAAGTCCTCATGAAGTTGGAACTTCTCAAGATAAAAAGACAAGGTGACAAGGGTGAATTAGCTATGCAAAAGGAAGAGGCATCAGTCACTTTGACTCCCATTGAGAAGGAAATTTAGGGTGATAGAGAGATTTGGCTTGAAAGAGTCAATTTGCCTTTGGAAAAGTTGTTGTAGAAGGCCAATAGGGACAACTAGATCATTAGGCACATGGCCTACCACTATAGGAATCAGAACAAAATTTGCAACATGAGGGTCAAACAGAGGAAAGGTAGGCTAAGGCGGGCTCTAAAGGGAAAAAAAGAGGAGGATAGGCTTAGGTTGCTTGTTGAAGCTTCCTTGGCTCATCAAGATGCTTGATGATGGTGCTTCTCGCCAACTTTGGTTAGGTTTGGAGGAGATTTTGTTTCTTGCAAAATTTGAAAATTCTAAAAACAGAAAATCTAGCTCAACGCGCAGCGCCACTGGCATTGCGATTTTCCTAGGGGCACCCAGTGGAAAAATGGCTTACATTTTTGGATTTAGAGCGATGAGTACATGCACCTTATGAATTTTCTAAGTTTTTGGGGCAAAACTAGTCCACCAAAAAGTCAAAAAACAGCCAAAAAATGACCTTTCTGGCACTTTTTGGACACACAGAAGAAGTCTTGGGAGAATCAATTTTTGAGAGGTCAAATGAGCTTAAAATGAAGAAATTCTAGGTGTTTTGGAAAGTATACTTGAGTATCTTTCCAATGAGATATCCTGAGATCAATTTGTATGTCTGGAAGGCCTCCAAAAGAGACCTGAAAGTGGCGCTGCACGTTGGACTAGTGGCGCTGCGCGTAGGAGAAATTTTGCATAGGATAGCCATTTTTCTGTGTTTTGACTGTGTTCATGGATTTTCTATCATGGAGGATGTTTTACTGATGTAAATGATGACTTGGTTTGTAAATATTAAGGATAATTATTAGTAGAGGGTAGATTCATTAGATTAAAAGTCAATTTGAGCACAAATGAATCAATTTTCTCACTTTTAGAGGCAAGTTGTTAAGATGCCTAAATTCCAGTTTCTTGTTCAGTGTTGGTTAGATTAGCTCCTAATCTTAGGGATTCGACCCTTGAGGATGGGAGAAGGTTGAAACAATGCCTATATCTTCTTCTTATTTCTCATTGTAAAGGGTTGGACTCAGTTGGAGGCTTATGCCTTGATTGTACATCATTTTCTAGCAGCTTAGCAGGAGATTACTAAAAATTGCAGATATTTCTTTAGGATCCATGTGGTATGGAGTTTAGTTTAGTTTCTACTTGTGATCATATGTTAATATGTTTTGTGTACTTCATTAATCATTTCGTTGCTTCTAAGTGAATGTTTTCAAGTTGATAGGCAGAATTCATAACATCATTCTTTGCTTTGGGGAAATATTCACCATTATATGTTTTCTACAGTTTAGGAAGGATCCATGGTAATCACATGCTCTTCCTAGCTTTCTCACCAGTCTTAAAACACCTCACCCATCAAGCCCTAGAGTGCTAAACCATATGCCTACCTTGCCCCATTGAACACCTTGCAATTCTGACGTAGTTTCCTTACCCAAACTATACCGCTCCTCCTGATCCAGCAAAACCCCTTTAAATCAACTCAAACTTTGTGCTAATATACCTAGCCTAATATTATTTTCCTGATCCAGTCATCTTGGATGAGATCCTTACGAAGAGAGCCCTCTCCTGGCCTAGTAGGGCTAGCTACTTGGCTAAGCATCGTTTGTGGTTACCCTGGCATTTTCTTCCTTCAGCCTGAGGTTTAATCTAGGTGATAACAATGATGATAGTCCATGGGTTGTAGAATAGATGGTGACAGGGTGTTTTGTTAAGGCACTTTGTGGTGAAAATGTCACCAATTCGAATCTCTACGAGAAACAATCCATCCATGCTAAGGGTTGGTGTGGCCCAGGGTGGGTGAAATACCTAGGTGATTTTAATGACTTAGATGCCCCTGGATCATGGCTACTCAAGGCACAGATTAGGCATGCTAGTCATCTCAAGACTTACATTACCTAAGAAAAAAAATGATGATGATAGATAATATCTAATGACAACAAATTTGGTCATTTTGACCTTGAGAAAACTAAAAAAAATACTTGCTTTGCTAGATAATCATTCTTAAATCACTATAGTTTTATGAGCTAAAAGGCTAGGAAGGTAGATTTTGTAACAAATATTTTGAAATTTTGATTTAACAGGGATGTATGTGCAAAATTTTAATCACCACAGTTTTATGACTTAAAATATTAGGAAAGTATATATTGTAACAAATATTTTGAAATTCTAATTTAATGTGGGTGCATGTACAACATTTTAAGAGAGTGTTTCTTTATCTTCAAACCTTTTAGTATCACAATGATGAAAAATTCTTCTCAACCTAGGATATTTTAGGAATTGGAAGTGTTGTTTCACCACAAATCTTGTGAGAGCTTACTTTTATTTTAGAAATATTGATCTTTTTCTCTACACTAGTCAAAATAGAGAGATACATATTTTACATTAGGTTAATAACCTCCTTATAGTATCTTAATTTTCTTTTATCCTCTAATTATTTATCTCACAACAATTTCTTCTTAAATTTAAATATAATAATATGTTTAATATTTTCATAATTTTGTATAATGGCATCTTCATTGTTTACATAATAATTTAGTCAAAAGTTGGCATCTTATGCCAGCATCACTTGATTTGAAGGTGGTTGGTTTGAAGTAATCTTAAGATGCCTTTTGTTTTCCATGTTGTTTATCTTGTTGTTGTACATTACTTACATAGTCATAACTATGCTGTGAATGGAGGAAAGACTTGATTCTGTGAGGAATATATGATAAGCTATATTGTTTTTAATTTTTCATATTCTAAGTTATTAAAATATTTTGGATTTATGCTATCATTATGTATAATTCTTTTTACATGACACAACCCCAAGCTTTAAAGCTATATATAATATATCAAGCGAGACTAGAATCTCAAAGAGGAGTTTCTTATTATTCTATATTCAAAGATACAGTTATTTACAACTATTTTCAAGTCCATAATGATCCTTCCACCCTCCATTTATCCATCTCTACATGTTATAGTTCTAGTGAAGCTCATGATGAAGATTGATTCCTAGATATTTGTATGAAGTCATTTCCTTTGAGTTGTTGTTGTCGCACACAAAATAAGCATAATTCATCTGATTATGTTTGATTATAATAGCCTTCATTTTTTCATTGATAACAATAATTCTTGTACTAGAGAAAAAATCATTGAGAAATTTTAGTTGCTTGTTGAGATTATATGTACTCCTTACCATAAGAATAATATCATCAATTTAAAGAAGGAGGATGATGAATATATTAGCTAGAGTAAGGATAACACAACTTGTTTCTTCCAAACAACCCTCTAGCATTTTGATGCATATGAAAGAATGAGTATAGGATAGGGAATATTTTTATTATATTCTATATTAAAATTAAGTTCTTTTGACCAACCTTAAATATACTAAACTTGGAAATATATCTCTCATACAACCTAAACCCAAAAATTCTCAACTCAAAATAATATTTTATAATCTATTATAAATCTTAGACCTACATACTATATCAAAATATTTTACATAGTCAACAAAACAACACAAGAGATTTTTTTTTTATTGCAATACTCTTCCACAATGATACTAAACATAATATAGTAGTAATTGAATGGTAGATCCTAAATTTGACTTGGGTTTTAGCTCTTTTCCATGATTTTCTATGTATATGTTGATTCCTTTTTCTAAATAATATTGTATGACGTCATTAAGGGGGTATAATTGTTGGAAATAATATTGAGAGGGGGAGGGGGTGTGAATCAATAATATCAAATCAATAACTTTTTCATTTCATAATCAGATTTATATCCGCTACTTCAGTGAAGGGAACCCACGTGTGTACGCAACTATTCTTAAGGAAACCAATGTATATCCAATGAACTTATGATTTAGTTAATTCATCATATGTTGATTTTTAATTAGTGCATCAATACTTAATTAACCATTGAAACAGTAACCATGTGTAGTAATAACATAATAAACCATCACACATAAGAAACACACATGAACACCAAGATTTAAGGTGGAAACCAATGTGGGAGAAAGACCACCTTCTGTTCTCATCTCTGTCTTCTTTTAATATTAGAAAAACCTGTTTACAATCTTTTACTAGCGCAGACTCATACCAGTACAAAGGTACCCACCTGCAGCAGGTTACAACCTTCTCTCGTTCTCCAGCTTCTACTTGAAGGGAGCTACAACCCCCTAGCTCTTGTACTGGCTTATATGTTTACTAGTACGTAGGCGCTGGCCTACAGAAGGCTCCAACCTTCACTCATTATCCAGCTGCTACTGGAAGGGAGCTCCAACCTCATGGCTCTTGTACTGGCTGATATGTTTACCAGTACGTAGGTGTCGGCCTACAGAATGCTACGACCTTATCTCTTCCTCCAGGGACCATGTTTCATTAATTTTCAGACTGGATACTCTTGTTACACAACAACACAATATGAAAGCCACGTTTCATCCAATTTTCATACTGAAGCCATCAGCAACATTGAAGCTCAAAATCAATCACCACTTCAATACAACCAATCATTGAAAACCCATAAACACTGAAGAAAATCACAATCAATCAATCTAAACATTCAAAACACTGTCGCCAGAACACAGTCACCAAAGCACAAAGAAGAACCCAGAAATCTGCATCAACAACCAAAACCAACTACAACTTCAAACCTCATATCTCATAATGTACACGCTACTTCGAAGTACTGAACTAGCGTGTATACGTGCCTTCACGAAGGCAAACCAACGTATAGATCTGAAAATACTAACTTAAAACTTCATAACTATTCTAGACTTTAGACATACTCAGATCAAAACATTTATAGAATAAAAAATGTGTAAGTAATCAGATCTAGCCCAATCAATATCAAATCATACAATGATAATTCATTTCAGGTCTCATGATCCTCATCCAACATTGTATCCAAGGTGCACAAAATATTTCAAATCATATCATAATCATAGCCCCTGCAACATAAAATATACTTCAAATAGAAGTGCTCCCTAAGAGACCCTTTCACTTTCAAGCTTGTCCCTTTTACCTTCTCCTTGTTATATAGTTTTTGGCCTTTGCCAATACCTTGGGCCAAAAAAACACATAGAACCTATGGTATTCTTGGATGGGATCATAGTTATTATTCTGCTCAATATTATGGGCTAATACCATGGTATTGACCCTTGGTAGTCTTTACTCTTGAATTTCCTTGATTTTCCAACCCATACACGATTTTCCTCTTGTGAAAGTGCGTGCATATATATACGCTCTTTTTGTTCTGTGAACCTACGTATATAAACTACCTAGACAAAGTGAACCAATGTATACTTCTTAAACCATTCTTTTTCTTCCATCTCTAGAGTCTGATCTCTAATACTTTGATGTTAACCTATTGCACTATGAACTATCATCTATGTGAATTGCCATCAAGGACAACACCTGTATCATCATGCCAACATTCTCCCCCTTTGGACTTACAAAACACCAAGATACTCTCCCCCTTTGACATCAAGGGCAAAAGGCAGACCAAGATATTCTCCCCAGTAGGGATTCTTTGCACATGTTTAATTCTCTGATCATGCTCCCCCTGAGCTTTTACCGAAATCTCTGATGGATGTGAAATGAAGTACATGACTCTATCACTCAACTAAGTGAGTATGACCTTCCTATCACCAATGACTCATACATACATCAATCACTCGACCAAGTGGGGATATACCAAATGTTCATTACAAAAAAATTTCAATTATTACATCATCCTTCCCATGCATAGTGGGGTTACATCATAGGTCTTTACATGACCTTTACATCAAATGATATACATGACATTTATAACAAGGATTAGCAATCTAAATAAGACCATGATAGTCATCAACAACTATTATACACCATATATGATCTGCACCATAAGCATCTGTCAGTAGCATCAAGATCAACAACCTCTATATGTCCATCATCAAAAGAGTCATCTGAATCAAAACAACTATGTGGATAAAGAAATATAAGCATAATCATGTACCAAAGTATTCTAATATAATGCCAACAATTCATTATTAGACGCATATGATCCCCTTGAACCTGTGCCAGTCGTTCACTATCAGAGCTGATCATTGCATTTGTTAGTAAGAATCATCAAAGCATCATCATCAACTAGTTATTCATCAAATTATTAACAGCTTATGAAGGCCAAAAACACTTCCACATATCATCAGAAAAATGGAATCATCATCAATAGAACAGAATAGATAATTGATAATTGATTGAACCATATCAGACCCCTTTTCCTGAGTCTGTTGCACTGCTTTTTCCTCAAAACAACATATACATGACTATGCAACTTCTAACTCACATATATACGTGACTTGTATTCATAATAATTGCATATGAGAATTGGACTACTGAGTTTTACACTTTCAGCTTCCCCTGGGTTTGTTATGTCTATATACTGTGCTATGCCACATCTTTCTGACAACAATTCCTTCTTCTTCAATACCTTGTATGGTGATGATGTTTGATCCTTTTGGTATGGTGGCTGAAATTTGCTCCTGCATTCCTTTGCTATATGTCCAAACTTGTTACACGCATAACATCTTACATGTTTCATATTCCTTCTATCGCAATCAATAGCTTTGTGACCAAACATATTGCAAGAAAAACAATATCCCTTAAAGTACCTGGAAACTGATGATCTTTCTGTCTGATGGTCTTCAACCATTCTACTTATGCATATAGCTGCAACATGTCCAAAATTATGACATATAAAACATTCAACATTATTTTTTATAGGAAAGAAATGATTATCCCTTCCATAGTTAGGAGGAAATGATTTCCTTTGAAGTCTTTCTTTCCTTGGTTGTTGATGGGGTTGACCTCTTATCTCCTTGTTGAGCGTTTCATATTTTTCATTAAAGTTCCTTACCTCATCTTGTGAGCAAGATTCGCCTTCAACAATTTCATGAAAACCAAGACCAGTCTTTATAAGAGGAGAACACTGAACTTTTATGATTTCATCCAACTTTTTCGATCCTTTAGCAAATCTAAGTTTCAGAGTTTTTGTCTTCTAAAGTTATTTTTTTAGACTTACTACTTCACAGTCTAACACTTCATTGTGCTTGTCATTTTCAGTGAGTTGATGTGTCACTGTGTCTATGACTATATCCTTTTCTACCAAACAAATTTTGATTTGAGTGATTTCTTTAAGGAAATATTCATTTTCTAAGGTATCATTTTCATATGTCATGAGTAGTTTAATATCTTGATCATCGTCATCACTAGTAGACATGGCATCACTATCTTCATGAGTATAATAGCTTCTATTACCTTCTGCAAAAATATTTCCTTTGTCATGAGGGCATTTAGCAACGTAATGACCAACTCTTCCACAAGAAAAACATTTGAAGGGAAGCTTACCTCTGAATCTTCTGGAACCTCGCTGAAGTTTCTTCACAAATTTTACCTCTTCTTCTTCTTATATATATCTTCATTCTTTGAGATCTCCCTTTTCTTTTCCTTTTGTAGAAGCTTTAAAAGCAACTTCTCTGAAATCTGATGGACCTCCTTTCCTCATTTGAAAGGCAGTTAAAATTCCATGAAGTTGAACAATAGTAACAGATTGTAGATCTTGCTTTTCTTCAATGGCAGATACTTTTGGCTCAAATTTAGAAGACAAAGATCTCACAATTTCCTCAACTATAGTAGCCTCCTTTATTTCTTCACCCAGATTTCTCATATGATTTACAATCCCATCTACTCGCAATAAATAACTAGAAATACTTTCATCACTATGCATCTTGAGAGTTTCATACTGGATTCTGAGAGTTTGGAGTTTAGCATGTTTTACCTGGGAGTCTCCTTCATAGCTTTGAATGATTCTATCCCATATTTCCTTGGCTGTGTTGAACTGCATGACTTTGATGAATTCTGATTCTGATAGACTTCCCAATAAAGTGTTGACGGCTTTGGCATTGATTTCATATGATTTTTTTTTCTGCTGGAATCGTGGGGACTGTTGCTGGATATTGGTATACTCTTTCCACAATTGCCCAAACATCAGCTCCAAGTGACAGAAGATAAGCCCTAGTACGTGTTTTCCAATATACTAAGTTGTTCCGATTGAAGATTGGTGGTTTGATAGATCCCATGCCTTCGTGATTATTCATCTTGAAGGATCTCCCTTCACGCAATAAAGCTTCTTCTGAAGGACCTACTCCGATACCAATTGTTGGAAATAATAATGAGGTGTGGGGGGGTGTTGAATCAGTATTATCAAATCAATATTTTTTTCATTTCATAATTAAATTTATATACACTACTTTAGTGAAGGGAACTCGTGTGTATATGAAACTGTTCTTAAGGAAGCCAACATATATCCAGTGAACTTATGATTTATTAATTCATCATATGTTGATATTTAATCAGTGCATCAGTAATTAATTAAACATTTAAATAGTAACCATGCGTAGTAATACCAGAATAAACCATCACAAATAAGAAACACACATGAACGCCAAGATTTAAGGTGGAAACCCAATGCAAGAGAAAAAACACCTATTATTGTCGTCTTTGTCTTCTTTTAATATCAGAAAAACTTGTTTACAATATTGTACTGGTGAAGATTCATTCCAGCACACAGGTACCCACCTGCAAAAGGCTACAACATTCTCTCATTGTCTAGCTTATACTAGAAGGGAGCTACAACACCCTGGCTCTTGTACTAGCTGATATGTTTACTAGTACGTAGGTGTCGGCCTACAGAAGGCTCCAACCTTCACTCATTCTCTAGCTGCTACTGGAAGGGAGCTCCAACCCCCTGGCTCTTGTACTGGCTAATATGTTTACTAACACGTAGGCGTCGACCTACAGAAGGCTATGACCTTCTCTCTTCCTCCAGTGACCACATTTCATTAATTTTTAGACGGATACTCCTAGTACACAAAAACACAATATGAAGGCCACGTTTCATCCAAGTTTCATATTGGACCCATCAGAAACATTGAAGCTCAAGATCAATCACCACTGCAATACAACCAATCACTGAAAACCCATCAACACTGAAGCAAATCACAATCAATGAATCTGAACATTCAAAACAATGTCACTAGAACACAGTCACCAAAACACATAGCAGAACCCAGAACTCTGCATCAACCAGAACCAACTGCAACTTCAAACCTCATATCTCATAATGTATATGCTACTTTGAAGCACTGAACCAACATGTATATGCACCTTCACTAAGGCAAAACAGCGTAAGATCTGCAAATACTAACTTAAAACTTCATAGCTATTCCAGACTTCAGTCATACCCAGATCAAAACATTTGTAGAATAAGACATGTGTAAGTAATCCGATCTAGCCCAATCAATATCAGATCATACAATGATAAGTCATTTCAGGTCTCATGATCTTGATCCAACATTGTATCCAAGGTGCACAAAATATTTCAGATCATATCATAATCATAGCCCCTGCAACATAAAATATACTTCAGATAGAAGTATTCCCTAAGAAACGCTTTCACTTGCACGCTTGGCCCTTTGATATTCTCCTCCTTATATAGTTATTGGCCTTTCTCAATACCTCATACCAAAACAACACTTAGAACCTATGGTATTCTTGGATGGGATCAAATAGTCGTTATTCCACTCAATATTGTGGGCTAATACTATGGTATTCACCCTTGGTATTCTTTACTCTTGAATTTCCTTGATTTTCCAACCCATACATGCTTTTCCTCTTGTGAAAGTGTGTGCAGACGTATACGCTCTTTTTGTTCAGTGAACTAGCATGTATACGCTACTTGGACAAAGTAAACCAGCGTATACTTCTTAAACCATTCTCTTTCTTCCATATCTGGAGTGTGATCTATTAATCTGGAGTGTGATGTTGTTAACAACAAAGAGAATGGTACTATGAACTGTCATCTATGTGAGTTTCCATCAAGGACAACACCTATATCATAATGCCAACAATAATCATAATTGTGTACTATAACTAGAGTGATTTTTTAATCTCCTTTTAAATATATATATATAATGGGGTTCTAAGACCAATGTTTACAAAATCCCTTCTTAACCAATATAGCAAAGAGTTTCTAGATGTGAGGGAAAAAGGTAGTTACTTCAATTTTTATTTTTTCCTTTTTTTGGTAGCCTTTGATAATATTTTCCTTTTGTAAGTTACTTAACCCCATACTCTATTTCTTCTATTGAAAAACCTTATTCTTTTATAGAAATTATTTGAAGTTTGTCTATGAGATTAATATATTCATAAATCATTTTAAGGTAGGAGCTCTTGTCCCTTTAAGGGATCATAGTGGTTTATTTAGTTTTACAAGTTAAAATTCGTCTCCAAATTTTTCTAGGATCTATTGTAGAGAATTGTAAAATATTCTCTTTAATTTTATTTATATATTAAGAATTTCCCTTTTAATTATTTGTTCTACTTATTTATATTATAATATAAAGACTCATTAGACATTTTACCAATCTTAAATTGTTTATCATACCCCATGATGCTTATTCTAATTTCCTTCTTACATGACACTTTGTTATAAAACTTGTTTATGGAAGTAGAGAAATTTATTGTTAAATTATGATAGAGGCTATTAATTCTTTCCTTATTTAATAAAATATTTAATTTATTATTTCATTATTTTATTAAAAATTTGACTTTATTTTTTCCAAAGATTACAGTCGGAATCATTGCTTAAAATATAAAACTATTACACTAATGATAAATATAATGCAAATATAACTATTAAAAGGAACACAATATGACTACTAGCAACTACCAAATTAGCAATAAATATATGATGCAACTAAATTATAATACACACAAATTAATCTTCTAAAAAATAATTGGCATTCCCCTGAAGATGGACTCACGTAGAAGTTTGAAACGTTGGGTTTGATTCAAAACGCCGAACATGTTATTCCACACTCAACTCAAAACAATATTTATGTATATTACTATTATTTTAGTCTTCTTATAAGAGATGAAGATTATATTGTGCTAGTAAGAAGAGTTGGAAATTAGTCACTATTCAAATAAATAAATATATTACAAAATGACAATAATTAATGACTCATTAAATTAATAAATATATTACAAATTGTGATAATCAATGATCATTTAAATTATTAAACACATTACAAATTTTTGTTTATGTTGTAGAAATTTGATAGAAATTGCAACTACTGAAGAAGTTAAACTAAAATCAAGAGACACAATTCTACTCTACTGATTTGCGGAATGAAAATCACAGTTTAGAATAACATGCATAGACATGCAATAAGAAAAACCATAAATACATTGTGATTTCTAGGGGAACCAAACTAGGAAAACACTCTCAAGCCTTTTTGCATTAATCAAATGAATATAGAAACTATTGCAATTGCTAGCTCCAGCTTTGAGCAAATTTGCAAAAGAATAATTGTTCTCTTTGCTCAACGAACAACTCTGGCCAACACTTAGCAAAATATCAGCTCACCTAGCCTCCTATTTCCTTGCGCAAACCCTGAGGAAATTAACCCCTATTTTTTAGGAATTTCCTCGAAATTGATTGCGCAATTCCCAAGGATTGATCACTAATTGCATGAAACACATGTACACTCAAAATTAGTCTACTACTAATGTTACACTTCTTTGACATCTCCACTTCAGCTAAGGAACTCAATTTGTCTGCCTGCACTAGCTATTTTTGGTTGATTGATTAGTTAACTGATATATCTCTAAGTTACATTACTGTCCCACTGCACAACTGACCTTCAACCGACTCTATCAATAGTTAGAGATCAATTAACTAAATGCAACTAAAAATAACTAAATTGGATTACTAAAATTTAGCAATCACACATGCATAACTTAACTCCAATCCCTCTAACTTGAATTTACTGAGCTAACTGAGTGACAAGAGCCATGTCGCACAAACTAAGTGCTGCCAAGTTGTCATGCTGATGTGGAAATTTGATTTATTCAATTTGACTAAGGCTAAAGTCAAATTGAGCCTTTCTTGCTACATTTTTTCAACACTCCCTTCGAGTAAGAAAGGGATTTTTCACCACCCCTATCCCGCACCTATGGAATTCAAATTTACCTCTTGGCAATGCCTTTGTCAAAATGTCAGCATCTTGCTCCCAGTTAGAAGTACCATAGCAACATGATTATCCTCTACACACAGTTCCACAAATGATGATACCAGATATCAATGTGCTTAGACCTACCATGAAATAACGAATTCTCATAAATACTAATGCAACTTTGATTATCCCAATATATCACTTTCAGATCCATATTCTAACTGAAAAGACCCATAAGTATTTTACTCATCTATATGGCCTCACATGTTGCTTGAATTGCAATAATGTATTCATCCTCTATTGAGCTGAGTGCCATAAACCTTTGCTTCCTGTTGTACTAGGAAATAGTTGTGGACCCATCATTGAAGATAGAACTTGATGTACTTTTCCTACCCAATCTGCATTGATGAAGCCTTGGAGCTTCACTCCCTCTCATGGACTTCTACCCAATATGCATCGGTGAATCCTTGGAGTTTCACTCCCTCTATCCTCCTATACCATAATCCATACTCATTAGTGCCACTGAGGTACCATAACACATCCTTTGTTACCTTCCAATACATCTTGGTAGGCCTCACCATAGCTTGAATCAATTGGTTTACTGCATAACACATGTTAGGTCTTGTGTACAAAAGATACATCAGAGATCCCACAAGCTGACTTTAAATGGTAACATCAACCTCTTCACCTAAAGTGGCATTATCCTTCCTCCAGTTTGTAGCTAGAGATATGTCCATGGGCTTACAGTTCTCTGTGTGATATCTCTAAAGTATTTCATAGGCATACTTCACCTGAAACACAAACAATTCACCATCACCTTGCCATACTTCCAGCCTAAGGAAGTAATGCATTAGGCCCATGTATTTCATCTCAAATTCCCTTACAAGATCCTCTTTGCAAGAATTGGCCAATTGTTAATCACCTGTAAATATTAAATGATCAACATATAAAAAAAGAATAAGAAAATTACCATCTACCACAATATGATAAAAGTTCGCATCTGATTCACTTTTGGTGAAATCCAATCCACTGAGATAATTGTCGATCCGAGTGTACCATTCTTGGGGTGACTATTTGAGGCCATATAATTCTCTCTTGATTCTGCACACATGTGACTCTTGATCATATGTCTCAAATCCTTCTATCTACTCTATGTAAACTTCCTCCTCAATAACACCATTGAGAAAGACAGTCTTCACATCCATATGGTGGATTTTCCATGCCATCTGTGCAACCAATGTTAAAATGGATCTGAATGAGGAATATCTCACAATTGGTGAAAAATATTCCTCATAGTCCACTCCCTTTGTCTGAGAAAATACTTTGGCCACAAATCTAGTCTTGTACTTCTCGATGCTCCCATCAGCTGCATGCTTCACTTTGTAAATTAATATCAATCCGACCACTAATTTCCCTTCTGGACTTGGCACCACCTCCCATACATTGTTGTTCATGATGGATTCATATCCTTCCACCATGGCATCAACCCAAATAGGTTGATAAAATTCTTCCTCAAATGAAGAAGGCTTTGTCTCAATGAGCTCTACCATGAGATCCTTGTAGCTAGTGTACCTATCAAGTGACCTCCTCTTCATGTGATGTGATATAGGGGCACCCACATTCTCCCTTGCATCCTGCAACAATCTATCAACTTCTCTGGTTTTCTTTCTCTCCTCTTTAGAATATTCTGGTTGAGTGGGTGCCTCCACTTTGCCTCCTATCTACTCTTCTACATGTGGCTACTCCAAAACCTTCTGAATCTCATCTTGAGCCTCTTGCTCTAGTGGGATACTTAGCTCAAGTTCCAGAGAGCATCTCATAGCATTGTCCTCATCAATCTTGACATCTCTACTCATAATTTTCATCCTCAATGAAGGAAAATACACCTGCTAATGTGTGGACTTTCGATGTATCATACAAAAACTCCCAACTGTGTTGTAGGCTCAAGTTTCTTCCTTGAACCCTTGGAGACATGATAATAAATTGAAGCTCCAAAAATTCTGAAATGAGACAAATAATGCTTTCTCCCAGATAAATCTTCCTCTGGTCTGATGATACCAAGTATTTTATGAGGACTCTGGTTCTACAAGTATACTATGATGTTTCATGCTTTTTCCTATAGATGTAACAACAACCCTTGATCATGCAACATGGACCTTGTTGATCCCACTATGCTCCTGTTCTTCAATTCTTCTATTCTGTTGTGGGTTATGGGGTGATGTTAGGTCTCTTTGAATACCTTATTTTTCATAGAAATATTTGAAGGCATGTGAGAAAAATTCACCTACATTTTCACTTCTCATAGCCTTCACCTTCTTTCCAGTCTCCTTCTCAACTAATACCTTGAACTCAACAAATTTTGAGAAAAATTCATCCTTCTTCTACATGAAGAAGATCCAACATTTTCTAGAGAAATCATCAATAAAAATAGCATAGTAATTATGTTTTTTTGTGGAGGTTGTGGAAAAGGGTCCATAAACATCAAAGTGGACTCGCTCCAAGATTCCATCTGCTCTTCTCTCTCGGTCATGGAAAGTGGATTTGACGAAATTCCCTATTGTGCAACCCTTGCAGACATCGTGTTGGTCAAAGGGAGCCTTTAGGGATATCGGTGGTAATTTTTTGGATGATTTTTAAGTCTCCATTGTGTATTTGACCTAATCTCATGTGTTAATTCCTCCAACATCTTGACTCTACACTTTTTCAGCCTTACTGCTCAATGCAGTGCAACCTCCCACCTCAAGTTGTATAGGTTATTCAAACGAACCTCGATTTGCTTTAATTTCTCGGTAGATATGTGTCTTAGAAATGATTTCCCTTTACTAAAAGTAAAATCATAGCCATGATCCTCTAATACTTCTATAAAGATCAATTTCTTCTTTAGCCCAAGTACAAACATAACATCTTTGAGGCAAAGAGGAGAGGCTTTCTCCCTCTCAAAGGTGATTGTACCAATTCATGTATCTTTGTACCTCCCATCATCCCCCATTTTGATATGCATTTGGAGATCCTTCTCCTCCAAGCTACCGAAAAACCCCTTGCACCCTGTCATATGGAACGAGACACCTGAATCAAGGTACCACACACTCCCCATAGCATTTTTGGCCATGCATGGTACTTGGATGAAGTCTAATTCGAATTTTGAAGCCAATTATTCAACTGATGCTCCTCTTGAATGCTTCTTATTAGACTTTTTGTGTGGACATTTTGTTGCATAGTGCCTCAACTTTTGGCAGTAGGAGCATTTTTTCTTCCTAATTTCTTTCTTCTTGCCATTATTTTGGTTGGAATCAGGTTTTCTCTGGGTCTTCTTCCCTTTTCCCTTCTTCCCCTTTCCAACCAATGCAAAATTCTCTTCATCCGCGGCTTTGGATGATGTCCATCCTAGTTGTTTCTCATGAACTCTTCTTGAACCAAATCACACCACAAATTTTCCTAATTCGGTAATTTTTCCCTTCCATTCACAACGTCATAATAGTTATGCCAAGATTTTGGATGGCCTACTAGAGCTAGGCTCACTAGGTGATCTTCTGCAACATTTACCCCAACCCCTCCAAGATCATCTCAAACTTGTGTAAATCTAGAGAGATACTACGGAATGGTATAATTCTTCTGCATCTTAATGTTTCAAAGTTTATCTTCCATGGCCAATTTTCTATGGCCACTGCTATTTTCAAATAGCTTAGTCAATGCCTTTCACGTAGAAAATGGTATGTCTTTTCCATGGATATTTGAGACCACATGGTCTTGCACACCCTCGAGAAGAATTCTCCTGATATTTGCAACATCCTTCTTCCATTGGGCTAATTGTTGTGCATCTGACTATTGAGGTTTTTCAATATTAGTTTTAACATTTTCTAACATACAATTGTCATCAAGCACTCCTTTCATTCAATGCTTCCAGGCTATGAAATTCAAGCTACCCTCCAAGGCATACTCCAATCTCAGTCCATTGAAAGACATTCTCTCGATCTTGAAGAAAATTTGTTCCACATAAGCTGTAAATTTGAAATTCTTGAGAGACAAGTTCAAAATACTTGTTCTAATGTGGTTTCAGGGCTCCAATACCATGTAGAAATTCGATAAAAATTTCAACTGCTAAAAAAATTAAACTAAAATCAAGAGACACATTTCTACTTTATTGATCTAGGGAATGGAAATCATAGTTTAGAACAACATTCATAAACATGAAATAAGAAAAACCACAAATAAACAATCATGTCTTGGGGAAACTGTTAATTTTTATGAAGGGTATATTGTTCTTTTATTTAGCTAATTGCATTATATCATTTTACCATTCACATGTACATTTAATTCTCCCCACAACATCATAACACTATTATATCAGATGCAATTATGTAGAAATAATAACATCAACAATAATGTAGCATAACATAAATGAATAATAGAAGAAATGAAAGCACACATAGAGACACTAGGATTTCGTCAAAGACCAGGGTAGAACCCCACAAGGGGGAAAACTTGTAATCAATTCTTCTTCTTTTATTAGATTTCATCAAATGTTCAATTGAGATACAAAGTACATCCAAAATGAGAGATATATCATTACTTCAGGCCTCTTAGGGCCAATGGTAGTCAGTTCACAATTTCATATGTGAACTGAGTTGTTGCCATATCATTGTGAGGGGCGATATCCATGACATAGATCTAAGAGTCATCATCATCATCATAGAAATGATATATTTGTTGAAAGTCGCTACTGTCAGATATCATGAATCATAGAAGTCCTCTACCATATATATTGTAGAAGGAAAATTATAAATGAATCATAGGAGATCAATGCCATAGAAGATCATTGTCATGCTAACATCACTTTATTATTGGAGGGATTGACACATACATCAAACTATACATCTCAGATACATAAAGCTCAATAAATCATCCTAATATCTGATAAAATATTTCCATGAATTATTTTAACTTAAGATGCTAGGCATATACTTTTTGCATAGATAATTGTCATATCTTGTAAATAATATTTTATTATGAGGCAGCGATGAAGAGCTATGTCTAGACATATGATGTGAGTAGAAACCATGTCGTTGTGCATTATACATACATACATACATACATACATACATACACACACACACACACACACACACACACATATATACATATATATATATACATATATATATATATATATATATATATATATATATATATATATATATATATATCTATATATATATATATATATATATATATATATATATGATAAATTAAACAATAATAGGGTACAAAAGTGAGACCATACTTACTAAGTCTGGAGATATGATGCCCATACCAATGCCATAATCTTAGAGACCATCTGATGCCATCAAAATTCTTATGCGAGCTACAGAATGAGACATATGAGCTATCCTTATGCATGCTTTATTTGATAATACATATTTCAATTTATAATCGATAATGGAGACGAGACTTTATGTGATGCCAAGTAGAGAAAATGTGATTCCAATTCAATAATATATGATGACTACATATATTATGATGTCTGTGTATGTGATGTCCAGACCATACCACTGAGTGGTGCCCAAACCAATATCATATGCTAATAATATTTGCATTATGTCAAGATTGTATATGATGTTTGGACCATACCACCGATTGGTGCCTAGATCATACCCTCATTCGATTTCAAGAGATGTACGTAGAGATAGGGTTATTTCATTGATGTATGGAGCATGTAAATAGATCCATAGTAGATGTATCATAAAATAGTGATTACAACTATTGTAGTGTATCCATGGTAGTATGACAAGTAATGTGAACCTTCCAGAGTTATGTGAACCATAATGTAGAGCAAGATAAGGGATACGAACCAAGTCCATGTAATTTCAGATGATGGATGATGGATATATCCTTTATATATCTCATGAGTCCAAAGGGTTACAACTAATATTAGAGCTAAATTGAAAATATTTGGAGGGAGAAATGCAAATTTAAATTTCATTCTTAATATATTTATTGCTAAAAAAAAATTTTTTTTAATTGACCTTATTAATGTAATTCCTTTCATTAATATAATTCTTGATTAAGGAAAATGAGCTTCCTTTGAGAATTTTTCTTCGGTTACCAATTTCAACACTCTCTCTAAACTAGGGAGAAATATCCAACTACATTATGAATATCATCTCATCATGATGTATCTTGAGAGTACATATGGAAGATAAACATTCGTATCATCATTAATACCCATCTCATATCATCTTGTGAAAGAAGAGGAATCCATAACCAATGGTGGGGTAGATCAATCCTTCAAACCCTACTAAACTTGAAGTCAAATCACATGACCTCCATCTCAGTGATATCAACAAGGAATCCTTTGATCATAAGTTGAACAATCTTGATCTAAATAAGAAGAAGAATCATCATTCGAGAGTCCATCTCAACCCACATCATCATCATAGGGAATCATCTAGGTTCCATCCTATATCCAATAATAAATAGAATCATCATAATCATCTCATCTTGGTGCATCTTCATTGTTGAATAATATTGAATCTGAATAATATAACATTGTAGAGGAGCCCATCTCAACTCACAAAAACATCAAAGATTTTAGATCAACCTGGAACAACATCAGGGAGCCCTACTCAACCTGAAACCACAACGAGAAGTCTAGATCAACCCTCTATCGAATAATCAACGTCAACTTACCACAAGGGCAAGGATCACACTCTGAGGATCGAAAGAGGGTGGGTCATAAGACCCTGCCACCCTCAAAAAGAATGATAGAGGAAATTCCTCATGTCTAGGGTTAGAACCCCTACCCGACGTGATACTTAGTGATCAAGCTATTAAACATCATGCATCCTGGACATAGGGAGTAAGACATTACACGATGCATCCATCTGTAGTGCTATGGTCCCTAACCAACTTTCCCAACTCATTGGCCAAATGAGAGGTTCTTCCCAAGAGTACTAGACTGCAAGGGTAGGATGTATGTTGGGGAATTCGCAAGAGAAGGTGAACCATTCATCCTACGCATGTGCCATAGGATAATGTGAACCACTCATCCTATGCATATATCATTAGCCATAGGGGAAGGTGAACCACTCACCTTATGCTCATATATATCATCATGGGGTATCACAAGAGAAGGTGAACCACTCACCCTTTACACAATGTAACTATAAGGGAAGGTGAAGCACTCACTCTATGGTCGCACATAGCTCCAAGAAGTACCTCAGGGCCCCGGAGCTCTTAGAGCTCAATATCCAACTTAAGCGGGACACTAATGGGAGGGTCCTTCCATAATCCCAAGTCTCTCTCAGAAGGCTAAGAATTTGACCTTCCCCAAGGGCTTCATGAGGATGAATACAACTTGATCATCTATCCTGATGAGATGGAGCCTTATTTCTCCTTATTTTACCATATTAATATGATATCAATATGCTTGGAGTGATCATGGAACACGAGATTCTCTGAAAAGAGAATCATACTTTGATTGCCACAATAGATAACAATGTTATCCAAAACATGCTCAAATAAATATTTGTATAACATTATCAACCAAATAGCTTCACAATAGTCCGTACTAACTGCAATATATTTTTCCTTGGCAATGCTGAGAGCAACTGATTTCTGTTTCCTGCTCCAAGTAATTGAAGTAGATCCCGACATTCAGACACGCTCTTTCTATCCACCACACTGTTAACCCAATAAACATCAGAATATCGTGTAGCCTTAGATTTCCATATCTGATAGTGCCACAAAGATATCTTAGAAGATTATTTGCAACAACCTTGAGTATGTAGTGAGGCTCAGTATGAGTTGAAATAAATCACTAAGCAATTATGCTGCCTTATGTAGAACTTAGAGAAAAAATCGTTTGTTTTCCTTATCCATCTGTTAGGTCCCTATAATACTAGTGTAGCCCTCTATTGTTATTGTTGTGCATATGTAGCCCCCATATTGTTATTATGCCCCATAGAAGCCCACTATTGTTATTGTTTTGTCTTTACATTATTATTGTTATGTAAACTCTAATCATATTGTGACCCCTTATACTCCTATATATAGCAATGAGGTCTAACTATTTGTATCATCCAATATATGTTCATTTATCTGATGTAAAGGAGGTTTCCTCCTTGAACAGGCTAATTTTGATTTTTTTTTTTTGTGATCTGGTTGCATAACATTTGGTGCTAGAGATTTGGATTCTAGGGTTTTGTTTCATCGAAAAAGAAATGTTGGTATTTTCGGTATGACGTTTTCTCTACAAATATTAAGACGTTAAATTTGTAACCACTTGTAGCCAAAATCTTGGTGAAATTTGAGTAGGAGTTTCAGATCTTGGTTTGCTATATTTTATGAGATATGGGTCAAAGAAATTTGGGTTTTTGCATGCTCTAGAATTCAATCTTAAACAAGTGGCCTAGGGAAAATCATCATAACTTTCTCTTCAAGGATCGGATTTGAATTTCGTAAAAACTAACAGAAATTTCATGAACTTTGGTTTCTCAGGCATCAATTTTAGGGGTAAAATATGAAACCGTGGCATTTGGAATTCCATACCAGTTTTCTCTACTGAACCAGTTTATAATGAGGCCATTGTGGGAGATTTGGAGTAACTTCATCTTGAAGAATCCAATTTTGGTTTGACTTGTGGAATTGGAAAGATGATGCAGAGGGATAGAAGAAGATGGAATTTTTTATCTTGAAGAGACGAAATTAGGAAGCTACAATAGTTTCAATATTAAGCTCCTAAAAAGCAAGAAAAAGGTGTGTATTTTAAAAAAAAGGCATAAATTTTGTTTGAAAAATAAGTTAGAAGTGATTTAAAGGGCATAGTGAAGCATAGATATCGTCGTTTGATTCCAAAATTCTTAGAAGAAAAAAATGGTCACACCTAATAAATATTTCATCTCCGTGTGATATCTCAGAGGTATTTCATAGGCATACTTCCCCTGAGACACGAACAATTCACCATCACCTTGCCATACTTCTAGCCTGAGGAAGTAATGCATTAGGCCCATGTCTTTCATCTCAAATTCCCTTACAAGATCCTCTTTGTAAGAGTGGACCAATTGTTAATCATCTGTCAATATTAAATGATCAACATAGAAAAAAATAATAAGCAAATTACCATCTACCACAATATGATAAAGGTTCGCATCTACTTCAATTTTAGTGAAACCCAATCCACTAAGATAATTGTCGATCTAAGTGTACCATGCTTGGGGTGACTATTTGAGACTATATAATTCTCTTCTGATTCTACACACATGTGACTCTTGATCATATGTCTCAAATAGTTCTACCTACTCTATGTAAATTTCCTCCTCAATAACACCATTGAGAAAGGCGGTCTTCACATCCATATGGTGTATTTTCCACGCCATCTGTGCAACCAATGTTAAAGTGGATTTGATTGAGTAATATCTTGAAATTGGTGCAAAATATTCCTCATAGTCCACTTCCTTTGTTTGAGAAAATCCTTTGGCCACAAATCTGGTCTTGTACTTCCCGAGGCTCCCATCAACTGCATACTTCACTTGGTAGATTCATATTGACTCGACCACTGATTTCCCTTCTAGACTTGGCACCACCTCCCATACATTGTTGTTCATGATGGATTCATATTCTTCCACCATGGCATCAACCCAAATAGGTTGATAAAATTCTTCCTCAAATGAAGAAGGCTTTGTCTCAATGAGCTCTGCCATGAGATCCAAGCAACTAGTGTACCTATCAGGTGACCTCCTCTTCCTATGATGTGATGTGGGGGCAGCCAAATTCTCCTTTGCATCCTGTAACAATCTATCAGCTTCTCTAATTCTCTTTCTCCCCCATCTAGAAGATTCTTGTTGAGTGGGTGCCTCCACTCTGCCTCTTGTATACTCTTCTACATGTGGCTACTCCAAAACCTTTTGAAGCTCATCTTGAGGCTCCTCCTCTAGAGCTAGAACATCCTACTCTAGTGGGATACTTGGCTCTCATTCCAGAGAGCATCTCATAGCCTTGTCCTCATCAATCTTGACATATCTCCTCACAATTTTCAACCTCAGTGAAGGAAAATACACCCAGTAATGTGTGGACTTTCGGTGTATCAAACAAAAACTCCCAACTTTGTTGTAGGTTCAAGTTTCTTCCTTGAATCCTTGGGGACATGATAATAAATTGAAGCTCCAAAAATTCCGAATTGAGACACATCATGCTTTCTCCCAGAGAAATCTTCCTCCAGTGTCATCATACCAAGTATTCTATGAGGACTCTGGTTCTGCAAGTAGACGATGATGTTTCATGTTTTTTCCCATAGATTTAATAGCAACCCCTAATCATGCAACATGGACCTTGTTGATCCCACTATGCTCCTATTCTTCGACTCTTCTACCCCATTCTGTTGTGGGTTATGGGGTGTTGTTAGTTCTCTTTGAATACCTTCTTTCACATATAAATATTTGAAGGCATGCGAAACAAATTCACCTACATTTTCACTTCTCATAGCCTTCACCTTCTTCCCACTCTCCTTTTCAACTAATACCATGAACTCAACAAATTTTGAGAAAAAATCATCCTTCTTCTACATGAAGAAAATCCAACATTTTCTAGAGAAATCATCAATAAAAATAACATAGTAATTATGTTTTTTTATGGAGGTTGTGGAAAAGGCTCCATAAACATCAGAGTCGACTCACTCCAAGATTACATCTGCTCTCCTCTCTCGGTCATGGAAAGTGGATTTGACATATTTCCCTATTGTGCAACCATTGCAGAAATCTTGTTGGTCAAGTGAGCCTTTAGGAAGATCGGTGGTAAGTTTCTGGATTATTTTTGAGGCTCCATAGTGTAGTTGACCTAATCTCATGTGCTAGATTCCTCCAACATCTTGACTCTACACTTTTTCAGCCTTACTACTCAATGCAGTGCAACCTCCCACCTCAAGTTTGTATAGGTTATTCAAATGAACCCCGATCTTCTTTACTCTCCTGGTAGATATGTGTCTTAGAAATGCTTTCCCTTTATTGAAAATAAAATCATAGCCATGATCCTCCAATACTGCTATAAATATCAGTTTCTTCTTCAGCCCACGTACAAACATAACATCTTTAAGGTAAAGAGGAGAGGCTTTCTCCCTCTCAAAGGTGGTAACACCAATTTTTGTATCTTTGTACCTCCCATCATCCCCCATTGTGATATGCATTTGGAGATCCTTCTCCTCCAGGCTACCGAAAAACTCCTTGCACCCTGTCATATGGAACAAAGCACCTGAATCAAGGTACCACACACTCCCCATAACATTTTTGGCCATGCATGGTACTTGGGTGAAGTCTAATTCGGATTTTGAAGCCAATTATTCAACTGATGCTCCTCCTGAAAGCTTCTTATTAGACTTTTTGTGTGGACATTTTGTTGCATAGTGCCTCAACTCATGGCAGTAGAAGCATTTTTTCTTGCTAATTTTTTTCTTCTTGCCATTATTTTGGCTGGAGTCAGGTTTTCGCTAGGTCTTCTTCCTTTTTCCCTTCTTCTCCTTTCCAACCAATGCAAAATTATCTTCATCCTCTGCTTGGATGATGTTTCATCCTGGTTATTTCTCCTGAACTCTTCTTGAACCAAATAAAACCACAACTTTTCCCAATTCAATAATTTTTCCCTTCGATTCACAGGGTCCTAGTAGTTGTGCCAGGATTTTGGATGGCCTACTAGAGATAGGGTCACCAGGTGATCTTCTTCAACATTTACCCCAACCCCTCCAAAATCATCTCGAACTTGTATAAATCTAGAGAGATACTACGAAATAGTATCATTCTTCTGCATCTTAATGTTTCAAAGTTTATCTTCCATGACCAGCTTTTTATGGTCACTGCTATTTTTGAATAGCTTAGTCAATGCCTTTCACATAGAAAATGGTACCTATTTTCCATGGATATTTGAGACCACATGGTCTCGTGCACCCTCTAGAAGAATTCACCTGGTATTTGCAACATCCTTCTTCCATTGGGCTAATTGTTGTGCATCCAACTGTGGAGGTTTTTCAATATCAGTTTTAGCATATTCTAACATACAATTGTCATCGAGCACTGTTTTCATTCAATCCTTCTAGGATATGAAAGTAGAGCTACCCTCCAAGGCGTACTCCAATCTCAGTCCATTGAAATGAAGTCTCTCGATCCCGAAGAAAAGTTGTTGTACATAAGCTACAAATTCAAAATTCTTGAGAGACAAGTTCAAAATACTTGTTCTAATGTGATTTCAGGGCTCTGATACCATGTAGAAATTTGATAGGAATTGCAACTGCTCAACAAATTAAACTAAAATCAAGAGACACATTTCTACTTTATTGAACTAGGGAATGGAAATAACAGTTTAGAGCAACATTCATAAACATGCAGTAAGAAAAACCACAAATAAACAATCATTTCTTGGGGAACCTATTAATTTTTCTGAGGGTTATATTTTTCTTTTCTTTAGCTAATTGAATTATTTCATTTTATCATTCACATGTACATTGAATTCTCCCCACAACATCATAACACTATTATATCAGATGAAATTATGTAGAAAGAATAATATCAACATTAATGCAGCATAACATAAATGAATAATGATGTAGCAAAACTGCATCTTTACATAATTTGCGTGTGGACCTGTGGGTTATGGGCCCACATATACATCGGAAGCATTTTAATCAGCGGAATTCACAAAAAAACCTGACCAATCACCGTCAATCCTTATTTGAATTTTCCCTTTCTCAGGCACTTCAATCGAAACCGTCAATTTCACTCCTTTAGATCCAATGGATATCACGTCACCCACTTACCAACTAGCTTGGCTAATCTCCACCATCAAACAATCCTGCGCAATCTAACGGCTATCGTGCAATCTCGCGTGAATTCTTGCACGACCGATATCAGATCGAGAACATGTGAGAAAAGTGGTTTTCTCATGCTACATGTCGCCTGCTAAGGTTAATCGCATAGAATTTAGAAATACTGGTTACAACTTTTAGGGCACGCGAGATACCACTTACCATATTTCCAAGACAACTTCATCCTTTTACTAACACGTGGTTTTAATCTCTGCCATTCATCTTCTGTCATTATTATCCATCGATCTGGCTGATCTGACTGTTTTCGCTGTGCTATTCAATCGACTCCAGTTTTGATTGAAACTCTACTACGTTGATCTGTTCTCAAATCCAACAGATCTCTCGTTCGCTTATTGGTGGAATTCACATTTCAACACAAATCTATCTCTGCCATACTTTGTCTAAGGTGAAATTCATAAGAACTTCATCCCTTACACTCACACACATAATTTACCAACTTACAGGAACGAATGTATATATAAATAGTACACAAACACATGAAATCCAGATAATATGCATATTTCAATTATAAATAGAACTCGATTACAAGCTAAGGCCTCATGACCCGAGTCACAAATTTCCATGTGGCTACATTGCATACCCTATTTATACCTTTCACACAACACAGACTCTCTTATATATGAATTTACAAAGGGAGGAATCGTTTAAGATCCATGACTTTCTCCCACAATCGCTCAATCAAACCCCTAAATCTATCTATTCTCATGCATGGCAGATAATTACATTTAATCAAGCCTTCTAGAGACTTATCATTTCCATCAATTTAGCTATGTTTAAACATAATTTGCCCCAGTTTATAATGATTTTCCATGTTTCCCCTTTCACAACTTTGAATTTAAATTGTGACTAAGGGTGTTCCAATGCTCCTGCATCATACTCTCGAGGTACAAAATTTTATGACCTCCTGGTCATATGCCTTCTTTATCCCTTAGAAATTCTACCCACATCCTTTGTGGAATTTCCTTTATGATCTTTTCGTGAGCTGCAACAAAACCTATATAGTAACAAGTCCTCCCTGCTACACAATACCTCACCAAGCTTCTCTCCTCTGAGCTCAGTCTTTTGACATCTCTCTGGTTCTCTCTTCTTTGGAACCATTTGAGCATTCCAGGCTCTAGGATGCTGCAATCTTCTCACCTTCTTCTGCCACTACCTGTACGACAATATAAAGACCACAGACTCACCAATATTCAACATAACTGTACCTCCTTTTGCACACAAACTCTTTCTCACAGGAAAAATTTCCCTGCTCTGACACCACTTTGATGCAGCAAAACTGCATCTTTACATAATTCACACGTGGACCTATGGGTTATGGGCCCATGTATACATCGGAAGCATTTTAATCAACGAACTTCACAACAAAACCTGACCAATCACCGTCGGTCCTTATTTGACTTTTCCTTTTGTCAGGTGCTTCAATCCACGCCATCGATTTCACTCATTTAGATCCAACAAATATTGCATCACCCGCTCGCCAACTAGCTTGGCTGATCTCCATCATCGATCAATCCCGCGTGATCCAACAACTATCGCGCAATCTCGCGTGAATTCTTGCATGACTGATATCATATCAAGAGCGCACGAGAAAAGTGGTTTTCTTGTGCTACCTATCGCCCACTAAGGTTAATCGCATAGAATTTAGAAATATCTATTACAACTTTTAGGGCATGCGAGATACCACTTACTTTCTTTCCAATACCACTCCATCATTCTGCTAACACGTGGTGTTAATCTCCACCATTCCTCTTACATCATTATTATCCATTAATTTGGTCGATCTGACAATTTCCCTTGTACTATTCAATGGACTCCAGTTTCTATTGAAACTCTCCTCCATTGATCTATTCTCAAATCCAATGGATCTCTCGTTCGCTTATCGGTGGAATTCGCATTTCAACACAAATCTATCTCTGCCATACTTTGTCTAAGGCGAAGTTCATAGGAACTTCGTCCCTTACACTCACACACAATTTATCAACTTATAGGAAAGAATGTATATATAAACAGTACACAGACACATGAAATCCAGATAACATGCATATTTCAATTATAAACAAAACTCAATTACAGGCTAAGGCCTCACGGCCCGAGTCACAAATTGCCCTGCAGCTACATTGCATACCCTATCTATCCCTTTCACACAACAAAGACTCTCTTATATAGGAAATTACAAAGGGAGGAATCATTTAAGATCCATGAGTTTCTCCCACAATCGCTCAATCAAACCCCTAAATCTCTCTATTCGCATGTATGGCAGATAATTACATTTAATCAAGCCTTCTAGAGACTTATCAATTCCATCAATTTAGCTCTATTTAAACAGAATTTTCCCCAATTTACAATGATTTTCCACATTTCCCCTTTCACATCTTTGAATTTAAATTTTGATTAAGGGTGTTCTGATGCTCCTGCATCAAATAATAGAAGAAACGCAAGCACACATAGAGACACTAAGATTTGGTTGAAGACCAGGGTAGAATCCCACAAGGGGGAAAACCTATAATCAATTCTTCTTCTTTTATTAGATTTCATCAAATGTTAAATTGAGATAGAAAATACATCCAAAATTAGATATACATCATTACTTCAGGCCTCTTAGGGCCAATGGAAGTCTGTTCAGAATTTCATATGTGAACTGAGTTGTTTCCATATCACTGTGAGAGAAATATCCATGACATAGACCTAAGAGTCAGCATCATCATCATAGAAATGATATATCTATTCATAGTCACTACTATCAGATATCGTGAATCATAGAAGTCTTCTATCAAATATATTGTAGAAGGAAAATGATATATGAATCATAAGAGATCAGTGCCATAGAAGATCATTGTCATGCTACCATCACTTTATTATTGGAAGGATTGACACATATGTGAAACTGTACATCTCAGATACATAAAGCTCAATACATCATCCTAATATATGATATAATATTTCCATGAATTATTTTAACTTCAGATGCTTGGCATATACTTGTTGCATAGATAATTGTCATATCTTGTCAACAATCTTTATTATGAGGTAGGGTATTGTTGAGCTATGGAAAACGTATGAATTTGACATTTATTTCCTTATCTTTCTCATTAATCATATCTCATTTATATTCTAAGATGATAATATATCAAAGAATTATAGCGAAAACTAGGGAGTTATTGATTATTGCAATTTAGTTGATTATTATCTTTTCTCATGTAGGAAAGAGAAGAAATGGAAAATTACCATTTCGGAGGAAAAGACGAAATAGAGTAACTATTGTTCCTTCACCAGGAAGCCCTATCCAGATAGCAAGTCAAGGTTGGAGCATGCAATTAAGGATAAGAACGGAAATCAGTGCAAAAGACAAAGAGTTAACTGGAGTTAGAAGATTGAGCGGATCCCTCAGGATATCTTGATCCTGAGGGGTCGCTATTACTAGTCTATCTGCTATTCCTGTTTTATCCTCCTAGCCATTATGAAAGGGGCAGCGCTTGCAAAGAATAAGGGAATCATCATTATTTAGAACTCACTGTTGTATTGCCACTTTGATCATCGACTCTCGTTGATTAAAACAGAGTACGACTGGCTGTAACCATTTTTGCATATGATTAATACATAATTCGGTTGCTGTTCTTTCTTCTATACTAAAGTATTCTGGTGGTGCCTCACTAGCAGCTAAGGGCCCAGCCCTGGTGGATCCACTTGCTACTCTGTACCATTCATTTACGATATATATTGTGTGATGGTTCGGTTTGATCTTCATTTATTGGAATCACATTGCTTTACTATTTCTTGTTTCTAGATTTAATGAATTGTTCCATTATATATGTTGTAATTGAATTGTGTTGTTGTTCCTTCTCATCATAATAAGATTATTATTCTTTGCAACTATATTGTTATGCTATTCATCTCAATTACAGATCTTCATTGTTCATTCCAGTAAACTAACTTTGTTGTTCATTATAGTTTCATAAGTTCCACTGTTCATTTCTACTAAATAGCATTGTTGTTCATTTCCTTTCTATGAGCATTTGGTTTTGCCTTTCAGCATTGTTACAGTTAGCATAGTTATCCCATTTCTATCAACAACATTATTGATTTAATTCATTGTCATTTCCAATTAGTCATTTAGTGTGGAGTGTGAGATCAACAACTGTAAAGGACATTGGCTATTACTGTCAGAGTTCTCAGATTGAGGATCTTATTTATGTTTGATTTCATTTACATCAGTTAAAAGAGGAAGGAGTTATTGCTACTGTATCCTTGACTGATAATTGTTGTTAATTTCCTGAGTGAATGATTTAGTTTCAGAGCATTGAGTTTCTTTTAATTTCAAATAAGTTTTATTTCAAGCATCCGTTTACTCTTGTATTCGAAAGCACTGTACTGCAATTTAGAAACATTACTCTTAAAGAAATTTCCGCCACATACTGTGTACACTCTTGAAATAGAAAATCTTACCCAGATTGATAATTAATGTAGGATAAATAGGAGTTAAAAAGACACCTTTTATCACTCAACATTTTGGCGCCGTTGCTGGGGAGAGTGTAGCCATTTTTTTAAAAAAGAGTAGTGTGCATTTGATGAGTGCCTGTTAGGAGAGAATTGGGTATTAAAAACAAAAGGTAAGAACCTACATACGAAGCATGTAAAAGCCCTACTACCCCGCCCGCTTTCTAGAAGAATTGTTCATTTCTTTGGGTAGAAATAAATATTTAAGTTGTCTGTATGACTAAGAAGAAAAAACTTGAAAATAATCCAAAACCGCTACCCAAACTTGACAAAGCTAAGGGACCGGTGACCCTTGGTCAATAAACCTTCATAGACGATATCATTAAGCAAGCTGAATCTCAACCATCATTGGGCCCTAGAAAAGTTGCTTCTAGACAACCTACTGGCTCCCTTTAGGCCATAGACTCACCATTTGCACCCTTTGCTGAGGTGCACAGCAAAACAAAAGAGACTGAGCAAGATTTTCAAGAAATTGAGAATTCTCACCCAATTTATTTACTAGAAGGGAATTCTAGTAATCTCCATGAAGGAGGAGGAGAAACTAGCAAAAAAGAAGAGCCAAGATCCCCTCTCAAAATAGTTCAAACACTCAGCAGCCTAGATAAGGGGAGTGTTGTCAAGATCATGTAAAACAAAGCAGAAGAACCTAAGGAGCCAAGATCCTCCCAGATCATAGTTCAGCAAGGAACACTCATTATCCTAGACCAAGGAAGTGTTGTTAAGCTCATTCCTACTCCTTCTAGTCATCCTAGGAATAACTCCCTAGAAATCCTAGAAGGATATTGTCACATATTTGATCAAATGGTCTAGAACCATCAAACACCTCAAACCTCCACACTGCAATATCCCATTGTGGACACAATAGTTAATGCACCTATGAAGGCTATTCCTCTCCAGAATATTCCTACATTACATGGCTTAACATCAGAGGATATAGATGCATTTCTGTTTGATTTTGATGTATTATGCCGGGGGTATGACTATACCACCGATCCCCAAAAACTAAAATTATTTCCCTCCACATTAAAAGGAGAATATTTACGATGGTTTATGGGGTTAGGTGGAGGTGTTATAAATGACTGGGATCAGATGAAAAATACTTTTCTAAATAAATATCAGGATTATTGTAGATCCAGAGAATTAAAGGATGAAATATTTCAAATGACAGCAAGACCTAGTGAAACACTGGAGGAATATGTAGAATGCTTTCAATACAATCTCCAAAGATCTCCTTATGCATCTTTATCCTTGCTTGAAAATCTGTTAAAAACTACACTAATTAAGGGAATGAAAGAATAATGGATTGAAACATTAAACATTATGGGAAAAGGTGACACATATTAGGAAAATTTTTCTCACATCATTGATTTGTGTATCAGGAGTTCAAGAGGTAGCACAAGACTGAAGCCAACAGAAAGTGACATGATCAAAAGGGATAACAAGATCTCCAGTGGAGGTATAACCCATGCTGAAATCAACAATCTACTAGAAGATTTCAAAACTGATATTCTAGGGACTCTGACAACGCAGCTTGACATTATGCAAGCTAAACAAAAGCAAGCAGAAGTAGAAAAAAATTTGGTGATATTCTTCCCTAGATGCAAAAAGAAACATAGCCACAAAGAGTGCTCGTTGGATACAGTCCAAGTCTACGCCATCTGCACGGAAGATCACTCCACAGAAAGCTGCCCCTCACTCCCAGGATTGAAAGTAGTCTACAAGGAAGTAGAAGAAGAACCAGAACCAGTGTATCTACTAAATCAGTGCCGCTAGTGACAGGCACAACAAACAGGTATACATGTTGATCCATCCTCTTCTTTTCAATCTCCTCAGTATAATGCTCAGCAATATAATGGAATGTAGAAGAATCAACCACCTTTCCCCAACTAGTCACAACAACGATTTCCCATATCACCATGGCCAAATCAAACAAATCAAACCAATTGGCTGAACTTTCCTTACTGTCCACCATTTTGGCAAAATAATGCGTATTCAACACAATGGTCACCCTCCACCTCACAGAGTCAAACCTGGCAAATACCTATGAATCAGCCAGATTGAACGATTCCTATCCCTCAACCTACACTGCCAGAACCTTATACATTGCAACAAAATCCCCAGACCAAATTAAGGCCGCAGCTCCCAGCCCAACCCAACCTGAACCCCAACAATAGACCGGTTCAATCTGTACAAATAATCAAAGGACCAGAACTAGAAACTGAGTTAAGGGAGTGCAACGACCTTCAATTAAGATCTGGGTGTATAATAGAATCAGAGGGAGATAAAAATGTTCAAGTTGAAAATTCGTTACCCTTAGAACAAACATCACAAGAAGAGAATTTGGTTAGACAACAAACTCATGAACAAGCAACCTCCTCTTCTCCACCATTCCTAGAATGACTAATCATACCTCGTGCAATAGAACATCCTAATTTTGATCTTCTCAGAGAACTAAAAAAATTGTGTATAAAAATTCCACTCCTCCAGGCTATCCAAGACATCCCAATTTACGAAAAAACCATCAAAGAATTATGTATAAAAAAGCCAAAGAGGAAAATAACAACTAATCCAACTGTCCAAGTAGTTGGTACCCTATCTGACTTACTATCAGGAAGGGAAGCACCTGTAAAATATGAGGACCCAGGGAATCCTATAGTCACAGTGCAAATCAATGGATACTCCTTCTCCAATGCCTTAGTTGATTTAGGAGCTGCAATCAATATTCTAACAACCACCACTTGTCAAAAGCTTGGCATTACATCATTAGACCCAACCACAACCTTATTGGAGTTGGTCGACCGATCGGTAGTCAAACCAGAAGGCAGATTACATGATGTAATGGTATATGTAGACTCCTGGGAGTACCCTACAGAATTTCTCATCATTAATCCCAAAAACTGACCAGATGGACACCATTTAATTCTAGGTAGACCTTGGCTAGCAACTGACGCTTACATTGGCTGTCGACAAGGCAACATGACGATAGCAAGAGGGAGCAATGTAAAGAATTTAGCCTTATACCCTCCAGCCCAGCCAAGCTTAACAATAATCAAAACAAAAAAACAACCTGTATCATACCTAACTGAAAACATTAGATCACGACTAACCATAGAAGATTCCATCGAATTTAAAGACCAAGCAGAGGATGACATCATTAACAGCTTCATTAACCAACCATAAAATAGATCCCATCTACCATGTCACATGATCGAGGCAGCATTTGATAATGAAGTAGAAGAAGATCCCCTAAAAGATACTCATGATCAATCAATACCAACCACCTCTATTTATAACATCAAAACCATAGGGATTGAGCCAGGAAAAACTTTGAACATTAACAAAAACTTGACTACTGAAAAAAGAAGAAAAGTTGGTCCAACTACTGAGAAAATATAAGGAAGCCTTTGCATGGAATTACCCAAACATGAAAGGAATTGATCCGTAGTTGTGAATGCACCACATCTATACAGAAAAGGATGCTAGACGTGTTCACCAACCCCAACGGAGATTAAACCCTCATCTTAAGGATATTGTGAAAGCTGAATTGCAAAAACTTTTAGATGTAAACTTTATTTACCCAATATCTGATAGCAAGTGGGTCTCTCCATTAGTAGTGGTGCCAAAGAAGAATGGAAAGTGGTAGATATGTTTAGACTATAGAGAATTGAAAAAATCAACTCAGAAAGACCACTTCCCCCTTCCATTCATTGATCAGGTATTAGGCACATTAGCAGGAAAGAAATTATATTCTTTCCTAGATGGCTTCAGTGGATACAATCAAATTTAGATTACCCCTGAAGATCAGGATAAAACTACTTTTACCTGTCCTTGGGGAACATTTGCTTACATGGTCTTACCTTTGGGCTATGCAATGCCCTTGCCACATTTCAGAGGGCTGTACTCTGCATTTTTTCAGATTTAATAAATGAAGGGCTCGAAGTATATATGGATGACTTCACACCTTACGAGGATGACTTTGAGCCAACATTACAAACATTAGAAAAAGTGCTGCAAAGATGCATTGCCACCAGACTCTGTTTGAGCCATGAAAGGTTTCATATGATGATGACCGAGGGACTCATCTTAGGTCATTATATTTCAGCTGCTGGAATACAGGTAGATCTTGCTAAAATTCAGATAATTTTGTTAATACCTACTCCTACCACACAAATAGAGGTTCGCAGTTTTTTTGGATATTCTGGTTATTATAGAAGATTTATAAAACATTTTTCTCAGATTGTTGCACCTTTATATGCACTAACAGGGAATATTGATTTTATTTGGACAAACAAGTGTGACCGTGCTTTTGAGGATCTAAAAAATATTGTATCAACAACCCCAGTGCTAAGGGGACCAAATTGGGATTTTCCATTCCAAATTTCATTTGATTCTTTAGACACAACAATCGAAGTAGTTCTTGGGCAGGAAGAAGATAAAAAGCCATACGAAATATATTATATTACCAAAAATCTATCTCCTACTAAATTAAACTATACTTTGACTGGAAAAGAATTTTTAAATCATGAATCCATACAGGTGAAGATAGTTTAAGATAGAGGAAAATTAATATCTTTAGAATATCTATTGAAGCACCCCTAATGATGGACTCACTTGGTAGTCCAAAACGTTGGGTTCATAAAACTATATAACATATCATTCCTCCTCTATCTTAAAGAATTTTTAGCTATAATATATGCTGTAAATAAATTTAGACATTACATAACTGGGTATCCTGTAGTTTTATATACAGATCACTCTACCATAAAATATTTAGCAAATAAACCTGTTACAAATGGAAGAGTGACAAGATGGTTGATTCTCTTGCAAGAATTTGATATCACAATTAAGGATCGACTTGGAAAAGAGAATCCTGTAGCTAATTTTCTCTCACGAATGCCAAAGCCAGTGGATGCAGCAGCAGTCGAAGATCAATTTCCGGATGAACATTTGTTTGTTGTTACTATCAGAACACCATGGTATGCCGACATTGCAAATTACTTAGCAGTAGGAAAATTACCCAAGCATCTAATGCCTAATGAGAGAAAACAGATAGTGCAGAGCAGTACCCGATTCTCTTGGATTGGGGGCTACTTATTTCATACAGGGGCAGATATGCACATCAGAAGATGCGTCCGAGAAGATGAAGTATTTGACATTTTGAAAGCCTACCACGATGGGCCATGTGGAAGACATTTTGTAGATCACAGGACCGGCCACAAATTTTTACAAACAGGCTATTATTGGCCCACTATCTCTAAGTTGCTAAAAAGTTTATTCAAGCCCGTGATAGTTGCCAGAGGGCGAGACGCCCTGGAAAATCGGATGAGATGCCTCTGAACCTGCAGTTAGTAAACGATCCATTTGAGCGATGGGCGCTCGATTTCATTGGTCCTATTATCCCATCATCAAATCAAAAAACATACATACTGGTTGCAACAGAGTATGTTACTAAATGGGTTGAAGCAGAGGCGCTGCCAAGAGCTACAGAGGATTCAGTAATACATTTTCTTTTCCAATTATTTCTGTGATATGGCCTTTCGAGGGACATAATTATAGATGAAGGACCACAATTTGTAGGTAATAAGATTGCTTCAACATTAAAAAATTACCACATTTTGCACAAAATTAAAACTCCATACCACCCACAGGCAAATGGCCAAGTAGAAAGCACTAATAAGGTGATTTAGGCAATACTTAAAAAAATAGTTACATCACATAGACTTGACTGGGCTTCAAGATTGTCGGAAGCCTTGTGGGCATACCGAACAACATGGAGAAACACCATAGGGTATTCACCATATCAATTAGTATTTGGAAAAGAACCCATCTTCCCAATCAAATTTGAAATTCAAACATTAAGAACAGCGCAGGAGGTGGGTTTGAATTTAAATGAAGCCCAGATCAATAGATTACAACAAATCAATGAGTTAGATGAAATCAGGCTCTCATCTCTTCAACACACTGCATTAATTCAACAACAGAGAGAAAAATGGCATGATGCCCTTATTAAAAAGAAAATCTTCCACGAAGGAGACTGGGCACTCCTATACGATTCAAGGTTCTAGGATTTCCCCGGGAAACTCCAGACACGATGGCTTGGACCTTATGAGATATAGAAAGTGCATGACAATGGCACCATTACATTGACAACCATTGATGGATCTGGACATTCTTTCAAAGCGAATGGTCATCGAGTGCAACTTTATCACAAACCGCTTACCAGGGAATCCTTTTACCAGCAATTACGGGAAGATTCCACTATGCAAATTCTTGCTGAGGAAGATAACCCCTCCTCAGCATTAATTCACTGAACAATTCCTTTGTTTTTGAATTTTGTATATAATCTTTTCTCTTTAATTTTGCTTGTATAAACTGTTTTTTTTTTTGTACAGATTTTAGTGTTGTTCCATTTAAGGAACAACTATTGTTCCTCTTAAGGAACAACAACCGTTCCATTTAAGGAACAACAGAGGTTTCTTTATTTAATTTTTTTGTTGTTCCTCTTAAGGAACAATAGTCATTCCTCTTAAGGAACAACAATCTTGCATGCTCATATTTTTGTTGTTCCTCTTAAGGAACAACAACTGTTCCTCTTAAGGAACAACATCTTTGCATGTTCATATATTTTTGTTGTTCCTCCTAAGAAACAACGGTCATTCCTCTTAAGGAACAGCCGTTTGATGCTTTATTTTTGTTGTTCCTCTTAAGGAACAACTGTTGTTCCTCTTAAGGAACAACAGTCGTTCCTCTTAAGGAACAACACTTTCACGTGTTTCTATTTTCGCTGTTCCTCTTAAGGAAGAACCGCTGTTCCTCTTAAGGAACAACACCCATTCCTCTGAAGGAACATCACTTCTGCATGTTTCTATTTTTGTTGTTCCTCTTAAGGAACAACTGTTGTTCCTCTTAAGGAACAGTTGTTGTTCCTCTTAAGGAACAACAACCATTCCTCTTAAGGAACAACACTTCTGTGTGTTTTTATTTTTGTTGTTTCTCTTAAGGAACAACACTTCTGCATGTTTCTATTTTTATTGTTCCTCTTAAGGAACAACTGCTGTTCCTCTTAAGGAATAGCAACCGTTCCTCTTAAGGAACAACAACCATTCCTCTTAAGGAACAACACCTTCACGTGTTTCCATTTTTCGTTATTCCTCTTAAGGAACAACACTTTTGCGTGTTCATATTTTGTTGTTTCTCTTAAGGAACAATAGTTGTTCTTCTTAAGGAATAGCAGCCTTGCATGCTATTATATTTGTTGTTCCTCTTAAGGAACAACAATCCACATGTATTCTATTTTTGCTATTCCATTTAAGGAACAACTACTGTTCCTCTTAAGGAACAACAACCGTTCCATTTAAGGAACAACAATATCCACTGCTTACATTTGCAATGTTCCTCTTAAGGAACAACTACCGTCCCTTTTAAAGGAACAACAGTTTCACTATTTTTTTACTTTCTGTCGTTCCTTCTAAGGAACAACAATTTCGATTTGGAGTGCTTTTAAGGTTGTTCCACCGAGGGATCAACACTTTATTTTGTCTCTGTTTTACTTGCTATTCCACTTAAGGAATAGCTGTCGTTCCTCTTAACAAACAATAATTCCGTGTGCATTTTTTTTTTGCCATTCCTCTTAAAGGAACCATAGTTTTGCGTGCAACTATATTTTTGCTGTTCCTCTTAAGGAACAACAGTTGTTCCTCTTAAAGAACAACACCTTTTTTGAGAGTTTTTGTGAATAATGTTTCACTCTTCATGATCCTTTCAAGGCAAAGATACAAATATATGCAAGGACACAAAATTTAGAGGTTACTGAAATAAGCAAATCAAAGAAAAATTATCATAGTTAATGAGATTGATTTGTATTTATAAGAAAAAGAAAAGGACACAACTATCTATATCACTTTGTTGTCCCTATTTTCACTAAAACTCAAATTGATCGATTATTTTTATCATGTTGGTTCTTCCCTAATTCTCATAATCCTCTTTGATTATTATTATTGAATAAGAATAAGGGCATATTTTCTTCTATTGAGATGTTCAGACTTCTTCCACCATCCCCACTCTTAAGGAGTGTTGAGCCATCCTCTATATATAAATAGGAAGTTCCATAAAAGAAAAGGAAAAGAAAAAAATATATATATGTATATGATTACTAACAATTCTATGATTTGTTAGATGGAGGATAGGGGGTCTCATTAAGAGCTAGCCTACCATGATCATAAGGGAGCAATGAAGTGGCATTCCCACTATGGCCACCACACCAGGGATATGATCTAATGAACACATCAGAAAAATAAAAGTCCTTGGAACAGGAGGTCTCATCGCGAGCCGGCCTGTCCACCTTTCACTCCTTCCCAGTGAATGGCATTGTGATTCATCTGGTTACCAAGCCAGCACAATGGCCTCCATTCTAACATCAAGAGGCACTTTCCTAGGCATACATAAAGTATTACAGTTCCAAAGGGTGAAAAAACAACTTTGTCAAGGTTATAAACACCTATGGGCAACAAAGCTCTGTTGATGGTATTGTAGTCATATTTTTCAACATCAATAGTATAAACCCTTTTCTTATTTCTTTATCTTTATTTCAAAAGAGATTATGTTCCCAATTCCCTTTGAACCTTTTATGCATGAAATATCGTTTAAAAAAGTCAATCATAATGGTTTAAGTGAAATAATGACCACATAACATTTTACCTACGTCAGCTGTCCTTTTCCCTTTTTCACATCACTCCATAGCATCTCCATATCTATTCATGATTTTCATCTTAAGCCTTGATTTCAGCAACTCGATACTTTTTGTGATCTTGTCATGAATATGTACACCTTTCCCTTTTTACACTGTATGATTGTCATCCAGTACATCGCCCCTCCATTTAATCGGTCGGGGACAACCTATCATTTTTCAAGGGAGCATGGGTGACTTGCAAAATACTCCTGCATACGTGTTAGTCTTTCATTTGGGTGTACTAGACTGCATCAGATCCATTAATAGCAAGTTTTAAGGGTATTGATGTTAAAAAAAGTGTATTATTCGATATGCATAGTTTTTTGTTCCATTGTTATCTCTGTGTATTGCTGTGTAAAAATAACAGTGTGCAGAACTTAGATGAAATGGGAGGACAATCAGTACGCAGCGAGCCACAGGTACTAGTAGTTTCCGATGCTACATGAGAAAGGCTAGATGGATCGCATATTTTACACGACTACAACAACCCCATGAAACTATGGCTATCGAATTTTTGCAGAATTTGTAGGATGATCATTCCATAGTAAGAGGAAGACGAATAACAGTGACGGATACAGTAATTGCTGAGGTATCTAGACTACCAGCAGTCGGACCCATATGGACACATAAAAAATTGAGACTTCAAGATGCCATGGCCACCTTTCGGGATGAGGGACAGAACCTGATTGTCAAAGGAAAAGGAGTCCAGCCTTCATCTCTAGGAGAACCATGGACGGAGCTAGCTAGAGTAGTGCAGAGCTACATTACATGCGATGGAAGAAAGGATGTGGTAAGACCACGCCACCTCAAATTACTAGCAGTACTAAAACAAAAATGTGCTGTAAATTTGCCTGCATATTTAAATTTTTTGCTGCATGATGCTGCTCAGAGCATAAAAAAATCCCACCATATAGATACTGTAGTGAGCCACCATTGTTTAATTCGATTGATAATAAGTTATAACCTTGCTCAGCAACAAACTAGTTGGGAAGAATTGGTGTTTTCTATAGACGGGGGATTAACCTTACCTACCCCAAAAAGAAAACGAACCACCAACACAGAAAGTAGACCACAAAAATGTAGACACCCTTCCAGATTAAGAACAAGCAGGAGAACATTTGAGAACCTCCAAGGTAGCAGCAGCCAACCCTTAGAATTACATAGCTCTGAAAATGAAAAACCCTTACAGCTGGAAGGGAGAGACAATCAAGAATCAGAATTGGAGGAAGAAACAGAGCATACTAGTGAAGAAGAGAGGGAGGAAGCAGAACTTCCCTTAAACCCCAGCGCAAGTCCATCACAAAACCCATTACAGAAGGACAAATTGGCCCAAATTTTGGCCAATATGAGTGAATATATTCATCCCCAAAGTCCGCTCAACCTTAATAATGAAGCTGAGCAATCATGAGAAAACTTTGCCCAAAGCAAGAGTATATCAGAAGAAATAAATGATGAAGTAGAAGCAGGAGCAGAAGCCACTCAAGAAGTGGTAGACCAAATTAGGGTTACCTCTCCAGAGGAACCTAGTCAAAACAATGCGAACACAGAAGATATGTTCCAAACAGAGGAAATGGAAACTAGCCAGGGCAAAGGCACAACCCTTGGAGAGAAAAATCCAACTGAGCAGCTGAGTCCAGAAAGAATAGAAACGGTTAAGGAAATAGTTGTTCCTCCCAAGAAGAAGAAGAAAAGAAAAATTAAGAGGTTGCGAAAGGAACAACAAAAGCTACGAAATTTAGTGAAACTACTCAAACAAAAGATAAGGGCATTGAAAAGGGGGAAAATCTCAAGAAGAACCCCGAAAATAGTGAATGCAGCTATTCAAACTGAACTCCATGATACAAGGGCCACAGAGACTCAAACCGAGCCCATACTCATTCAAAATGATAAGGAACAACATGTAGTGCAAACCTCACACATTCCATTCCATAACAAAGGGACAAAAACTACAAGCACTCAGTCTTGTAATAAAAGTACCCAGATAGATCTCCAAGCTAAAGATGTTCTGATATACAGTGATCCTGGTATAAAAAAACTCCAAGAGGACTTGGCACAGGCTCAACTGACCATAGAGAAGCTTGAGGAAGAGACTGTTCCTCAGCAGAAATACCAAGAATTATAGCAACAATTAAGGGACATCAATGCATCAGAAAATGAAGCCTTCGATAAATATCGGAGGGCAGAAGAAAGAGCTGAAGAGATAAAGAACAGACTGAAAACAGTCATGTGTCAAATGGATACTCTCTGTTCCTTATATACAGATGTTTTAGCATGCAGGTCCCCTGCCAAAAACTATGCTTTATTTTTGTTAGAGAGGTATTTACAGTTAAAAATTAAGGCTATTAGGGCAAGGAAACCTATAGAATTAAAAACTGTTGAGGATTTTATAAACTACTGCAAACACCATGGAGTAAAAGTTCAATGATTACTCTGTGAGTTTTATTTACATAATTTTGTATTGGAAGAAGAAATGGAGAAGAATCCCAGTCCTTTTGTGGGTGATGTATAGTTTCAAGCATTCATTTCATTTGCTGTTAACTAGTTGAAGTGGCTCAAAGCCCATAAAACTTTTTAGAGGCAAGAGAATGGGTTAGACCTTTGGGTTAGGGGTGAATTAAAAAAACCATTACAACTGTTGGCTAAACATAAAAGTGTAATGCAAAAGGAGGGAGTAATCCAGACCTTGGGACCTATCCACAAAGGAATTGTCCAACAAGGGATAGAATATTTCCTCTCTATCAAAGACAATTCCTTGGCAACAGCTAAATTCAGATGGAATACTTCCGATCGGAATATCCAGGACAGAGAGCCCTTCAACTACAAAACTTTAAATTAGTCGTAGATCGCCTAGTTACCTATAGTAACCTCATCTTGAGGGAAGGCCCGTATTGGCTAGGTTGTAGGTTTCAAAGCCCTGTTATCTGGTATCCTGCATAGGGGTATAAAGCCATCTATTAATTGCATGAAGGGCAGACAAGGCCCATCTTTGAAGTTCTTGCTAAAAATCGTGGTTTTAGACCACTTCATGACATCCCCTCTCCAGCCTATTCTTTGACTGCTTTGCACACAAACTACATGGTTTTCATGAGGGCATGAAAAAGGGTAAGCAGGGGAGTGTGTTGAGCTATGGAAAAGGTATGAATTTGACATTTATTTCCTTATCTTTCTCCTTAATCATATCTCCTTTATATTATAAGATGATAATATATCAAAGAATTCTAGCGAAAACTAGGGAGTTATTGATTATTGCAATTTAGTTGATTATTGTCTTTTCTCATGTAGGAAAGAGAAGAAATGGAAAATTACCATTCCAAAGGAAAAGGCAAGACAGAGTAACTACTGTTCCTTCACCAGGAAGATGTATCCAAATAGCAGGTCAAGTTTGGAGCACGTAGTTAAGGATAAGAATGGAAATCAACCGAAAAGACAAAGAGTTAACTGGAGTTAGAAGATTGAGTGGATACTAGTCTATCTGCTATTCCTATTTTATCCGCCTGGCCATTATAAAAGGGCCAGTGCTTGTAAAGAATAAGGGAATCATCATTATTTAGAACTCACTGTTGTATTGTCACTTTTATCATCAACTCTTGTTGATTAAAACAGAGTATGACTAGCTGTAACCATTTTTGCATATGATTAATACATAATCCGGTTGTTGTTATTTCTTCTATACTGAAGTAGTCTGGTGGTGCTTCACTAGCGGATAAGGGCCCGGCCCTGGTGGATCCACTTGCTACTCTGTACCATTCATTCACAATATTTGTTGTGTGATGGTTTGTTTTGATCTTCGTTTATTGGAATCGCAATGCTTTATTGTTTCTTGTTTCTAGATTTAATGAATTGTTCCATTATATATGCTGTAACTGAATTGTGTTGTTGTTCCTTCTCGTCATAATAAGATTATTATTCTTTACAACTATATTGTTATCTTGTTCATCTCTGTTAGTGTCAGTCTTTGCAGCCTTCCTCCAGTGATCAAATATGCTCTTACAAAGTGATTTTTAAGGTGTCAAGGTCAAATTTTGTCATTTCAGTGAGTCTTCAAGAAAAAATTGGTCACTAGGTATTAGGTCTAGGGTTTTCTCTTACTTTTGTCAAAGTTGTCCAAATGTCGGTCCATGTCACCAGTAAGATGAGTGTGCCATCATTCAAAGGATTTTCATCATTATGTCAAGTTCCACTGGGTCATTTTACACCTTGTTCATGCTTCAGTTGCGCCTGGGTAAGGTTCATTTCCCTCTCCTAGGGTTTTGGAGGTAATTTCTCTTGAATGGTAAAATCATCAACAAAACTTGTATCCTGATATTCATACACCTTCCCCTATCCTTAATGTACCTTATTAAACACTTCCCATCACTGAGATCCCCCAAATTCCTCATTTTCGCACAAACCCTAGTTTCTTGCTACAACTTGGCAATTTTCTAGGCTAGGCCTATGTTTTGCCCTTTTGGACCCCTTCTCCTCACTCAATCTTTGAAATTCCACTTTCCCCTACTTCCTAACATCCCTCCCCACCTAGCAAAATTTCCTCAAGAATTTAGAATGCACCTATCCCCTTCATTTCGCTTCATTTCGACAAATCCCCTGTTCCACACATCGGGGTAGGTTTTACTCCAATGATGTTTCTGAGCAATAAAATATGAATTTGGGAAAAATGAGAGAGTGTTTTGTCCAAAATAGGCCAAGGAAGAAAAACCTCCTTCACTTTTTACACAGGTGTCATGGTTTAGGAGAAATGTCGAAAATACAGTTGCCTCGGGAGAATTAGTCCACCTCTGAAGTGATCTTGGGAAAATTAAATGATAACTAGACACAAAGAGATTTCCAATGAGCTATCATGAGCTCAATTTGGAGTTGAGGAACATCTTCAAAAGTTGACTGCAATAGCACTACGCCTTAAGGCAGCCTCATTTGGCACATTTTGATCAGTGTTGGGAGATTTTATTTTTGACAAAGAAAATTAATTCCAAATTGAAAAATTCTAGTTGGGTTGGAAATTATACTCAAATACCTTTCCAACGAGCTATCTTGCGCCCAATTTGGACACTGGGAAGGCCTCCAGAAGTCATTTGCAAAAAGGCGCAGCGCACCTAGGTAGTGGCACGACGCATTGGTGGTCTGCACCTTTAACAAAGGAAAAGTGCGGTCAGGTCCACTGGATACATGACCAATAGGTGCGGGACCGTAGGTAATACACAGAGGAAGTGCGGACCTTGAAATTTTTGAGCAAAAACAAGGTTTTCTACCCAATGCACCGCGCCACTTGGCGCGTACTTATGATTGGGACATCTTTTGGAGGAAAACTTGATATTTTTTTATTTTTCATCAAAAGTTATGTATGCTCATGGATTAACTAAGGATTTCATCAAATTATGGGTTGCCTAAAGGGTCAACAACACCCTAAAAATGACTTCACTACCCCTATTTTGACACATAGGAAGTAGTCTTGGGAGATTGAGGTTTTGGAGGGGAAAATGACATCCAAATCTAGAAATTACACTTGGGTTGGAAAGTAGACAGGTAGGGCTTTCCAACGAGCTATCTTGGGCTCCATTTGGACTTTGGGAAGTGCCTCAAAATTAGCTCCAAAGTGGCATGACGCATAGAGAATTTGGGTGCGGCGCATAGAGAATTTTGGCCTGTTTTTCACTGTACAACTCAAAAATTCACCCAGTTTTGACCATTTTTTCTTTTTGATGTAACTCTTGATCCACCATGATGTAATTTCATAAACATGATGTAATTTTGACACATTTTTACTTGTTCTAGAGGATTCATTCACTAAAAAGTGAAAAACAACTGAATGAATCAGTTTCCTTTCATATAGGGGCAAGTTGTTTCATTGCCTATTTTTCAGTTCCTTGTTTAGATATGGTTGAAACAGTTCCTAGAATGATGAGCTCGACCCCTAGAGGCATGGGAAGGAGTTAGGCTTGTCTATATCATGTAATTTCTCATTCATATTCAGGGTTGAACACTTGGGATTGCTTGGCACTCTATTGTACATTTCATTTCTACAATTTTGGCAAAGGAAAGCCCAGGGTTTTGCAGCACTTGTTGGGATCCATGTGGCTCTATGTTTTGATGGTATGTTTCTCTATGTATTTGTAAGTTCACTGTTGTTTATGTGTATCATTTTACCTTCTCTTGCCTTCTGTAATTAAACAAATGAGTGATTAAGGTAGAATTCATTAGACTGCTATGCTCTGCCTTGATATTTGTTTAATTCTACATGTTTTCATATGTTTGAGGAGGACTCTTGAGACATTCTTGCCCTTCTTAGCCCCTCACCGGTCTCATCCATCCATTCATTCAATCCAAAGCATCAAAACTACTACCTATCTTGCCGCTGCCTGAACTCTACAAAATCTGGCCTCATCCCCAGACCCAAAATTTTCCTTTCCCTTTTTCCAACAAAACCCCCAAAAACTCAAAACAAATCCTTGTACTTCATACCTAGCCTAAAATTAGTTTATATTTCAGTCATCTCAAGCCCCATAGATCATCTTTCGCTGAGATTGACCTGGAGAGAGCCCTCTCCTGTCCTCGTAGGGCTAGCTACGAGGCTGAGCATGGTTTGATGTGGACCTAGAACCTTTCCTTTTCAGCCTGAGGCAAATCTAGGCTCTAACATAGTGGCGACCATACTGGGGAAGAAAATGGTTTGCTTGTTGATGTCATTTGTTTTATAGCTACAAACGGAGCCTAAATTTATGCCAAGTAGCCTTCGAAACGCTTTTGCTTTGCATTAGCAGAAGTAGATAAACACTACTTGAGTCAATCTCCAGTCTAGCTTGTAAATGTGACATCTAACTTGTTAATTGCCCCAGTACATGTATCAAGTTCAGATCTGATTGTTGATGGTGGACAACAATTAGACATCAAAAGGCTGAAATCATTCACTTGGCAACTTCATTCACTGAAAAATCTAGAGATCAATGCTTCATGGTGACTCCATTACAGGAAGATTAGTAGCTTTAAGATTTTCAAGATGGAACGGGTTGCATGAAGGTATGCTCCCATGAGCCAAGATCACATTCCAGGTTTTCCAAATAAAATTCCTAAGGTAGATTGGCAAAAGAATTTGCCTATGTTTAAAGATGATGATAGGAAGGATGCTGCTTTACATCTGGTTAGATTTCACATGCATATTCGCAAGTTGAAGGTTGATTTTCCTGAAGATTGCTTGATGAAGATATTCATGGCCACTCTGGAAGGTGAAGCCCGATCTTGGTATGAAAGTTTGCCGCCTGCTTGTATTTACTGTTTGAAGGATTTTCATGCCATGTTCTTTGAAAGGTATAAAGACTCTTATCCATCATTAAATTTAGTTCAGGACTGTTGCAAACATGCTTATAGTTTTATTGAAAGCCTTGAGAAATATTATGAAGATGATGACTTCATGGATAAAGAGATCATGGAAGCCTTGTACAAGAATCCATTTCAGCAACATGAAGAGAACCTAGAGGATTCCCATCAAGATGCTCAGGAGGCTTTGCAGCAGGATCAAGATCTTATTACAGTGGAAGATGATGAAAGAGAAGGTTTTATTTCAGATCTGTCCATAGAAGAAGTCAACATGCAGGAAATTCAAGTTTCAATCTTAGAATGTGATAAAGTCAAGTTGGCTATTTCAGATCTAGATTTAGATCGTGATGTAGACTACCTTGTGTTAAATCCCATGAAGGAGAGCTCTGCTGTTGAGATCATCTAGTATGAAGAAGATAGAGTTGTTGAACAAAGCCTTCATGAGGAGGTAATCCAGTCATTTGATGAAAAACAAGATGAAACCTTTGTTCAAGTAAGTGAAAAATCTTCTTTTGATAATTCGGTGGTAAATGATAATTTTGATAATTTGATTGCCATGTCATATGAAGATGATCAACAATGTTTCCAAATTTCAGAAGATCAGGACTGTCATTCAGATTTTTCATGTTTTAAAATGTTATTTCAAGAAGACAAAAATCACTTGAGCAAAACAAAACAGAAAGTATTATCTCCTCTGTTTGAAAATGAGATAGATCAACTCTTGAAAGGTCATGTAACAGCCCAAGCTAAAGCAGATTTGCATGCACACATGGTCAAGAAATTGTTGGTGAAACTTCTTCCTCTTTTGAAAACGATGACAGTCTTGTAATCAATTTTATAGATTAGCAAACAGATAATATTTTCTTTCACAAAGATGATAAGGCTGTCATGTTTGATAATATTGAAGATTTTTTTTTGTTTAAGAATGACCTAGACCATGAAGTTGAGGAATATAAGTTTGATAGAGACAATATGCTAGGATTTCTCATGGTCAAGGAATTTACAACTAACACTCAGATGGCAGAAAGTTATACCTCTCTGTGCCTTCCTATCACTCAACAACCAGTGGTGCTTTCAGATCAGAATGAAGGGAGCATTTGTATTTTTGCTGCTGGATCTCAAGACAAGATAACTTTTTAGGATTTTCAAGATGCCTTCAGCATTCATCTGCAAGAATTAGAAAAGATAAATATTGCCTGGTTCATTATCATAAGTTTTGGTTTCAGTGGTTATTTTGAGTTGCCTACAGGTTCATCGTTCTGCTTGCTCGAGAAAATTGAGAGCATAAATTTGGTATGTAGCCATCTGCTGGATTGGTTACATTGGAAAGCTCATTACACATGATTGTACATATTTCATTAGTATGCAAGTGGTTTTCATCATGATTTGAAATCTTGATGGATTGCTGCCCTTCAATAAGCTTTGTAATTTCTTGTTTTAGTTAAGTCAATCATGAGTCATTTGTGAGTTAGTTTTTAGTCTTGTTGTTAAGTTAGTTTTTGTCGGTTTCAGTTTCAGTCAATAAATGAGTCAAAGTCTTGTGTTGTTTTCCGAAATAATGGACTCCGTAGCCCAATGGACGAAGGCATTGTCTAGCTCTTCTAGAGATCTGTCGTTCTTGGCACCTCCTAGGAGCTACCATCCCCATTGGAGCCAATGTTAGTGTCAGTCTTTGCAGCCTTCCTCCAGTGATCAAATATGCTCTTGCAAAGTGATTTTTAAGGTGTCAAGGTCAAATTTTGTCATTTCAGTGAGTCTTCAAGCAAAATTTGGTCACTAGGTATTAGGTCTAGGGTTTGCTCTTACTTTTGTCAAAGTTATCCAAATGTCGGTCCATGTCACCAGTAAGATGAGTGTGCCATCATTCAAAGGATTTTCATCATTATGCCAAGTTCCACTAGGTCATTTTACACCTTGTTCATGCTTCAGTTGCGCCTGGGTAAGGTTCATTTCCCTCTCCTAGGATTTTGGAGGTAATTTCTCTTGAATGGTAAAATCATCAACAAAACTTGTATCTTGATGTTCATACACCTTCCCCTATCCTTAATGTACCTTATTAAACACTTCCCATCACTGAGATCCCCCAAATTCCTCATTTTGGCATAAACCCTAATTTCTTGCTACAACTTTTCAATTTTCTAGGCTAGGCCTGTGTTTTGCCCTTTTGGACCCCTTCCCCTCACTAAATCTTTGAAATTCCACTTTCCCCTACTTCCTAACATCCCTCCCCACCTAGAAAAATTTCCTCAAGAATTTAGAATCCCCCTATCCCATTCATTTCGCTTCATTTCGACAAATCCCCTGTTCCATAGATCGAGGTAGGTTTTACTCCAATGATTTTTATGAGAAATAAAAGATGAATTTGGGAAAAATGAGAGACTTTTTTGTCCAACATAGGCCAAGGAAGAAAAACCTCCTTCATTTTTTACACAGGTGTCATGATTTAGGAGAAATGTCAAAAATACAGTTTCCTCTGGAGAATTGATGCATCTCTGAAGTGATCTTGGGAAAATCAAGTTTTCTTCTAGCTTGGTTGGCCAAATGACTTTCTTGATGAGCCAAATGATAACTAGACACAAATATATTTCCAATGAGCTATCATGAGCTCAATTTGGAAATGAGGAACATCTTCAAAAGTTGACTGCAACAACACTCCACCTTAAGGCAACGTCATTTGGCACATTTTGACCAGTCTTGGACGATTTGATTTTTGACAGAGAAAATGAACTCAAAATTAAAAAATTCTAGCTCGGTTGGAAATTATACTTGAATACCTTTCCAATGAGCTATCCTGTGCCCAATTTGGACACTGGGAAGGCCTCCAAAAGTCATTTGCAAAAAAGCGCGGCGCACTTGGGTAGTGGCACGACGCATTGGTGGTCCGCACCTTTAACAAAGGAAAAGTGCGGTCAGGTCCACTGGATACATGACCAATAGGTGCGGGACTGCAGGTAATACACAGAGGAAGTGTGGATCTAGAAATTTTTGAGCAAAAACAGGCTTTTATGCCCAATGCGCCACGCCACTTGGCGCGCGCTTATGATTGGGACATCTTCTGGAGGAAAAATTGATATTTTTGGATTTTTCATCAAAATTTATGTATGCTCATGGATTACCTAAGGATTTCATCAAGTTATGGGTTTCCTAAAGGGTCAAAAACACCCCAAAAATGACCTCACTGCCCCTATTTTGACACACAGGAAGAAATCTTGGGAGATTGAGGTTTTGGAGGGGCAAATGACATCCAAATATAGAAATTACACTTGGGTTAGAAAGTAGTCAGGCATGGCTTTCCAACGAGCTATCTTGGGCTCCATTTGGACTTCGGAAAGTGCCTCAAAATAAGCTCCAAAGTGGCACGACACATAGAGAATTTGGGCGCAGCACATAGAGAATTTTGGCCTGCTTTTCACTGTACAGCTCAGAAATTCGCCCAGTTTTGACCAGTTTTGCTTTTTGATGTAACTCTTGATCCACCATGATGTAATTTCATAACCATGATTTAATTTTGGCACATTTTTACTTGTCCTAGAGGATTCATTCACTAAAAAGTGAAAAACAACAGAATGAAAAAGTTTCCTTTCATATAGGGGCAAGTTGTTTCATTGCCTATTTTTCAGTTCCTTGTTTAGATATGGTTGAAACAGATCCTAGAATGATGAGCTCGACCCCTAGAGGCATGGGAATGAGTTAGGCTTGTCTATATCATGTAATTTCTCATTCATTTTCAGGGTTGGACACTTGGGATTGCTTGGCACTCTATTGTACATTTCATTTTTGCAATTTTGGCAAAGGAAATACCAGGGTTTTGCAGCACTTTTTGGGATCCATGTGGCTCTATGTTTTGATGGTGTGTTTCTCTATTTATTTGTAAGTTCACTAATGTTTATGTGTATCATTTTCCCTTCTCTTGACTTCTACAATTAAACAAATGAGTGATTAAGGTAGAATTCATTAGACTGTTATGCTCTGCCTTGATATTTTGTTTAATTCTACATGTTTTCATCTGTTTGAGGAGGACTCTTGAGACATTCTTGCCCTCCTTAGCCCCTCACTGGTCTAATCCATCCATTCATTCAATCTAAAGCATCAAAACTACTGCCTATCTTGCCCCTTCCTAAACTTTGCAAAAATCCGGCCTCATCCCCAGACCCAAAATTTGCCTTTAACTTTTTCCAACAAAACCCCCAAAAACTCAAAACAAATCCTTGTACTTCATACCTAGCCTAAAATTAGTTTATATTTCAGTCATCTCAAGCCCCATAGATCATCTTTCACTGAGATTTACCTGGAGAGAGCCCTCTCCTGTCCTCGTAGGGCTAGCTACGAGGCTGAGCGTGGTTTGATGTGGACCTAGAACCTTGCCTTTTCAGCCTGAGGCAAATCTAGGCTCTAACAATCTCAATTACAGATCTTCATTGTTCATTCCAGTAAACTAACTTTGCTGTTCATTATAGTTTCGTAAGTTCCTATGGTCATTTCTACTAAATAGCATTGCTATTCATTTCCTCTCTACCAACATTTGGTTTTTCCTTTCAGCATTGTTACCGTTAGCATAGTTATCCCATTTCTATCAGCAACATTATTGATTTAATTCATTGTCATTTCCAATCGGTCATTTAGTGTGGAGTGTGATATCAACAACTGTAAAGGACATTGGCTATTACTATCAGATTTCTCAGATTGAGGATCTTCTTTATGTTTGATTTCATTTACATCAGTTAAAAGAGGAAGGAGTTATTGCTATTGTATCCTTGACTAATAATTGTTGTTAATTTCTTGACTGAATGATTTAGTTTCAGAGCATTGAGTTTCTTTTAATTGCAAGTAAGTTTTATTTCAAGCATCCATTTACTCTTGTATTCGAAAGCACTGTACTTCAATTTAGAAACATTACTATTGAAGAAATTTCCGCCACATACTGTGTACACTCTTGAAATAGAAAATCTTACCCAGATTGATAATTCATGTAGGATAAATAGGAGTTAAAAGGACACCTTTTATCACTCAATAGGTATGGAGAGATATGCCTCGACATATTATGTGAGTAGAAACCATGTCGTTGTGCATTATATTGAGAATATATGTGTGTGTGTGTGATAAATTCAACAATAATAAGGTACCAAAGTGAGACCATACTTACTAAGTCTAGAGATATGATACCCATACCGATGCCATAATCTTAGAGACCGTTTAATGCCATCAAAGTTCTTATGCGAGCTACAAAACGAGACATATGAGCTATCCTTATGCATTCATTATTTGATAATACATATTTCAATTTATAATCGATAATGAAGGCAAGATTGTATGTGATGCCAAGTAGAGTAAATGCAATTCCAGGTCAATAATATATAATGATTGTATATATGATGATGACTGTGATTGTGATGTCCGAACCATACCACTGAGTGGTTCCCAAACCAATATGATATGATAAGAATATTTTCATTATGCTGAGATTGTATCTGATGGTTGGACATACCATCGAGTGGTGCCCAGATCATACTGATGAGCACCAGTATTGCAACAAGAATGCTGTAACTCCTAGAGCTACCAGGTTTACTTTATCAACCTGGGGTTCGTACAAACTTGGAGGTGACAATGTTGTATACACAAGTAAAAGTGATGGTTCTGCCTTTTGTCACTGTTCATCTAGCAAGAGACCACTAGGGTTTTCAAGTTAGACTTCTATGGATTCAGAACAAGCTTGATTACTGATGAAAGAAAGAGAAATCTACTCTAAGAGAAAACTTGTCTACTACAAATAAGGAAAATGACTGAAATCCTATGCTAGAAACACACCATTTTCTAACTAACTATTGAGAAAATATACTTTACAAGAATGCCAAGATAACATGTATGAAATGCTACTATCCTAAGAATGGAAGTTCAAAACAGCAAACATTACTGCTATTCATGTAAAGGACTAAAGTAAATCTTTTTTGTTCTTTTTATTCTTTTTATGGAAAATCAAGTGTAAACCCTAATCTCTTTTGGTGATGTGGTAGGTGGCTTAGTGATGCTGGTGGATGGTTGGGAGGTTTAAGAGATGATTGGAAGGTTTGGGAGACCCTTGGGTGACCTGGTGTGGCTTCCTATAGGTTTTCGCTCAATTCGACTTCAAAAGAAGCCACTATAGGAAAACCTACAGGATTCCCTGTATTTCTATAGGATACAACCGAGAGTAAAACGATGGTTGCTGGAGGTGATGGAAGGCTTAGGCAAGGTGGTGGATGGGTGGAATGAAGTGAGAAAATGCCTAGGATCACTCAGAACTCAAAACCAAGGTTAGGAGATGGTTGGATTCGCTCAACATGCTTGGAGGAATTTCTATGTAAAATGATGAGATTGGTGAAGATCTTGGTGAAAGCAAGGAATGATTATGGATGGGTGAAGTTGGAAGGTGGTTGCCTACTATGGTATCTCTTTATATTTCTGAAGCACATGCTCTGCATCAAACATTTATAATTGCCAAAAGGTCATGTAAACAAGAAGAATTCTAACAAGCTAGAAAAGCAGAATTTAATGAACTAGTTGTCTACTTCATGCCTGTGGAAAATTGATGAATAAAATGGAATCATGGATGAGATCCACTATAAGGCTGAATATGGAAGAGATGGAAATTAAATCCCGCACTTGTAAAAATGATCAAATGTTGGTTCAAGTACAGTAAACTCTAAATCTTATGAGAGAATGGAAATCTATATTTTTAGGGCTGCATAAGGGTCTTTTTGTCAAATCATGATCCCTGAGGGAAGAGGTGAGGCCAAGAAACCTACTGACAACTTTATGGTGCTTCTTTTATCCCTTCTAACCTACTACTGAAGTAAAGCACAAATGGAAGCAAACTAATAAACAACTAATCAAATCCACAATACTTGTAATGAAATACTTCTAGAGACAATTTAACCATGAATCTATGAAACTAAGCGAATCATACAGATACAAGAAGAGAAGCCTTTGTTGCTAGGGTTGGGCCCTAACCCAAGCGCTTCAGCCCTCTGAGTTAACTTATTGTTGGATTAAGAAAAATCTTATTTTCATTACCAAACAAAAAATTACATCAATGTCTTCCACAAGTCTGGAGCTCGAAAATAACTAGTGTTTTTACAAAAAAAAATTGAACCATAATGAGGCTGTAGGCCTCTCTACTTATCCAACTGAATTCCCCAATGACTTCCTTAAATATATGGAGGCTCAGCTACAAACTCAAGATGAACTAACTCTTCATCTATCACTTTCTCTGTTGCCTTTTGATCTTCATGACTTGGATGATTGCACTATGAGATGGTGTGATTAATGGACAAATATTCGAATGGGGGAGGAGTAAACGAGGAGGATTTACCTCCTACAATCTCTCTCCATTTTCCCATTCTAGTTTCAAACCTTAGTCTTGCCAATATTCCTTGATTTTCTCTTCCAAACCTGCATTCAATGCATATTAGTCCACTAGGCATAATATCTCACTTTAACTCATCTCATTAAACAAAATATAATCAAAACATGTAATAAATTGTGAGAAGAGTTTGTTTGACTATATAGGAGGTGAATTAAGGCTGATATAATTACCCAATGATGATGCTCATCATCACCCTCCTACTGAAAGTGTTGCTCATCCTCTGAGAAACTTAATCAATATCCATGTCTTTCATAGCTCTAGTGGCCTTCTTGACATCCCTTGCTTCTACTATTGTTTCCTCTTCTTGTGCATAGAATCTTGCCTTATTTTCTACCTCCTCCCACTAATTCTTTCTTATTCTTCCTTCCTTCCTTATAACATCCCCAAGAGCAGTGGTGGAATGAGTCTCAAGCTAATCCAATTGACTTTGAGCCTTTGGATGGATTGCCTGTACATGGGTGTCCTGTTCAGTGCTTCTCTCATCCTTTGGGGAGAGTGGTATTTTATGATATTCAAACTATATGGAAAAGTATTCCATCTCCTTAGGCAAGCTTGCATGTTATCATCCCCTAACAATCTGGACATTTCCTCAAAATGTGTAATGGCTTGCTCTTGGGCAGCAAGATACCTAGGTGCAAGTTGAGGATCATTTGCAACTAAATTACGTGTGCTAATGACAACCATTGGATTGGACTGCTCAGCTCTGATCATAAGAGGTTCTGTTTGTTCCCTTGCCAATATCCTCATCATTTATGGAGCCCTTGCTTCCTCATGGTTCATCCATGATGCCAAAGCCATCAATTGTAAATCCCCTAGCTTTGCATTAGGGTCCCATACATTCATATATGTCAAAGCCATGTTATGCAAGTAGAACTCAGACATCTTAGCCCTATCCTCTATTGTACTTTGATCATAGATATCAATGAACTATCTATAATCCTGGAATGGCATGGTGCCTCTCTGTGCTAGGGTCTTGATTTGGAACTGCAGCCATTATTCCTTAAGGTATAGTGCATAGGACTTAGCTGGCATCCTGCATTGGATTTCTTCCAAATATAGACTGGCCATGGATGTCAATTGATTCTGTCTTTGTTGTAGCTATCCTTTCAACCATGCATTTTCTACCTCCAACTGAGTCTTCATGATGGCCTCTCTGTCCCTCAAGTTACTTACTTCCCTTCCCATCTCTTTGAGCTTCTCCTCCATGTGACCAATGTCCTCCACTCCCTTGGACTTGGCAATTTGCATCCATCTATGAGTTCTAGCTCTTTCTTTCTCAAGCTCAAAGAATAATGGAACGGTAAATCTTTTTGGAATGACCCTGCCCCCCTCAATAAGTCTGTAGTAGGAGTCAAGGTTAGGTTGAGGACTAGGTTCCCTTAGCTTTTGGTCCTCTCTCTTTGTTTCTAGCTGCTTACTTCTTTCCTAATCCAATTTTTGAGTTTCTTGTAGGTTTAGCAGAGTTTCCTATAGGACCATCTCTACTTCCTATAGGTCCTACTGTGTATCATGTAGGATGTATTTTCCTTTGGATGAGGTAGGCTTGGTTACAGGTCTTCTCACATAAGTGATAGGATACTTAAGGGAGGTTTGTGATGAGGATCCTTCTTCTTGAGTTTTTATAGGAGGAGCCATCTTCTCCTACTGTTTAGGTGAGTCCTCAACAACAATCAGAACCTTGGTTGGAGTTTAGGGTTTTCCTTGCCTTATCCTTGTAATTTTCTTTGTTCTAAAGTATAAGAGGGTTTGCCTCTGTATTTTGCCTTTTTGTTTGATAGGGGTGCTAAGGGCAGTGAGGGCAACTCATGCCTCTCTCTTAGTGGGTTCTGGAGACACCCTAGGTGACTCCTCCTTGTCTTCTACCCCCTCTTTTCCATTTCCCTTTTTACCTATGCCTTCCCCTTCTTATTCTCCCTCTATATCCTCATCTTGTTTATTAGTTTCCTCCTTGACATATTCCTCTATTTCTTCATCACCTTCTTTCTCTTTCTCTTCCTCTTCATCCTCATCTATCTCCTCTTCATCCCTCTCTGCTTCTTTTCGATCTGTTTCTCTCTTCTTCATCCTTTTCACTGATAGTAGGGCTAATATCATATGTGAGGGCTTTGCTATCCTCATCTATCTACATGTCTCTAAGAATATCCCATTGTATAGGAATTATGAGGTTTTGGAGGGCATCTTCTATGATGATTCTAATTAACCCATGGTGGGCTAATTATTGGGGGATCCCGTCCTACACCTTTATGCTTGTATCTATCAGTGGTTCCAGAAGGAGGTATGATATGTTAAGCTTGTGGTGTGGAGGTGTTTTTGATCCAAATCTCAATTCTTCAAGGAGCCTAAAGTGATAACCATAACCACACTATACCTACCTTCACATGATATGTATTTTATAAGGTGGTAGCTTACCTCATTTCAAGGGTATGGTAGGCTTATTCTCCTTACTCCATTCTTGTCCTTGGCTCTTGTCCCTCTAAAAAGAATTTATTCTTGGCAGTTTTCCTATCTCCCTTGTCTTCCTTTCTCCAAGGCACTCCTATCGGAAGTGTGGTAATTCTGCTTATGAGTTCAGGGATGAGATCTATGGAGATTCCTCTCACCACAATAGTGGCATGGGTTATGGTTAGTGGAATTAGGGAGAGAGAAAAATCTCGGGCCACCCCATCCAATTATGTCTCGTGAAGATTTCTAACACAGGAGGGTGTTGGCGAATCCTCACAGTGTTAATGGGCTCCCTTCTATTAAACTCCCTTGTCATTTTGTCTAGTGAATTTTGAGGAGTAGTGATGGTTGATACAAATTTTAATGAGGAGGAAATGTGACTGAAATACTTGAGGAGATAATTCCTTTACACATCTATCAAACTCACTCAAACGAGGGGATTTTTCTGTTATATTCACTTGGAAAAATGGAAGGAAATGCAGATCCTACCTCCTCATGGTGTTTGTTGTAGCCAACCCCTGTGTTTTCCCTTCTGAAACTGCTCTCGGCCAATCTTTTAGATTTTCCAACTGTATCCTGTAGGATTCTTGTGTAATACTATAAGAAGTCCTGTGTGATCCTATAGGAAGTCCTGTGTAGGAGAAAGATGGAATTTTTCTCTTTTGTAGGTTGCTTGGGTACGAGAACAATTTTTCTAGAGTGAGCCTCAAGGAGATGAATGCATGGGTGCATGGGGATCAATGATTATTTCCTCTTCTGGTTGAGTTGAGTGAGGTGGTGTGATGGTAGCCGAGGTACGATTTTTTCTATTTTTGGACCGTTGGTCCCCACTACCACCTCATCTTTCCCCTCTCCTCGTAATCAACTCCCACTTCGAGCATTTGTAGCCTTAACTGCCTTTGTCCTCCTCATATTTTTTTTGACTTGACTGCTGCCATGTGTTGGAGGACCAACTGTTTTGTCTTTGTCGACTGAACGAAGGTGGCCAAGTTAACTAGCCACTTTTTGCTTATAAACCAACTCGCTCACAACCTTTACATATTTTGACTACATAATGAAAATGAGAGAGTGAAGTGAGATACTTACCTATGGTGCTAATACCTTGTTGCAATTTGTTGAAGACATGAGGTGCTTGCTGTGTTGGCTACATGTTATTTTTCCTTCCTTTTTTATTGCCCTTTGATGATTCCCTTGATGTGCATGTACCTGGTGTTGAAGATGATGGTGTTGTTGTTTCTCTGGAGCTTCTTCTGCCCTTGGATCTTCATGATGGAAGGATTTTGCTACTCATGATTTTTATTCTATGGGATAGGCTGTTACAAGATGTCCTGTAGCTGCTTCTCCCTCAAAATTTTTAATCATTTCTTCAGCTGGGACTTTGAGGATGATGACATGGATAGAGAGGAGATCTAGGAGTGTGAATAATGAGAAGTACGCTCAGGTGATGTTCCATTTTCCTTTGTGTTTTCTTTTGAAGATTGTGAATTTTTTTTGAAAACTATTTATTTTATTTTTTTTATGATGGAATTAGGGGTGATCATGGTGGAGAGAGGTATGGTAATGAAGTTATGATGTAGGGATTTTTTATTTTTTGATACGGGCAGGTCATTTCCTTTCCCTAGGGTTACTCATTTTAGGATTCTGAAGCCACTGTAATTCCTACATGATCATCCTATATGTTTTTAGGGGATCTTGTAGGTTTACATGGAATCCTGTAGAAAACACAGTACCCTTGAAAACTGAGGCAAATGAGTGAAGAAATGAAAGGAATGGTGTAATGATGAAAGATAAGGGATGGAAAAATAAAAATGTGATCGGAAGAGGTCCCTTCTGATTCTCCTTTGCTCTTTGATTGTCCTCCTACTAACATACAAACAATTTTTCATGATTTTTTTCTTCTCTTTTTCACTTTTTTTTTTTTTGAAAACAACTAACCTACCTCCAAGAGGTTTTCATTCTAGCTGCTTGCCCTAGGTGCCTTAAGAGAGATTTTCACCCAAATATCTTTTTTTTTTCTTTTTTTTTTTGACACCATTGGGCCGCCCCAAGATGTTTTCAGCCCAATAGTTGGACTCAAGCACCTCATAGAGGTTTTCATCCCAGTAGTGTGACTCAAGTGCCTCATGGAGGGTTTCACCTGAGTCCTTATTTTTCTTTTTTCTTTTCTCAATGACTTGATGAGACAGGAGTTGAAACTTGCTCCACCACCATCACTATTTTATTGATACCATCAATGAAACTCTTGCTTTGAAAATGCCTCTTATAAACTTTCAGTATGTTTCCATTAACAAGTAAAGTAATGGCCTCTGCATCTATGGTTCTGATTTGCACTGAACCATTATCATGACATCTCTCTATAACATAAGGCCCTAACCATCTTGTCCTTAACTTGCCCGTAAAGTCTTTGTATCTGGAATCATATAACAAAGCCCAATCACCTTCTTGAATTTGCTTATCCTTGATGTCATTATCATGCCAGATATTCCTTTGAAATTGAGTTACCTCTGTGTGTAGGAGGGCTTGCATTCTGAACTCATCTAAACATTTCAACTGGAGCAACATCTCTTTTTGTGTACTGCTGAGATCTAGATCTAGTTGGGCTACCATCCTTAATGTGTTATACTCAAATTCAATGGACGACAAGGCCTTTTTCCCATAGACCAACTCATAGGGTGTGAATCTAGTGGTGGTTTTCCAAGTGGTATTATAGGCCTAGGGGACCTCAACTAGTCTATCTGCCCATTCTTTCCTACTGCTGCTAACCACTTTGGTCAAGATGTCCTCCAACGCTCTGTTGGTTACCTCCACTTGCCCATTAGCTTATGGGTGATAGGGAGTGGAGGTCCTAAGCTTGATCTTGTGCTAGCTAAGCAAGTCTTCAATCATGTTGGAGGTAAACTCCCTGCCTTGATCAATGACCAATTCTCTAGGGTACCCAAATTTGTAAAATACATTCTACCTTAAGAACTCAACCACCATCTCCTATGTTGCTACCTTAATTTCCTTGGTTTCAACCCACTTAGTTAGATAGTCAGTGCACACAATGATATACTGCTTTTGCTTAGAAGGAGGGTCAATAGGTCCATTGAAGTCTATGCCCCACTTGTCAAATGGCTTAAAAGTCACTAGAGGTTGCAGAGGCATTTCATCTCTTGGAGTAGGCTTTCCCATCGTTTGGCACCGATCACACTGACTAGTATATCTTTTCACATCCTTATCAAGAGTGGGCCAATAATACCCAAATTGTAACACTTTAAATGTGTCCTCTTTGCTACAAAGTGACCTCCACAAGACCCATCATGACAGGTCATAAGGATGTTAAAGACTTCCTCCTCCCTGACACATCTTCTCAGAATTTGATCTGGGCCAAGTTTGAAGAGGTTTCCCCCAATCCATGTGAAGGGAGTGCTCTTCCTCACAATATTTATTTTCTCTTTGGAGAACAGATTCAGTGGGAACTGTGTAGATACTAAATAGTTTGCTATGTCAGGAAACCATGGAGAGAGAAATGAAATGGTGAATAAGTACTCATCTAGTAACTGATCACCATTCCCTCTTCATCTGCACACAAAGTTAATCTGGACAAAAAGTCTGCAACAACATTTTCCTTGCAAGCTTATCAACAATAGTTAGATCAAACTGTTGTAATAAAAGTAACCATCAATTAATCCAGGCATTCACATCAAGTTTATTCATTAAATATTTGATTGCAGCATGGTCAGTATGTACAAATGTTTGATATCCTATAATATAATGCCTAAATTTGTTTAATGAATTCACAATAGCCAGGAGCTCCTTTTCGGTCACTGTGTAGTTCAGTTCGGCCTTTGACAGATTATTATTGATAAAGTAAATGGCATAAGGTAATTTCTCATCTATCCAGCCTAGGGATGCTCCTATGGCTTTGTGTGAGGCATTAGCATGAATATGAAAAGGAAGGGCCCAATTTGGGCCTCGGAGAATCAGTGCAGTGGTTCACTTTTCTGTCAGGGTGTCCAGGGCCTCTTAACAGCTTTTTGACCATACAAACTCAGAGTCTTTGGCCAATAACCCAAATAAAGGAGAAGCCAACTTACTGAAGTCTTTTATAAACCTTAGGTAGTATCCAACTAACCCTAGGAAACTTCTAAAATCTTTCTTCTTTTATGGAGGTGGGAGCCTTTGGATGATAGATTTTTTGTTTGGGTCCACCTACAGTCCATGCTGAGATATTGAATGACCTAGCACAATCCCTGCAGTCAGAAAGAATTCACATTTCTCGGGACTGAGCGACAGGTTCATTTCAATGCATTTGTGTAGAACCTCACCTAAGTTGGATAGATCCTCCTCGAAATCACCTCCATAAGGTGTGAAATCATTCATATAGATTTCTACCGCATCATGGACTAACTCGGCAAAGATAATGGGGACTGCTCTCTAAAAGTGGCAAGAGAATTGCATAGGCCAAAAGGAAGGACCCTAGGCAAAAGTACCCCAAGGACAAGTGAAGGTGGTTTTATCCTGGTCTTCCGGGCTGATCTAGATTTGATTGTACCCATTGAATCCATCTAGGAAAGAGAAAAATGTTTTCTCTGCTAGGCCATCTAGCACTTGGTTGATGAAAGGTAGAGGGAAATGATCCTTCTTTTTGGCTTTGTTTAACTCCCTATAATCGACAAAAATCCTCCACTTACCATTTTTCTTTGGAACCAACACCAAAGGAGAGACCCATTCACTATCTGAGATAGGGTAAATGAATCCTGCATCTAGCTGTTTTTGCAGTTCTTCTTTGACTATATCCTTAAGAGTTGGATTCATCCTCCTTTGGGGTTTCTAGACTAGCTTGTAACCTTCCTGGATATAAATATGGTGAGTACACACCGAGGGGTTCACTCTCTTCATTTATTGGTAACTCCAAGCAAAGGCATCCAGATTTTCCTTTAGAATGTTGCATAACATTTCTTCTTGGAGAACGGAAAGAGATGGATTGATTTTCAAAGTTCTCTTGGGGCCAAATTCCATGGTTTTGACATGGATAGGATTGGAATTGGCTAAGCATAGATCAATTTTATGGTTGTTTTGGGTTTCCTTTACTACTTCTTCTAAGGACAATGTACTAGGAGTTGGACTTTGGAGTATGTGTTCGATCAAATCATATTCATCCTACTATCCCCCTCCCATGGTTGTTTCTAAAGTATAGAGTTGGGTGGAATAAACTTCATCTTCCTCCTCCTCTTCCAGCCACAAAGGTAAGTCATGTTATAGAAATGGTAGAGCAAGAGGGTATAGGACTAACATCTTACACATATGACCATTCTTGATGGTCATATTTCCATCTCTGCAGCTAATGTAAGCATTGACAGTGGCTAACCAGGGCCTCCCAAGGATGAGAGGTTAACCAATAAGCTTAACCTTAGGCTGGATAACTAGGAAATCTATAGGGTATTCCCAAGAATCAATGGAGACCATCACATCCTCCATAATCCCCTTAGGGGTCACTGTGGAGCAGTTTACAAGTTGCAAAACTGTTCTGGTCTTCCTTAATGAACCTTGGAGGTTGAGCTTGAGCATGGTGTCCTTGGTCATCACATTAATGGGAGCCCAAAGATCGATCAAAGTGTGTGGGCAATGGTGCCATTGATGTGCACATCTACTATAGGGCTTCCAGGTTCCAAATAATTTGGACAGATTACTTTCCCTAACATTAAGTTGGATAGTTGTCCAATAACATTAATGGTAGGGGCATCTCTTCTTTGCCTCCCTAGATACTTGAAGCACTTCTCCTTAATCAACTTGTTGTAGATAGATACATCCTTGATAGCTTGGAAAAGTGGAATTTTGACACATAGGTTTTTCAATTCTCCCAGAAGTTCAGTCTCTTCTAGGGTAGGCTAGAGTGGTTGGGTTAATATCTCAGGAAAGGGTGGTGGATTTACTTTAAGCATGGTTTCCTCTCTTTCTTCCTCAACCTCCGTAGGTGGAGGTAGAGGTTGGTTTTTTGGGAGTACTCTCTCAGATCCCAGGTTGATTTCCTGAATCTCCACAACATAAGCTAGATATGATGTCCCTCCAATGTATACTTGTTGTGTCTATTTGTTTTTCGGTTTTAGATTTCGCTGGGTAGGCATCTGTGGCTGTTTAGGTGGAGCAGAGTGTAAAAGCTATGGTTGGGCAGATGGCGAAGGCAATAAAGCTAGAACATTGTTGTATTGGGGCCTCCACCCCTGGGGTGATGCATTCCACTAAGGTTGTGGCAAAGCATATGGTTGAAATCACTGGCTGGGAATGATACTAAGGTGCAAAGGACCAATGAGGAGGTGTATACCAGGAACACTGAGCAAGGGACCACCAAGGACGTATGTATGTGGTCTAGTTGGGGTTGTAATATGCATGGGATGACCCTTGCATGCCCTGCTATGGCCTAGGCCCATGAGGCCTCCTTTGGTTTATGTAGCAGAGTTGCTCAGTAACCCCTTCATCTCCTTGATATACAACTTTGAGTCCAAGTAAATAGGGGCACTTGTGTGTGGAGTGGTTTTCTTCACAGACAACAAATTTCAATAGAATTCAATGGACATTTGTTCCTAGGGTGCCTCTTGGTGCATCTAGGACAAAACATGGCTAAGGCTCTCTCTGCTTCCTCCTTGTTTATCTTAATGTGAATAGTGTCCATATGTGGGGCAAGGTTTTGCAGCATCTCACTTTTGAAATCCTCCAACATATTTCCAATTTCACCCTTAATGGATGAATTGGAAGAGGATGGACTGACCATAGGTTGACTACCCCTACCCTTTTTCCTGGCTGCCCTAGAATGGTTTCTAAACACGGTCTTGATATCCTCATAGGGTAACACATAGATATCCCCTCCTTATAACAAGTGTAGGGTATCTAGAATGTCTTCCCTTACTCCTCTAAGCAGGACTAGCTTCAGTGACTCAAGGTCAAGTGTGCACTTGGCCCTTTTGTAGCTAAGCTGGAATCTTTCTTCATAATCCTCTAGGGATTCATCATTGCCTAAGGTCATCCTAAAAATTTCCTCTTTGGTGTCTTTAGACCTAAAGTAGTCTGAATACTTGTTGTTGAAGGCTTGCTGCGTCTGAGCCCAAGTTTTGATGCTATCTCTAGGTAAACCCATGAACTAGTGCAAAGTTTCATCCCTAAGAGTGGATGGAAATAGTTTCAACTTATGCTCATCATTTGTATAGTCATAGGTTCGCATATGACAAAAAACTCAAATAAGAAATTGTCTGGGTCTTCTGTTGTCAGGCCATGGAAATGAGCAAGGCAAAAGGGCTTATATTTTTCATCTTAGTATCCCCATTAGTTTCCCTGATGGGGAAGGAACCCTCAACTCTTTCTCTATTTCCTCTGTCATTTATGTTTTTAGCCATAGGTTCAGTAGGAATGGGTTCTCCTTCTTCTTCTTCCCCTGTAGGTTCTTCAAATATGTTTGGTTGATCACCTAAGGGTTCCTCCAGTTCACAACCACTAAAGAAGAGGGAATGATGGCTATTTGAAGCAGTGGGGGTATTTGGCAAAAATTTCCCTAAGTTATCCCTATTCCTACGAGGCATGAAAAAAATGTTTTTGTTTGGTTTTGTATTTTTGCCCAACTTTGAAAGTAATTGCATAATTGAAATTGCAGACTAAATGAAAACTACTGACTGAATGAAAAATTAACAACTTGATTGAAATCTTACTTGCAAAATGGAAAGGAAAGCAAAGAATGTAGAATGAAAAAGAAAGAAAACTAAATTACTTTTGCAGAAATGAAAGTAAGAGAAGAATATTAGAAATAAGAAATAGAAGAAAGAAAGAGTAATCACATATTACTCAGACACCTCCCCAGCAACAACGTCAGAAAGTGATGAGCACCAATATTGCAGTAAGAATGCTACAACTCTTGGAGCTACCAGCTTTACTTTATCAACTTGGGGTTCATATAAACTTGGAGGTGATAGTGTTGTATACACAAGTAAAAGTGATGGTTTTTCCTTTTGTCACTGTTCAGCTGGCAAGATAACACTAATTTTTACAAGCGAGACTTCTATGGATTTAGAAGAAGCTTGATTGCTGATGAAAGAAAGAGAAAACTACTCTAGGAGTAAGCTTGTCTACTGCAAATAAGGAAAATGACTGAAATCCTGTGCTAAAAACACACCATTTTCTAACTAGCTGCTGAGAAACTATGCTTTACAATAATGCCAAGCTAACATGTATGAAATGCTACTGTCCTAAGCATGGAAGTTCAAAACATTGAACATTACTGCTATGCATGTAAAGGACTTAAATAAATATGTTTTGTTCTTTTTATTCTTTTTATGGAAAATAAAGTGTAAACCCTAATCTCTTTTGGCGATGTGGCAGGTGGCTTAGTGATGTTGGTGGATGGTTGGGAGGTTTAGGAGATGGTTGGAGGGTTTGGGAGACTCTTGGGTGACCTGGTGTGGCTTCCTAGAGGTTTTCCCTCAATTCAGCCTCAAAACAAGCCACTACGGGAAAACCTACATGATGTGCTAGAAACCTACACGATTCCCTGTATTTCTACATGATACAACCGAGAGAAAAATGATGGTTTCTAGAGGTGATGAAAGGATTAGGGAAGGTGGTGGATGGGTGGAATGGAGTGATAAAATTCCTAGGATCACTCAAAACTCAAAACTTAAGTTAGGAGATTGTTGGATTCACTCAACATGATTGGAGGAATTTGTATGTAAAATGATGAGATTGGTGAAGATCTTGGTGAAAGAAAGGAATGATTATGGATGGATGAAGTTGGAAGGTGGTTGCCTGCTATGATATCTCTTTAGATTTTTGAAGGACTTGCTCTGCATCAAACATTTATAATTTCCAAAAAGGCATGTAAACAAGAAGAATTCTAACAAGCTAGAAAAGAAGAATTTAATGAACTAGTTGTCTACTTCATGCATGAGGAAAATTGCTGAATAAAATGGAATCATGGATGAGATCTACTATAAGAATGAAGATGGAAGAGATGGAAATTAAATCCTACACTTGAAAAAATGATCAAATGTTGGTTCAAGTACAGTAAACTCTAAATCTTATGAGAAAATGGAAATCTGTCTTTTTGGGGCTACATAAGGGTCTTTTCCTTAAATCATGATCCCTGAGGGAAGAGGTGAAGCCAAGACACCCACTAACAGCTTTATGGTGCTCCTTTTATCCCTTCTAACCTGCTATTGAAGTAAAGCGCAAATGGAAGCAAACTAATAAACAACTAATCAAATCCACAATACTTGCAATGAAATGCTTCTAGAGACAATTTAACCATGAATCTATGAAACTAAGCCAAGCATACTGATACAAGAAGAGGATCCTTTGCTACTAGGGTTTGGCACTAACCTAAGAGCTTCAACCCTTTGATTTAACTTAGTGTTGTATCAAGAAAAAGCTCATTTTCATTATCAAAACAAAAAATGACATCAATGTCTTCCATAAGTGTGGAGCTCAAAAATAACTAGTTTTTTTTACAAAAATAATTCGAATCCTAATGAGGCTCTAGGCCTCTCTACTTATCCATCTGAAGTCCCCAACGACTTCCTTAAATCTAGGGAGGCTCGGCAACCAAAATCGAGATGAACTAACTCTTTGTCTATCACTTGCTCGACTGCCTTTTGATCTTCATGACTTGGCTGATTGCACTCTGAGCTGGTGTGATTAATGGAGGAATATTTGAATGGGGGAGGAGTAAATGAGGATGACTTACCTCCTACAATCTCTCTACCTTGTCCCATTCGAGTTTCAAACCTTCTTCTTTCTGAAATTCCTTGATTTTCTCTTCCAAAACTGCATTCAATGCATGTTAGTCCACTAGGCATAATCATTAAATAAAATATAATCAAAACATGTAGTAAATTATGAGAAGAGTTGATTTGATTAGCTAGGAGGTGAATTAAGGCCCATATAATTATCCAATGATGAGGCTCATCACATACCCTTATGTGATGCTAAGAGAGGTATGTAGAGATAGGGTTATTTCATTGATGCATGGAGCATGTAAATAGATCCATGGTAAATGTATCATAAAATAGTGATTACAATTGTTGTAGTGTATCCATGGTAATGTGACAAGTAATGTGAACCTTCAAGAGTTATGTGAACCATATTGTAGAGAAAGCTAAGGGATACGAACCAAGTCCATGTAAGTTCAGATGATGGATATCTCCTTTATATATCTCATGAGGCCAAAGGGTTAGAACTGATATTAGAGTTGAATTGAAAATATTTGGAGGGAGAAATTCAAATTCAAATTTTATTTTTTTTATTTGACCTTATTAATGTAATTACTTTCATTAATATAATTCTTGATTAAGGAAAATGAGTTTCCTTTGATAATTTCTCCTCGACTGCCAATTTCAATGCTCTCTCTAAAGTAGGGAGAAATATCCAACTACATTATAAATATCATATCATCATGATGTATCTTGAGAGTACATATGGAAGGTAAATGTTTGTATCATCATTAATACCCATCTCATATCATCTCATGAAAGAAGAGGAATCCATAACCAATGATAGGGTATATCAATCCTTCAAACCCTACCAAACTTGAAGTCAAATCACATGACCTCCATATCAGCGATATCAACAAGGAATACTTTGATCATAAGTTGAAAAATCTCAATCTAAAGAAGAAGAAGAATCATCATATAAGATTCCATCTCAACCCACATCATCATCATAGGGAATCATCCAGGTTCCATCCTATATCCAATAATAAATAGAATCATCATCATCATCTCATCTTGGCACATCTCCATCGTTGAATAATATTGAATCTGAATAATGTAACCTTGTAGAGGAGCCAAACTCAACTCACAACAACATCAAAGAGTTTAGATAAACTTGGAACAACATCAAGGAGCCCTACTCAACTTGGAACAACAACGGGGAGCCCATATCAACCTTCTATCCAATAATCAAGATCAACTTACTGCAAGGGCAAGGATCACACTCTGAGGATCGAAAGAGTGTGGGTCATAAGACACTGCCACCCTCAACAAGAATGACAAAGGAAAGTCCTCATGTCCAAGGTTAGAACCCCTACCCGACATGATCCTTAGTGATCAAGCTATTAAAAATCATGAATCCTAGACATAGGGAGTACGAAATTACACGATTCATCCATCTGTAGTGCTACTGTCCCTAAGCACTTTTCCCAACTCATTGGCCAAATGAGAGGTACTTCCCAAGAGTACCAGATTGCAAGGGTAGGATGTATGTTGGGGCATCCGTAGGAGAAGGTGAACCATTCATCCTGTTCATGTCCCATAGGAGAAGGTGAACCACTCATCATATGCATATATCATTAGCCATAGGGGAAGGTGAACCACTCACCCTATGCTCATATATATCATCATGGGGTGTTACAAGAGAAGGTGAACCACTCACCTTGTACACAATGTAACTACAAGGGAAGATGAACCACTCACCCTATGGTCGCACATAGCTCCAGGAAGTAGCTCAGGACCCCATGAGCTCCTAGAGCTCAATTTCAAACTTAAGCGGGACCCTCATGGGAGGGTCCTTCCATGATTCCAAGTCTCTCTTAGAAGGCTAAGAATTTAACCTTCCCCAAGGGCTTCATGAGGATGAATACATCTTGATCATCCATCCTGATGAGATGTAGCCTTATTGCTCCTTTTTTTACCATATTAATATGATATCAATATTCTTGGAGTGATCGTGGAACACAAGATTCTCTAAAAGGAGAATCATACTTTGATTGCCACAATAGATAACAATATTATCAAAAACATGCTCAAATACATCTTTGTATAACTTTCTCAACCAAATAGCTTCACAACAGGCCATACTAGCTTCAATATATTTCGCCTTGGCGGTGCTTAGAGCAAATAATTTCAGCTTCCTGCTCTAAGTAATTGAAGTAGATCCCAACATCCAGACATTCTCTTTCTATACACCGCACCGTTAGCCTAGTCAACATCAGAATATCCATGTAGCCTTAAATTTCCATAGTTGATAGTGCCATGAAGATATCTTAGAAGATTATTTGCAACAACCTTGAGTATGTAGTGAGGCTCAGTGTCAGCTGAAACAAATCACTAAAAAATCATGCTACCTTATGAAAAACTTAGAGAAAATCTCCTTTGTTTTCCTTATCCATCTGTTAGGTCCCTATAATACTAGTGTAACCCTTTTATTTTTAATGTTAGTGTAGCCCTCTATTGTTATTATTGTGCATATGTAGCCCCCATATTGTTATTATGCCCCATGGAAGGCCACTATTGTTATTTTTGTGTCTTTACATTATTATTGTTATGTAAACTCTAATCATATAGTGACTCCATATACTCCTATATATAGAAATGAGGTATAATCATTTGTATCATCCAATATATGTTCATTTATGTGATGTAAAGGAGGTTTCCTCCCCGAAGAGGATAATTTTGAAGTTTTCTTTTTTGTGATCTGGTTGCATAACATTTGGTGCCAGGGATTTGGATTCTAGGGTTTTGTTTCCTTGAACAGGAAATATTGGTATTTTTGGTATAATTTTCTCTACAAATATTAAGACGTTAAAATTGTAACCACATGGAGCCGAAATCTTGGTGAACATTGTGTAGGTGTTTTTGATCTTGGTTTGCTATATTTTATGAGATATGGGTCGAAGAAATTAGGGTTTTTGTATGTTCTACATTTCAATCTTAAACAAGTGGCCTAGGGAAAATCATCATAACATTCCCTTCAAGAATTGGATTTGAATTTCGTAAAAACTAACAGAAATTTCACGGACTTTGGTTTTTTAGGTATCAATTTTAGGGCTAAAATATGAAACCGTGACACGTGGAATTCCATACAAGTTTGCTCTACCGAACCAGTCCATAATTAGGCCATCGTGGGAGATTTGGCGTAACTTCAGCTTGAGGAATCCAATTTTGGTTTGACTTGTGGAATTGGAAAGAACATTTAGAGGGATAGCAGAAGATGGAATTTTAGATCTTGAAGATGAATTTAGCAAGCTACAATAGTTTCAATATTGAGCTCCTAAAAAGGAAGAAAAAGGTGTGTATTTAAAAAAAAATCATAAATTTTGTTTGAATAATAAGTTAGAAGTGATTTAAAGGGCATAGTGAAGCATAGATTTCGTTGTTTGATTCCAAAATTCCTAGAAGAAAAAAATTGGCACACCTAGTAAGTATTTCATCTCCGTGTGATATCTTTGAAGTATTTCATAGGCGTACTTCCCTTGGGACACAAACAATTCTCCATCACCTTTCCTTACTTCTAGCCTGATGAAGTAATGCATTAGGCCATGGCATTAGGCAAGAGTGGACAAATTGTTAATCACCTGTCAATATTAAATGATCAATATAGAAAAAAAGAATAAGCAAATTATCATCTACCACAATACGATAAAGGTTCACATCTGCTTCACTTTTGGTGAAACCCAATCCACTGAGATAATTGTCGACCTGAGCGTTCCATGCTCGGGGTAACTATTTGAGACCATATAATTCTCTCTTGATTCTGCACACATGTGACTCCTGTTCATATGTCTCAAATCCTTCTAGCTACTATATGAAAATTTCCTCCTCAATAACAACACTGAGAAAGGCGGTCTTCACATCCATATGGTGGATTTTCCATGCCATCTGTGCAACCAATGTTGAAATGGATTTGATTGAGGAATATATTGCAATTGGTGCAACATATTCCTCATAGTCCACCCCCTTTGTCTCAGAAAATCCATTGGCCACAAATCTGGTGTTGTACTTCTCAATGCTCCCATCAGCTGCACGCTTCACTTTGTAGATTCATATCGACTTGACCACTGTTTTCCCTTTTGGACTTGGCACCACTTCCCATACATTGTTTTTCATGATGGATTCATATTCTTCCACCATGGCATCTGTTATCACCCCAAGAAACTCACCTAGGTTGTATATCAGTGATGCTGAGAAACATTACATACTCAACAAAATGTTTGAAAAATAGGTGGATGAATGAAAGAAATGCTGCATATTCAAGCCAGATAACCACTTCTACTATGATTAACCCCAGACATGGGTGAACACCCCCAGGCTACAAGGCTTTTAACCACCAATTACTCACAGTTTTAGAGACAATGTGATGATGGAGAACACTGATCACACTAGCAGATGCATAGGACCTTGTGATGGCTAGCTGCAACCAGTTTGAAGGTCTGAAAATCTATTTTCTAAAACACAGACAGGATGATAGCTCCCTGGCATTAAAACAATAGAAATCTGCAAGCAAATTCAATGGCACATGCTAAATCCTAACACAAAGGTGGGATGATAGCCCCTCTAATGCTAAATATTAACAGCACATGAAATAATGCATAACAGGTAGAACCTAGAACAAAGAAGAAGCAGTGGAGAGTGAGCAATCAATAGCAAAAGAAGCTTGCATTAGCTAGAAATGTAGACCAGAAGTTACAGGTTACAAGGTAGTTACAGTCTCTAGAAGTTGAAGCTAGCAACAGATTAACACTCATCAATCTCATTACATTGTTTTTCTGGGTATATATGGAGGTTGGATACAAAATTTCTCTGCTGCCCTAAGTGTGGAGGGGTCATAATTGACCACCAACCTCATTTACAAACTATTACGGGCCTCTGATACATTCTGACTGTTTTAATTAAAAAATTAGACATTTTATGGTACTTTGGAGTACTCCTTGAACAGGTGGAATGTTTCCCGCATAAATGTTCATAATTGTTGAATGAATTCAACTACTCGAGGCAGCAATTTCTTGTCCTTGACCATGCTGTTCTTGAATGCAGGTAGCTGAAGGTTAAATGCACTGAAGATTGGATCATCTCTTGCTTATTTGCGCACCCAGAATTGGCCCAAAATTCAGCAAATACATCAAAAATGGACGAAGAGACGAGGAAGAACATTGGCTGTTGGATGGTCTATATTTGGTGGCCGGAGGCGATGAAAAACATAGAGGCAAGATGGATTGATGGCAGTTGTCAGATCGCAAAATCGGATGGTGGACATTAAATTTTGGAAGCCATCGGGAAGGAGTTTGAACATAGGATCGTGGACCATCAGATCATGATCAGGGTGATCCGACGGTTGACGGGCAGCGGAGTTGAGTGCAGGTTAACAGGCAGGGAGCCACACTGCAAGGCGGTAAACGGTTTCCTCGCACTGCTTTATGGCCAAGGGTGGTTTACGTATAGGTGGATGCGATGCAATAATATGAAGACGTGTGGCAGGCAAGTTGTCAGGGGAAACCACTTTCCCATGGGCTAACGAATGAATGGGTTGGCAAAGTGGGGCTTGCGTATGGCGTTGGATCGAGCAATAGATCATCGAACGGTCACGGATTAATGCTTATGTTTGTTAGCCGATGTGATAGGTACGGGTGGGCCCAGGCTATGGATTATATCATATGCGCGGTGTTATAAGGGTTAAAGTTATAATGTCGGGGTAAAACAAATAATAAGTTTATATATGGGTTTTAATAGAAATAAAACAAAAACGCCCAAAAGCCGTGAGAAATAGGTTAATGCAGGGCTTTTGTAATGTTTAAAACAAAATGCGCGGGCACTTTGGGAAAAGTGTTTAAAGGGGTTTTAATAGGTTTTGTGAAGAGATTAAGGGGTAATGAAGGAGAATAAGGAGGATGAAAGGGAAGAAGAAATTCACTGCTGCGAACCTCTTGAAAACATAACCAACACTGCCAAACTTGCTTGTAAGCCTTAAACACTGAATCTGTAGTAGAGATAATAGCATCAACCCAAATAGGTTGATAAAATTCTTCTTCGAATGAAGAAGGCTTTGTCTCGATGATCTATGCCATGAGATCCATGTAACTAGTGTACCTATCAGGTCACCTCCTCTTCCTATGATGTGATGTGGGGGCACCACATTCTCCTATGCATCCTGCAACAATATATCAACTTCCCTGGTTCTCTTTCTCCCCTCTCTATAAGATTCTCGTTGAGTGGGTGCCTCCACTCTGCCTCATGTCTACTCACTTACATGTGGCTGCTCCAAAACCTTCTGAAGCTCATCTTGAGGCTCCTCCTCTAGAGATAGAGGATCCAGCTCTAGTGGGATACTTAGCTCTCATTCCAAATAGCATATCATAGCCTTTTCCTGACCAAACTTGATATCTCTCCTCACAGTTTTCATCCTCAATGAAGGAAAATACACTTGGTAATGTGTGGAATTTTAGTGTATCATACAAAAACTCCCAACTTTGTTGTAGGCTCAAGTTTCTTCTTCAAATCCTTGGAGACATGATAATAAATTGAAGCTCCAAAAATTTCGAAATGAGACACATAATTCTTTCTCCCAGAGAAATATTCCTCTAGTGTGATCATACCAAGTATTCTATGAGGAATCTAGTTCTGCAAGTAGACTATGATGTTTCATACTTTTTGTTGGGGAAAATTGATTGCCTATCATTTAATTTGTCAACCTGGGGGTTTCGTAAACTTGTGAAGCATGCGTGCACTGTATTTGCTAGAAATTGTCTTTCAGTTTAGACCAATATAACTACAAAATAACGAAAACCAATTCATATAATCTATGAAATCAAATAATGAAAATGAAATTCAACTAACCTGTGAAATCAAAAACAACTAATGTATACTTAGTTACTCCAGCGTTCAATTATGAAGTGTTACCTTCTTGAGATGATGTGTAAGCAACTATTTATGCTTTAACTTCTAATGTCCTAGAAAAGCAAGTAAAGTGTGTAGAAAATAACTCAGTAATTGCACACATTAAATATTCAACAATTCAATCTTGAAATATTATTAAATCAATTTCTTAGATTGATCTTTAGGAATATCGGTTAATGTAATTAATTGAGGATCTTAAAAGTAAATATGAAAGCATGAAAATGTAAAACTCAATGATTGCATAGGTTGAACATTCAATCACCCAATTTGAAGTCACCTTCTTGGCCTGATATTTTATTCATTTATACAATGAATTTATACTTTGATCTAAGAAAGTAAATAACAGAACATGAAAGGAAACTAAATAACTATGAGCTCTTGCCTCAAACTTAATCCAATTGGAAAATACATAAATCTTTCATATTGAAATGTTTTTAGAAAAGCAAATATTACACAGTCATTCTAAAACTAATACTAAGAAAGAAAATGAACTGTAATCTATAAAAGCAATTAAATGTCACACATATTAGGTAGCTGATCTAAAAGTGTGAGAGATGGTAAATCGAGATGCTCCATATGTAAGCAAAACCAAGTCAAAATTAAGTTACATTCATGAGTAAGGTGCCACAATCCAATTTTGTATTCAAAGCTTGAGCATAACTCCAATTTTACACATGAAATGATAGGAGAAAACTTCCCCTATTTATACAAAAAGATGAGAATCTATCTCATTAATGAGAGTCCATGAATCTCTCCCCATATCTCTAGAGTTACAACCAAAAAAGGAAATAATAAGGCACATGCCTTCTTAGAGTTTCAATACAAATAGGAAATGAGACACATATCCTCATGATCCCATGATCTTCTCCACTCAAATTCTAATTTGGTTTTGGGAGGCCACATAAGGGTCTTTTAGAAGCTTCCTTTTGACCTACACATGTCAACAATCTCATCCCACTTGTTAGGTATAAGCATATGCACATTATTTTCTAATTTTTAACCATAAATTCACTTAAAATTGCTAAGAATTAATAAAGTTTGGAAAAACATAAATGTGACCCAATAATGATAATGGTAAGGTAAATGTAATGAAATGGAGATAAATGTAATGACATAAAGGTGGAGTGAAGGTGACAATATGGAAATATAAGTGAAAATGTAATGGAAGTGAATGACAATTTCAAGGCCCAACATACCCCCAAACTGAAGCTATTGCATGTCCTCATGCAATCTATTACATTAATTCTTTTTGACCCTTGAACTTTGGCTTAACTTTGCATGATATCATTTGATAACTTCATACTTCTGAAAAATATTTTAGTTGAATTGCAACACAGTTGGTTCTTGTGTTACAACCATGATTGTGTTTGTATCCAATTATCTTTTTAGTACTTTTGACAAACCTTTGTATGCTCATAACAATAATGGAATAGTTAATATCTTTTGAAAGTATGTGGGCTTTTCAATGTGATATTAATATGGAAAAATTTAATTATGAATGTACCCGCCCCCACCGACCCCCCCCGAACAACTGATGATATTGGCAATTTTATGAGATGAGGAAGAGAATTTTTTTTTTTTTTTTCCAAAAATTATCATTCTAGCTTTTCAAGGAATTCTATGGTAAAAAGTTAGAAAATGACGTACCTTAACTTACCCTTTGAAAATGGATGAGTTTTATGTGTGGTGGCTGCAAAATTATGATCATAATCTTCTTCAAGTCGTTGGACAAGTCATGGAGAAAAGAGTCAAGATGACTTTTATTTGCTTTTATTAAAACTCGCTGAATCTACTACGGAATAGTGTTGATTCTGTTGCTGCCATTTGATATTGTAGCCGTTATTTGATTCTGTAGCTGTCATCTGATTCTGCAGCTGTTGTCTGATTTCGCAGCTGCCATCTGGTTTTGTAGCTGCATATCTTCTACATTTGCTCCAAAATGTTGAAAATGATAGTCTTCATGTCTTCAAAACTCATTGGCACAATTCTTGTTATGTGAATAAATGTTCTGATGTCAAACATAGCAGGAAATTGTTGACTTAGTGTCCATTAATGGATGCCACTAGTCAACACGAGAACTCTCACCATTGATGACAATGAGAGTCAAGATGCTCAAACACATCTTGCTAAGTACAAATAATTTTGTTGTTTTTGAATACCTAGAAGATCCAATGAAAAGGGACATTGATGTATTCCCATTGTTCGTCGGCATGAGGACTTTCCATTAAGGCATGCAAGCCTCAAGGTGTTTTGCAAGGATTTTAGACTCAAAGGACTATGAACTCAATAATTTGCATTGAAGTAGGGTTTATTTGCGAAATGAAAAAGGATAGGAAAGGAAAAATGAAAATGGAAGATGACAATAGAAAGTAATAATGACAATGGCCAATAAGCATGTAAGTGAGCTTCTTGCTTTTATTTGTGGGTTAGGCAGAAAGTGTATGCGAATAAAGGAAAATGAACAATTGATTCTTGCGGAGAAAAATGACTATGACTTGCTTTCAATTGCTTGGTTGGATTTATAATTCAAAAGGGAGGAAAGGTAATGGTTTTGATGGATATGGACATGGACTTGTTCTTATGTTTCTCATGGAATCGGTCATTTGAAGACCAACTGTGTGCACAATTAGTTTTCTTCAATTATCATTCGATCATCCCAAACTTGTAAACGAACTTGACATAAACAACATAAGTGTGTTAAAAAAGAAATGGCCAAATTACTTTCTGATTCTTATGCAAAATGTAAATGTCAAATAAAATAGATTAAGGAAAATCAAAAGTGTTATATTCAGTCCAATTCATGATATTGATAACAATCCAATTTTAAGAAATAACCATGAAAATTAAATTAACTCCCTGTTGTCGGATGACTTCATGCACTGTGCTCAGTAAAACAATTGGCATCACAAAGATTTGATGTGCTCTACAAGTTAAAACTTCATAGAAAAATACACATCAACAATATTAATGCCAAATGTTCATAAATCATCTAAATAATTTTCCAATTGTTTTGCAAGCCATTATTGAATCGTCATTTGTGTTACAAAAATAACATGCTGTCAAAAATATTTGAAGTGGCAAAAATATGAAAAAGTACTTGTACAAAAAAAAAAAAAATTTCAATCAAATTTTGCAAGTATTTTTCGCTTTATAAATTGCTTCAATAATTTCACTGCATATGTATTAATCATCACAATTTTTTTTTATTTTTTTTTTTTTACTTTTTCACAAATAAAATGATTTCTTTCATTCAATCTTTGAAAACTATTGTTGTTCATTTCATTACTTCAAAAGTAGGAACCTTTCTCATTCTTGAAGCTGGCGTTCCTGGCCTTGTATAAAACTGTGAAATGTGAACATGCAGAAACTTGTATTCTTTGATAAGATTAATAGCAGCCTCAAAATTATCTTCCTTTGTTTCACCTGGAAATCCACATCTCACATTAGTCGCTATCTGCATGTCTAGCACAAGTCACATTAATGTATCAACCACAAATATGAATTCACTGATTGTGTATTCATGCTTCATAGCATTCAAAGCAGAATCACTCCCTGACTGTAGTGACACATGATGAAATGAGTATACACATGGGCAGCAAAACCTCGTGAATAAAAAAAATCTGTTTTCCTCATGTAGTCATCAAACATGGTCTTGAAGAACCATGATTTTCTCTTGAATGGTTAGGAATCTGAGGAAATGGTTTCTAGGTTATTAAACTCATCCGTTCCTGAAAAAACTCATTTCCCAGTGTTTTCATATGCGCCCTGGTTTTCTCAAAAAATTCGTTTTAAAATAGGGTGTCAAGACAGTTTACACTTTCTAGCAATTACGTTTTCTGCACAAATCAATTTCGGATTTCTCCTAAACGGTTGTAAAATCTAGAAAATCACTCATGTGTTAACTAATTGCCCCCATTCTAGAGAAAACTCATGTCTCAGTTTTTTTCAGATTTGCCCTGGTTTGCTCAGAATTTGCATTTTAAAATCTTGTTTATACTACTGCATTTTCTAGAAACGTTCCCATGATTTTTGATTTGTGGGTTTTAAAGGTTGGGCTTGTGGCTGCGTGGATGTCTTCTAGCAAAGGAAAAGGGAAGATATAACTATATCAATCATCCTATAGACAATTCCGAGGGATTCAAAATCTGGAATGAGATAAAGTACATAAGGTAGTTTGTGCACACTTTAGGTATATAGCTTTTTGGACAACTGTTATAGACATTTTTGGGCACTGCAACCCCAATCATACATGTCCATAAACTAAGGGCTCATAAGTCCCTAAAAGTGTTGTTCCACACCCTAAAAGAACAAGGTCAGTTGATTGCATCATCTCCCAGAAGTTCTCCATGAAAAACTACTCAGAACTGGTTGAAACTGGATCATCTCACTTGCTACATGGCCAGGGTGCGATGCACCTCACCTTGTACACATGAGAGGTGCAATGCATATTGAAAAGTCCTTCTATAGGATGTGATGGATGAGAATAAACAAGTGGCAGAGACAGTTTGCTAAGTGGATGATCAAGGAATCTTCTAGAAACTTCTCATATGACACTTGCCTCTCAGAATTCGCCCAAGGATGAGTAAGATATCAATGAAATCTCCAAGTGGAGCCAAGAACTATCAGAGAGAGGACACTAATCAAAATCCCAGAAGCTGACTCACCCCCCTGCAATCATCTATATATGGATCCCTCATCCCAGAGATCCAGAGGCTGGAATTTTGTATCTTGTAAGGAAGTGCTGTTGGTTTCTTGTTGGAATATCATACTGTTGGGTGATATAAACTTTTCATGAGGTGAAAGAAGGGCTTTCATGCTGGAGGATGACGCTGGGTCAAAACAATTAGTTGTAATCCTCTTTGCTATTCTTGATTATTAATAAAGCTATTCAATTTTTCCTCCACATTCTTGTATGTTTGATGATATATGCATTTGTGTGGTCAATATATATCTAGTCCTATATTATTTATGATTATAGATCTCTGTTCTTCAATAGTATTATGCTGCTTTGATTCCACAGGTGCTCTTTGAAGCTGGGTAGACGAAGGAGAAGCAGCACGGATCTGTCAGAAGGGAGAGGAACCGAGCAAGGAACCAAGCACAAGACTATGGTTGGTGTTCTTCATTCCACTCTTATCTACTTCTCATAAAGGAAAACGAAAGTAGTTTTAGTTTGTTTGTTTCTAAGATAGCTACCAGTCTTAGTGGGACTAGCAGCTCCGAGTGGACACTAGATTTCCTGATAACAAAATGGCCACTCCGTTGGGGAGCGAATAGATTGTTTGTTTGTCTATATATATTTGTTTTATAAACTTACAGATGGAGCCTGAAGTCAAGCCAGCTAGCGTTTGAACTGCATTTGCTATGGAAGTGCAAAGTAGATCAATGCTGCTTCAGTCTATCTTCGGGTTTTTTTTTATAAACTGAACAATCGATTTCCAAGCTTTCTAATTTCCCTAGTGGTGGCTCTAGTAACCTCATTAGATCAGCCCCTATGATTTCTATTTACTGTACATCATTTGCTCAGTCTAAATCCCTGAACTGAGCTGCAAACTATGACCAAGAGCCAAGTAAAGTCTCATCCTGGTACCATCACACCCTCTCTTCAAGGAATTCTATATGCATCGCACCTCCCATGTGCGTTAGGTGGGATGCATACTGGATTCCCTGTGTTACAGGTGTGATGATCAAAAAAGGCTAATTTTGCCTCCAAGTTTTGGTTTTTCTTCACTCTTTTCAGCTCTATTCGGGAATTTTGTTGTCCGTGATCAGTATACCACTGTGGAAACTCCCTTCCTTTCCATCATTCCACCTCCATTATGCAAAGAACTGTGAATGTTTTTATGTATTGTGCACCATTTTTAGTTCTCCTTTACAAAGACGTAGCATAATCAAACTGTCGTCTTTTGATTTGAAAGTGTCGCAAGTGTCGTTTTCAGTCAAAGAAAAGAATTCTATTGTTCTTGATGGTCGATTATATAGTTACTCTTGTATTTGATTTTAATTAGTAGTTTTTCAAGCGTCAAAAGCAGTTTTGAATTCAAAATAGAAAAGTGTCGTCATTATCTTCCTTTCGTTTTTGAAGAGAAATTTGTTAGTACTGTTGTTTTGAAAAGATAATTCAGATTTGTACTTAGCATTATTCTTGTCATTCACACATTAAGAAAGATAAAAATAAATACATGCATGTGCATTTGCATTTAGACTGCTTTTTGGTTTGATTTAGGACAGTGCATCTAGTGTGTGCTCTCTACTCTATGTTGAAAGAATACCATCTCTCTTTCTTTAGTAGCTAGGATTTTCATTGCAAAAAGAAGATTAAACGATTGTTTATCATATTAGATTGCATTTTAGGAATTATATATCTACATCATGTGGTGAACCTGAAAGGAAAATTTCTTAAGAAAGATCAACTGTAAAATAAATTCAATGAACATAAGAATGCTTTGGAACCTAACGCACAACATCTATAATTCTAGGCTAGAGACGTATTCCGGTGTCGTAAAGCCTGGTAATTGTCACTTTCACTGTTGGTTGGGTGATTCCTCCTCTTTGAGACAAAAAGTTCCAGTATGGACTTGTGCTCCCACGTACCGTCGAGTATATATTGGGATACCACAATAGGCTATACCTTTATCCATAGGAAACCGTGTCTGCTACCCTATCGATCGCAATGCACTGAACACAACATTCGGGAAGATTGACTACCGCACCGTAAAAAGAATTCTGCAGTTTTGCGATTGATTTGGTAATCCCTCTATCTAGATTTCTAGAGTAGTCTCTTTCATTCCTTTTCAGACTCCTTAAAGGAAAAGGTCCATCTAAGAACTTGTCACTTCAGGCTCATTAAAAATCGAAGGCGACTAGAGTCATCTTTTACTTTTTCTCGACTCTTAAAAATTGAAAAAACAAGTTGTGTCAAAACGTCTAAAATTCATTTAATTCGTAAACATTTTCCCCTTTATTTTTAGTTGATCGAGTAATCCGCAATCGTGGAAGAAAGTCAATTGAAACCCCGTCGTTCGTGGAGACTTATGAGTCAGCCGTCTTTGTCCCCATAATCAAAACTATTCCGGACAAAGCGAACTTGTTTAACCGGCTCAAAGTCCCCTGGTCGGGTTGGAGCAAGTGTTCCGACACCCTCGGAGACTCTGGTTACTCGAAACATTTCTGGTACCCCTGCCTTTACAGAAGAAGTTCCGCAGCCACAAGAGGATAGTAGAGCTGATCCTAGTATACCTGAACCGGCTCAATCTATAGCTGATTTGGAAGGTGTTATTCCCCAAACATCAGTCGCTGTAGAATCGATACCTTCTTCGACACCGGAAATATTTTACAGACCTAACGATATACCTCTTCCACCTGGTTTGATTGCTATAGAAGAGATTGTGGAGGATCCCGCATCTAGTACTCCATCGCATTTTGGAGTTGGGATCACTCTATATCCTTCTTCATCAGAAATTAGTCTACCATTATCGGAAGTTCCTATAGAATTGCTAGGAAACCTTTTGGATAGACTAGATATGTCTAAACAACCATCGACATCTAGGACTGTGTCATCTGACAGAGTAGTGGCAAAACTTCCTACTGCTACTCCGACAATGTTCGCCGGCATACCATCTATCGCAACTAGCTCTCAATCACTGGATGGGATCCATCCAGGGGCTGTTTTGATGGTATGGTATATTCCTGTTTGTTCATCTGGAATAATATCTGGAATCTCTTATGTTGAGTCTCAGCAAATTGATCCTTCGCAATGTCAATTTGGGCAGTCTAGCCCTCAAAGGAAAATAATTCCCTTAAGCACTGGATTATTGCTGTGCGGAGGGAAATATGCCCTTTCATTGTCGCCTCTGGGAGGTCAAACATACGAGAGTTCACAACAGAATTCAGGTTATGCTAGAATTACATCCAATGGTTGGATACCAATACTGCCTCAACAACCAAGGGTTGTATACTAAATGCAACAAAGTATTCCTATGTCAAATATCCCCACTACACCAGCTATTGTGACGGTGTCACAAGTACAAGCATTACCTATTGTATGCCAACCTCAAGTCTATCAGGTCGCAATCCAACAACCACTTGTCCCTGCGACACCACCACAATCATCGGTTAGTGGCTCCTTAACTAGAGTGACCCAGGCTCAAACGGGTACCATTACCCCTCATCTCGGTCAAATAGCCAGTATTGGGCAACAACACATGGTCTCACAACCATGGCTGGTGCAATATCAACAACCACAATTCCAACAAGTTTACCAAGGATCTGAGCACCAAGTCTTTGCAAGTAATGGGCAGCTGTATATTCAAAATGGATAACATCAACCATTTCATAATGGTGATTCCCATCAACCTTATCAAAGTTATCAACATCAAATGCACTATGCTGGTATGCAAAGACCCACTGCTCAGGCAATCCCATCTTATCCTGGGTACGCTTCGCCGAACCTGAACCAATAGTTTCCCTTCGTGGCAACTTTAGGGTTACCAGATCTAAACCAGCTAACAAACGATCCAATCGCTTACGCCCCTTATCCTAAATTTAATGGAAATCCAGGTGAAGACCCATCGAATCATGTGATGACCTTTCACCTGTGGTGTTCATCTAACACTCTAAATGATGATTCGATCAGGCTTCGCCTTTTTCAGCGAACGTTAACTGTTCCACCAGGAAAATGGTATATCGAATTGCCTAGAGCTTCATTTGATAACTTTAGTACCCTAGCCACAACCTTTTTAACCCATTTTCAGTTACCCATAAGGTATGAAACGGGAACAGAGATTCTTACCAATTTCAAACAAACAACGACCACTCACATATCCGATCATATTCATGAGTGGCGACGTCGTCGTAGAATGGTAAAAACATGTGTTCATGATCAACTATTAGCTGAATGGTTTATTAAGTCGTTGTTACCTTCTATTACGAAAGATGTGGCAAAGGGAGGAGTCGTCACTGAAGAGAAAGTAATTGCTCGTGCGCAATATCTAGACTTGATCTATACCCAGTTTGGCACACTCTATGATAAAATCCCTGATGCTCCTAGACCAGAATTTTCCGTTCCTCCCTCTCCTAAATCAAACAAAGACTCTCATGCCGGGGACGGCATGATAGGAACGACCAGCACAAAAACCGTAAAGGCTAAGTCAAAAAAGGCCCGTACGGTTTCAGGTCAAAATGAAAATGAAGAACTTCTCGCCTCAGAAGTAAATGCCGTATCGACTGACAAAGGCAAAGAAACCAAGCAACTAGGAGGCAAGAAGAAAAAGAAAGGGAAAAAGAAGAAACAGGAGGAGTCGTCCCCTGAAAAATCTTCTACAAACCCTTCTGGAGATAGGAAACCAAATCGTCCATGCCTTATATGTGATTAGGATATTGGACAAGAAAGTGTCCATATAAAGCAGAGCTTAGAAAATTCTTCAAGAATTCAAAAACCTCAACGGTATTAACTGATCCGTTTCCAAATCCAGGAACAAATCTAGTTGCTAGTAACAATGCTTCCCCATCCCAAGTGCTAATGTTGTCGGTTTCAAAGCAGCAAAACAATGCTTTGATATCGACAAGGAATAAAGATTACGAGAATCCACAGCTGTCGGACAACAAGGCCAATGATCAACCCAGTAATTCGACAACAACTTTGACCGAAGTTGTGCCACCCATCATTCCTGAACTAACGATAAAGCCGCAAAAGGGAGTAGTAAAGAAATCGACATTTAATCCTCGTGCTAGAGTAGCACAACATAATAAAAATGTGGAGGATCTGGCCCAATCGCCATCCGCTATGTCGACACTTGAGGTACTGCAAAATTTCCCCTCTCAAAAGCAGGCTTTATTATTAGATAGGTGGAATTGACCCAACAAATTCCAATCTTGTGTCCTTTAATCACAAAGGATATGACCCTCAGTTACCAGCTCAACTACCTTTCCTTAATCAAGTGAAAGCCCTCAACAAAACTATTCATGGAACAATTATTGATGAGGGGGCATCTACATGTATTATGTCGATGAGTTGTTGGAAAACTTTATAATCTCCACACTTGTCATGATCTTTGACAACATTAAAAGAATTTGATGGATGAACATACACCCCATACGGGATTTTAAGTAACTTGCAAGTCGAACTCAGGGGCAAAACCGTAGAAATAGATGTTGAAGTAATTGATGGAAACCTTGATTACAACATCCTACTGGGAAGGCCTTGGATATATGCTATGGCAGCCGTTGTGTCAACCTACTTCAGGAAGATTGCATTTCCCTTTCAAGGAGAAATTATAATCGTCGACCAACAAACATTTATCCCCAACAATTCACAAGTTACGGGAAGCGTTCCGATGATCCACGGAAGCCCTCATTCACTTCAAAATATCGGAGTAGGCCTACTAAAAGACCCTATATTAATGGGTACTTTTACCCTACAACCTCCAAACAATCTGGCGGAAGTGGCCATGGTGGGAACCTGTAATATGATATCTTCTGGATTCAGAAGATTCCTGAACATTTTTTCAGCATGGATCATTGCCCTAATAGAAATATTGTAGCAATCAATTTTCTTGGCCTGGGGGGAAAACCCAAATCAATGCTCATCGAGTGTTTGGATAGATAGGTCTAAGGACTATGGTACCCCTTCATATCCTTGGTCGCAAATACATGCTGCAGACGAAGGAATTGTCCAGTCAATGATGACTAACGGGGCGCCATGGGAAGATTACCACCATCATTCCCATCTTCCGGATTACCACGAAGATTATTCCAGTGACCTTAATCATCCTTTAGTTTTTGATTTTTTATCAAATACTGTTAATATGATGGATTCCGAGGACGGTTCTTATCTCATGTCGACCTCATTAAAAAATGAAACAAGGAATCATGAGGATAGTTCTTTTACTATGTCAACCTCATTAAAAAATGAAACAACTCCCTTTCCAAATCGAGTCTTTGATTACAATCTCGTAAAATCCAAGTCGATTCTTTCAAAGATCTTGGAGGTAAACCTTCATTCCAACCACCGAGTTGAATGCAATGAAGCTTGGGGGGCATGCACCTTGATTTGTGTTATTATGCTGGGGGCATGAAAACTTATCACGAGCAATGTTACCACAGGGTTCAAGCTCGTTAAAAAATAAACCCACCATGAGCAGTGTTACCACAGGGTTCAAGCTCGTTAAAAAATAAACCCGCCGTGAGCAATGTTACCACAGGGTTCAAGCTCGTTAAAAAATAAACCCGCCACGAGTAGTATTACCGCAGGGTTAAAGCTCGTTAAAAAATAAACCCACCATGAGCAATTTTTATGTGGAGTTCAAGCTCGTTAAAAATTAAACATAAGCAATGAGCAAAAGCTTCCCCAAAGTTTAAGCTCATTAAAAAATGAACCAATTTCTGGTAAATAACCATTATGAATGCATTATCATCATCTCTTGAGCCCTGGTCGTGTTCTCATCATCACCTCCACTCTGTTTTAGCCGATCATTCACCTCCATTTGATTGTTTACCCCTTTTGAGGAACAATTGCAAAGAGTGATCCTGTTAGCCATCCTTGTGACCCTGCCATGACTGGAAAATTCCAAACCTTACCTGGAATCAACTGCTACCCGAAATTATCACTCGTTCCTCAAAAGCGAGTCTCCTTAAAGCTCTTTTCACCTGACTCGTAAAATATGAAAGATTTCCGAGCGATTGCCCTCTCTAGCTCGTTAAAGCGACTGGAAGTGCTATCCATCCTCTAGATTTTAATCTTTTTGGACCTGAGGGATTATTACACAAAAAGATCGAGCGCTTGTCTTGTTCGGCTCGTTAAAATTACCGAAAATTCATCCCTTTCATATTATTTTATACTTTTTTGGACTTTAGGGATTATATGATGAGAAAGGATTATTGGAGTTTCCTTTATGTCCCTTTCAGACTCTCTAAAATTGAAAAGGACTGAGTTATCTTTTTCGTTAAACTCGTTAAAACCGAATAGCGAAAAACTTGTCCATATAGACAAGAATGAGTTTCACTGTCACTAGGCTCGTTAAAACATAGTGACAGGTTTGCCTGAAGAGCAAATTATAGAACAAGCATATGTTATCCTCCTCAAGCTTGACAAAAATAAAGAGGTACTGGTCAGCAATGACTGGGGAAAATTGGGAAGAAAACATGAAGAAACTTTATTGGTAGCAAGTCGCTCTTGAATATGACACTTTCACTCCGCATCTGAGTCGGGTTGGGTTGTTCCGTTCACCGGTCATATCACCATTGGTCCACTGCACCATCCATATTTGGGGTTAATGCTACCAATCCATGTCAGTGTCACCGGTATGTTCAAGAGAAGTTGCTCAGAGAATTCATCTATGTCTCATCCGCTGCAATACATTCACTCTCCATTCTTTCATGATCGCCACCCTGAACCCTGTATCATCAGATCGTTTTCACCTCCAAAATCATTTACTCCGTTCCGTGTCATAGATGTGGGATTCATTAAGGCCCTCCTATGGTGGGTCGCTTCTTGTCGACATCAGCTCATTATCCAAGAAGTCGACTTAGGAACAACCCTTTCAGTACTTTGAAGCTTGCATGCCTCAATGGCAAGTTTCTCACTTCCATGATAGGTTTACATCAATGGAAGATTTTGTGCAGTGTTCGACGCCAAGTTCATTATTCACACCACACGAATTGTACTGTAATACCTTGAGGTTCATCATCATTATCGGTGATTCCTCTCGTGCTTGTTAACAACTTACATCATTGGCTAGTCTTTCCATGTTCGACTCCAGAACATCTTTCACATGGATTGACTTGTACTCCGAGTGAATATTGAACGAGTTTGAAGACCCCGGATCTAGTTTCATCCATCCGGGATGTGATATATTTAGGAAAATAAATACATCAAATGTACATTGTTGCTGCACAGATGATCATCTGAATCAAAGGATGATGACTCTATCAAAATCATCAGTCTCCCGCACATACGATTGTCTATTTTATGTACATGAAAATGAATTTATAAAGCTGAGCATGGGAATGCCTGCCTCAGCTAGATCATGAAAAATACTATGAAGATAATGTATTGTGTTGTATCTTATTACAGGTCGCCTTCCAGCTCGAAAAAACTTCAGATCCCCATGATAAAGCATTTCACCCAACATCAAAAGATTAACGACCTCATGCTTTAGGGGGTAACTGTTATAGACATTTTTGGGCACTACAAACCCAATCATACATGTCCATAAACTAAGGGCTCCTAAATCCCTAAAAGTGTTGTTCCATACCCTAAAAGAACAAGGTTAGTTGATTGCATCATCTCCCAGAAGTTCTCCATGAAAAACTACTGAGAACTGGTCAAAACTGGATCATCTCACTTGCTCCATGGCCAGGGTGTGATGCATCTCACCTTGTACACATGGGAGGTGCGATGCATACTAAAAAGTCCTTCTATAGGGTGTGATGGATGAGAATAGACAAGTGGCGGAGACAGTTTGCTAAGTGGATGATCAAGGAATCTTCTAGAAACTTCTCATATGACACTTGCCTCTCAGAATTCACCCAAGGATGAGTAAGAGATCAATGAAATCTCCAAGTGGAGCCAAAAACTATCAGAGAGAGGACACTAATCAAAATCCCAGAAGCTGACTCACCCCCCTGCAATCGTCTATCTATGGATCCCTCATCCCAGAGATCCAGAGGCTAGAATTTTGTATCTTGTAAGGAAGTGCTATTGGTTTCTTGTTGGAATATCATAGTGTTGGGTGATCTAAACTTTTCATGAGGTGAAAGAAGGGCTTTCATGCTGGAGGATGACGCTGGGTCAGAACAATTGGTTGTAATCCTCTTTTCTATTCTTGATTATTAATAAAGCTATTCAAGTTTTCCTCCACATTCTTGTATGTTTGATGATATATGCATTTGTGTGGTCAATATATATCTGGTCCTATAATGATTATAGATCTCTGTTCTTCGATAGTATTATGCTGCTTTGATTCCATAGGTGCTCTTTGAAGCTGGGTAGATGAAGGAGAAGCGGCAAGGATTTGTCAGAAGGGAGAGGAACCGAGCAAGGAACCAAGCGCAAGACTGAGGTTGGTGTCCGTCATTCCACTCTTATCTACTTCTCATAAAGGAAAACGAAATTAGTTCTAGTTTGTTTGTTTCTAAGATAGCTTCCAGTCTTAGTGGGACTAGTAGCTCTGAGTGGACACTAGATTTCCTGATAACAACAATAGTTGCAACATAGAAAACAAGATGAATGGCAACGGGACAACCCCTCCCAAAAGGATGAGGGTGGGTGAGAAAACATGGGTTCCCCCTGATGGACCACTAACGAGGTGGCACCAATGTAATTCAGGCAAGGAGCCCTTGCACCCTAACTAAATGATGGATTCCCTCAGCAATGGGGCTGTGAGTAATGTTTGTCCCCTCAGGCCCACTCGTTCATCACCAGACGGGTGGCAACACATTGATTGAGGTAAGGAAGTCCCCTGGCTCCATAACATCATTCGTGAATCTGGGACACCCCAGCAAGCAATGGGAGTAATGTCTGGTTAGGTTAAGCCTAAACCTGACTTCCCTAACCTTGTTGGGTTGGGAGAGAAAACCTGGTAGCCCCTGAAGGTCCACTCAGTGATATACAGGTGGTAACCATAATAGCTCCACGAAGGCTACCTTGCTCCCTAACCAAATTTGTTAAGCTTAGGTCCAAAGGACCTGAACCTAACTTCCCATGACATTGATGGGTATCCTAGTAGAGATGGGACATCTTGTCCCACAAGGATGGGTTGGGAGATCTGCCCTGGTAGCCCCCTCAGGCCCACGCTTCAGCCCGTGGTAACCACTGAAGATGAGGCAAGGCTGCCTTCCTCCCTCACCAAATCAGTTAGGCTTAGGTCTGGAGGAGTCATGTTATTGGTACAATATATGAGGGAACCCTTCGCCCTTTTGGTCCCATTGTACAATATATGATGGGGTTATATGAGGGGATTACGATCAATTTTGCAGGGGTATATTACCCCTTCTTGTGAAGCTGAACTGGTTGAAAACTTAGGTGTCCTAGAAGATTAAATTTTAATCTAAGGTTCAAGGAGGGGCCCCATCAAGGATGGGTATCCCATCAAGGTGGGCTGAAGGTTGAAGGCTCAAGGTGGGGCCCCATCAAGGCCCCTTCAGGCAAGTTCCTTATTCATTGTCAACAGTCTTGCCCGAAGGGACCTTGATGGGACACCCATCCCTAAGGAAGAGTCATTGTTTGATTAGAAGTCTTAGTGAATTAAATTTGTTATTGCCAGCAAAACCTCGTGCATAAAAAAAAACCGTTTTCCTCACATAATAACCAAACAGGGTCTCAAAGAACCATGATTTTCTCCCGGTTAGGAATCTGAGGAAATGGTTTATGGGTTATTAAATTCATCCCGTTCATGAAAAAAATCATTTCCCAGTTTTTTCAGATGCGCCTTGGTTTTCTCAGAAAATTCGTTTTAAAATAGGGTGTCAAGACAGTTTACACTTTCTGGCAATTATGTTTTCTGCACAAATCAATTTTGGATTTCTCCTAAAGGGTTGCAAAATCTAGAAAATCACCCATGCGTTACCTAATTTCCCCCATTCTAGAGAAAACTCATATCTCAGTTTTTTCAAATTTGCCCTAGTTTGCTCAGAATTTGTGTTTTAAAATCATGTTTATACAGTTGTGTTTTCTAGAAATGTTCCCATGATTTTTGATTTGCAGGTTTTGAAGGTTGGGCTTGTGGTTGCATGGATCTCTTCTAGCAAAGGAAAAGGGAAGATCTAACTATATCAATCATCCTATAGACAATTCTGGGGGACTCGAAATCTGAAATGAGATAAAAGATGGGACATCGCTTTGAAGAAATCTAATTGCATCATTTTTGTAATCTCGTAGAAAACTCTTGCATTACAGAGGTAAGGATTTTTGCACATGGATTTGTAAGTCTTACAGTAGCTAAATAATTTTTATGATATACTAACAAAACGATTTCCTTTTTTGATCCTCCAGGTCACACGAAGTGCAGAAGGAGAGCATACTTGAGATATTTATTTTGTTAGCATAGTCAAGATTTTATCAATCGATTCCTTTGTAAATTTTGCAAAAATAAAATGAAAAGGCTTGATCTCATACCTTAAATTATCATTTGTGATCTTCTCTTGCGCTCCTTGTTTTCAACCATTTGTTTTATTGTAAATTTTTCCTACCAAGGGTTAGTAGATGGGTGGTTCTTACTACACCATAAAACATCAAATTTATCCTAAAAAATATAAAAATTTATTTATTTTTCCTATCTATTGATTTTTCTTTTAAAGTATATTCATGCTTCAAGTGAAGCCATTTACGGATTATAATTTTTGAAATGCTCATATCCAAACTTGACAAATGTACCTGATTGTTTGTAAGGATATGCAAAATCGACTTGACCTTTCGATTTGCCGCAAGGATCTCTTTAAGAATTGATGAATATTGTGGCGTAACCACTTTTTGATACCATTCCTCAATGTAGTCTTTGGGTTGCATTCTAGATCCTTTGTCCATAAATGGTTAGTAAAAACAAAAACAAATAAAATACACTCTAAACTGAAAGCTAGTTCCTATGCACACTTCCCCGGCAACGATGCCAAAATGTTGAGGCAAAGCGATTGCCTATCATTTAATTTGTCAACCTGGGGGTTTCGTAAACTTGTGAAGCATGCGTGCACTATATGTACCAGAAATTGTCTTTCAATTTATATCAATCTAACTACGAAATAAAGAAAAACAATTCATCTAATCTATAAAATCAAATAATGAAAATGAAATTCAACTAACCTGTGAAATCAAAAACAACTAATGTATATTTAGTTATTCCAACATTCAGTTATGAAGTGTTACCTTCTTGAGATGATGTGTAAGCAACGATTTATACTTTTAACTTCTTTCTAATGTCCTAGAAAAGCAAGTAAAGTGTGCAAAAAATAACTTAGTAATTGCATGTATTAAATATTCAACCATTCAATCTTGAATAATGATTAAATCAATTTCTTAGAATGATCTTTAGGAATATCATTTAATGCAATTAATTGAGGATCTTAAAAGTAAATATAAAAGCATGAAAAATTAAAACTCAATGATTGCATAGGTTGAACATTCAATCACCCAATTTGAAGTCACCTTCTTGGCCTGATCTTTTATTCAATTATACAATGAATTGATAGTTTGATCTAAGAAAGTAAATAACAAAACATGAAAGGAAATTAAATAAATATGAGCTATTGCCTCAAACTTAATCCAATTGGAAAATACATAAATCTTTTCTATTGAATTTTTTTTAGAAAAGCAAAGATTACACAGTGATTCTAAAACTAATACTAAGAAAGAAAATGAACTTTAATCTATAAAAGAAATTAAATCTCACACATTTTAGGTAGCTGATCTAAAAGTGTGAGAGATGATAAATCGAGATGCTCCATATGTAAGAAAAACCAAGTCAAAATGAAGGAACATTCATGATTAATGTGCCACAATATAATTATGTATTCAAAGCTTGAGCATAACTCCAATTTTACACATGAAAATGATAGGAGAAAACTTCCCCTATTTTGTTATGAAACTAGCTCACAAAAAGATAGAAAAGATAGATCAACACCTTAGAAATAAGCCTCTATGAGGGGACAACCTCCTTTACATTACACAAATGAACAATTCTTGGATGATACAAATGACAAGGCCTCCCTTCTATATATAAGAGTCTAAGGGGTCATAATATAATCAGAGTTGACATAACAATAATAATGTAAGGGCACACTAATAACAATAGTGGGCTTCTATGGGGCACAATAATAACAATATGGGGACTACATGGGCACAAAAATATAATAAGGGGGTTGTACTAATAACAATAAGGGGTTACACTAGTAGTATAGGGACCTAACATGCCCCTCTCCTTAAATAAGTGTTGTCCTCAACACTTGAGTAGTTCTTGATGCTTCTGTATAAATTCTTATCCTCCCATGTGGAATCTTCAGTGGGTAAGTTCTTCCACTTGATGAGATACTTTGAAATTGATCTATTTCGTAGCTTTCAATTTCTCGGTTCTGTGACTACTTCAGGTTCCAATATGATTTTTCTTTCCTTGTCAAGTTCTCGCAACATTGTTTGAACTGGGATCTTCTGCAACTTTTGAATGAGTTCCCACTCCTTTGGGCATATGGATATATGTAATGCCTAATGTTTGGAGGAACACTTCATGGAATCAAATGAATAGCATGATCATGATCATAGATAGGTGGGAGGCCTTTCAGAGTCTCAAATACCTTGGAATGATTGTCCAAAACGTTTTGGAGATCTTGAGAAATACATGATTTCAATGTGGGATCCTCTCGTGAACATTATTGTACAGTTACACCCCGTTGTTCTGTGTTTAGAAGCTTTTTCATTCTATTAGAGTTGATTATCTTTCCAGGTTTTCCTTCAATACCCCTCAATTCAACTTCCTTTCCTTCCCAAAAAAATTTCAAGAAAAGTTATTGAAAATTAAAAGCTATCGTACCCAACGATTGTAACCATTGGACTCCTAGTAAAACATCAGCACCACCCATTGGAATGGAAAGCATTGGGGTATTCAATACATATTCTCCCATGGATAGCTTGATATTATGGCACTTTCCAGACCAATTTATGGTTCCTCCATTTGCAACCATCACTTGACACTCCGGTGTTGGATATAGGAAGCAATTCAATTCCTTGGCTATCTTACAATCAATAAAATTATGGGTACTACTCGAATCAATCAACACTCTTCCATTTTTCTTCTTGATATGTCCTTCTATCTTGATAGTTTGAGGAGTGGTAATTTCTTCCAATGCATTACAAGATATGGTCGGATTGAATTCCTGAGACTTGATGTGATCTTTCAATTCTTGAACATTTTTCTTCTTGATATGTCCTTCTATATTGATAGTTTGCGGAGTGGTAATTCTATCCAATGGATTACAAGATATGGTCGGATTCATTTCTTCTTTCTCAACGTGATATTTCACCTCTTGAACCTTTTTCTTCTTGATATGTCCTTCTATCTTGAAAGTTTTCGGAGTGGTAATTCTTTCCAATGCTTTACAAGATATGGTCAGATTCATTTCTTCTTTCTCTGGGGTTGGTTCCTAGTGTATATACTCTTCTTTTGATGTTTCTTAATCCTTTTCTTCCTCCTCTCCACAATCAATGTAAAATAATTTCTCCTCAGCACACTTATGACCTTTAATGTATTTTTTATCACAATTGTAACATAACCCTTTTTCTCTTTTTTCTTCCAATTGTTGTGGTGTAACCCTTGTAGGTTGTGGAAGGCTAGGAGAAACAACACTTCCATCTTTATAGTTATGAGGGGTAGACTTCCCTGTTTCCATAATTTTTCTTTCCACTTTGTAACAAAGCCCTTTTTCTCTTTTTTCTTCCAATTGTTGTGGTGTTGCTCTTTGTATCCTCATAACGTGTTATCATTTACTTCGTGAAAATTGACCATGTAACAAGTTGTTTACGAGAAAAAAGCCCTTTATACCATAAAAATTGGTCCGGTTATAAATATGAAGATGCAATACATACCTTTTGTAACAGTGGTAAACCATGTAGATTAAAATATTGCTCCATTTGTAGTATCCAATTTACTGGATCCTTTCCATAAAACTTCCTCGTATAACCTTTTCTTGATTTTAGAAGCTCGATCTTGAAATGACTGTAACTCTGTACTTTTAGGTCTAAAAGTTCTAAAATTGTCTCCTCCAGTAGCCCTCTGAGTCCTCTTTCTAACTCTGCAAGTCTGATCAGAATTTGATTCTTCAAGGAGTTATGCCAATCTCCTAAGATGATCTGATTATATAATGTTTTAGTAGAGTGAACTTGTACGAGTGCCACATGTCACTGTTTTGACCTTTGGATCTGAAACTATGCACAACAAATTACAGTTCGTCCTCTTTCTGTACCTTCTTACGAAATTTCAATTTGTTGCTTAGAGAGAAAGTTATGACAATTTTCCCAAGGTCACCTGTTTAGGATATAATATGGGAGTCTTCAAAAACCCTAACTTCCTCAGATCATATATCCGAAAATGTCGTGAGACAAGAGTTAAAATTTGGACCAAAGATTCAGAACAATTTCTTCTCAAATGGGTTTTCTTCTTTAGCTTATAAAACTTTGTAGAGAAAAGGTTATAGCGAAAATACCACGATGACCTGTTTTAGATCAAATTCTGGAGCTTGTAAAAACCCTAACTTCCTCATATCATATCTCCGAACATATAGTGAGACAAGATCTAAAATTGGACGCGTGGTTCAAAAAGATTTATTCTCAAATGGGTTTTTTTTTTAGCTTCTGAAACGTTGCAGGAAAAGAATTTATAGCGAAAATACCATGATGGCTTGTTTGGAGCAGTGAAACCCTAGAATCCAAAGCTCTGATACCAAATGTTATGAAACCAACTCACAAAAAGATAGAAAAGATAGGTCAATGCCTTAGAAATAAGCCTCTTCAAGGGGGCAACCTCCTTTACATTACACAAATGAACAAGTCTTGGACGATACAAATGACAAGACCTCCTTTCTATATATAGAAGTCTAAGGGGTCATAATATAATCAGAGTTGACATAACAATAATAATGTAGGGGCATAATAATAACAATAGTGGGCTTCTATGGGGCACAATAATAACAATATGGGGACTACATGGGCACAACAATATAATAAGGGGGTTGTACTAATAATAATAAGGGGTTACACTAGTAGTATAGGGACCTAACATATTTATACAAAAAGATAAGAAGCTATCTCATTAATGAGAATCCATGAATCTCTCCCCATATCTCTAGAGTTACAATCAAAATAGGAAATAATAAGACACATGCCTTCTTATAGTTTCAATAAAAATAGGAAATGAGACACATACCCTCATGATCCAATGATCTTCTCCACTCAAATTTGAATTTGGTTTTGGGAGGCCACATAAAGGTCTTTTAGAAGCTTCCTTTTGACCTATGCATGTCAACAATCTCATCCCATTTGTTAGGTATAAGAATTTGCACATTATTTTCTAATTTTTAACCATAAATTCACCTAAAAATGCTAAGAATTAATAAAGTTTGGAAAAACATAAATGTGACCCAATAATGATAATGGTAAGGTAAATGTAATGAAATGGAGGTAAATTTAATGAAACAAAGGTGGAGTGAAGGTGACAATATGGAAATATAAGTGAAAATGTAATGGAAGTGAATGACAATTTCAAGACCCGACACTTTTTCCCATAGATGCAATAGAAGCCCCCGATCATGCAATGTGGACCTTGTTGATCCCACTATGCTCATGTTCTTCCACTCTTCTACCCCATTCTGTTGTGGGTTATGGGGTGTTGTTAGTTCTCTTTGAATACCTTCTTTCGCATAGAAATATTTGAAGGCATGTGAAACAAATTCACCTACATTTTCACTTCTCATAACCTTCACCTTCTTCCAAGTCTCCTTCTCAACTAATACCTTGAACTCAACAAATTTTGAGAAAAAATCATCCTTCTTCTGCATGAAGAAGATCCAACATTTTCTAGAGAAATCATCAATAAAAATAACATTGTAATTATGTTTTTTTGTGGAGGTTTTGGAAAAGGGTCCATAAACATCAAAGTGGACTCATAACAAGATTGCATCTGCTCTTCTCTCTCTATCATGGAAAGTGGATTTGACATATTTCCATATTGTGCAACCCTTGCAGACATCTTGTTGGTCAAAGGAGCCTTTAGGGAGATTAGTGGTAATTTTTTGGTTGATTTTTAAGGCTCCATGGTGTAGTTGACCTAATCGCATGTGCTAGATTCCTCCAACATCTTTACTCTACACTTTTTCAGCCTTACTACTCAATGCAGTGCAACCTCCCACCTAAATTTTGTACAATTTATTCAAGGGAATCCCAATCTGCTTTACTTGCTCGGTAGATATGTGTTTTAGAAATGCTTTCCCTTTACTGAAAATAAAATCATAGCCATGATCCTCCAATACTGCTATAAAGATCAGTTTATTCTTCAACCCAAGTACAAACATAACATCTTTGAGGCAAAGAGGAGAGGCTTTCTCCCTCTCAAAGGTGATAGTACCAATTCGTGTATCTATGTACCTCCCATTGATGAGCCTCATCATTGGGTAATCATATAGTACTTAATTCACCTCCTAGCTTGATCAAACCAAATTTTCTCACAACTTATTACATGTTTTTGATTATATTTTGTTTATGAGATGAGTTAGAGTTGGCTATTATGCCTAGTGGACTAATATGCATTGAATGCAGGACTGAAGGAGAAAATCAAGGAATTTTTGCAAATACTAATGTTAAAACTAGAATGGGACAAGGGAGAGGGATTGTAGGAGGCAAATCCTCCTCATTTACTTATCCCCCATTCGAATATTCCTCCATCCATCAGACCATCTCGGAGTGCAAGCAACCAAGCCATGAGGATTAGAAGGTAGTCGAGCAAGTGAGAGACAAAGAGCAAGTTTATCTCGAGTTTGGGAGATGAGCCTCGCTGATTTTAAGGAAGTTGTTGGGGACTTTAGTTGTATAAGTAGAGAGGCCTAGAGCCCCATTAGGATTCTATTTTTTATTATAAAACTCTAAGCTATTTTCGAGCTCCAGACTTGTGAAAGTTCTATTGATGTAATTTGTTGTTTTGTTAATAAGAATGAGTTTTGTTTTGAGCCAGCACTGAGTTAACTTAGAGGGCTAAAGCTCTTGGGTTAGGGCCCAACCCTAGCAGCAAAGGCTCCTCTTTCTTGTATATGCATGCATAGTGTAGTTTCATAGCTTCATTGTTAATTTGCTTTTTAGATGCATTTCCATTACAAGTAGTGTAGATTAGATTGGCTGCTTATTATTTTGCTTCCATTTGTGTCTGACTTCAATAGCAGGTTCGCAGGGATAAAAGGATCACCATAAGGTTGTCAGTAGGTGTCTCAGCCTCACTTCCTCCCTCTATAATCATGACTTAAGGAAGGGACCCTTAAGCAGCCCCAAAAACACAGATTTCTAGTTCTTTTATGGGCTTTGGAGTTTGTTGTCTTTAAATTAGTATTTGGTTGCAATATAGATTTCCATTGTCATCTTTTTCATATTCATTTCTACAGAAAATATCATCTATTCTTCCATTCCTTTTAGTAACTTTCCTCGTGCATAGTGTAGGCAATTAATTCATTAATTCTGCTTTTCTAGTTTATGAAAATGTTTCTTGTTTACATAGCTTTTTGGAAGATATACATGTTTTATGTATAGCAGGTGCTTTAGGAGGAGACTAAGACTTCATAGCCAGTAGCCACCTTCCACTCCATCCACCTTAGTCATCCCTTGTTTTCACCATCACCTTCACTACTTTTCATAGAAATTATTCGAAGCACATTGAAAAAATCTAGCCATCTACTATATTTGATGTTGACTTCTGAGTTATCCTATACCTTCTCCCACTCCATTCCACTCATCACACACCTTTCCTAGGCCTTCCATCACCTCCAACACCTCACATTTTTCTCTCGGCTGTATCATGTAGGTTTATAGGCCTCCAAAGGGTCTTCCACACCATCCAACCATCTCATAACCCTTCCGGCCATCCTCAAACATCCTTAATTCACCTGGCACATCAATAGAAGCAATTAGTTTGCATACTTTATTTTTCATTAAAAGACAAAAAAAAAACAGATTTAGTTCAGTCTCTTTACTTGCACATTAGTGATGTTTGATACTTCTTACTTCTATAACTTAGACAGTAGCATTTGGTTCATGCTGATTTAGCATTTTTTCCAAGCATAGTTTCTTAGCAGTTAATTAGGAAATGGTGTGACTTAGCATTACATGTCGACCTTCTCCATTATTGCAATAGAGTAGCTCTCTATTAGAGTATATTTACCTTTCTTCCATCAAATAATCAAGCTTCTTCTGAATCCATAGAAGTCTAGCTTGAAACCCCAGTGGTCTCTCGCCAGCTGAACAGGGACAATAGGCAAAACCATCACTTTTACTTGTGTATACAACACTGTCACCTCCAAGTTTGTACGAACCCCGGGTTGATAAAGTAAAGCTGGTAGCCTAGGAGTTGTAGCATCCTTGATACAATATTGACACTCATCACTTTTTGGCACCGTTGCCGGGGAGGTGTCTGAGTAAAATGTGATTACTGTTTTCTTTTCTTCTATTTCTTGTCTTCAATATTCTGCCATTAGTTTATTTATGCAAGTGTAATCTAGTTGTTTCATTTCTTCCATTTTACATTTTCTTCTTTCCTTTCCATTTTGCAAGCAAGATTTTAGTTCAGAAAGTATCTTTTTCCTTCCGTCAGTAATTTTCATTCAACCAACAATTTCAATTCTGCAAAGTACTTTCCAAGTTTGAAAAAATACAAAACCAAACCAAAAAACATTTCCTTTCATGCCTCATAGGAATACGGACAGCTTATGGAAATTTTTTCCAAATACCCCCACTGCATCAAACAACCAACCTTCCCTCTTCTTCGATGGATGTGAACTGGGGAAACCCTTAGGTGAGAAACTTGACATATTTGAAGAACCTACAGGAGAAGAAGAAGAAGAAGAACCCATTCCTACTGAACCAATGGCTAAAAACCGAAATGACAGAGGGAAGAGAGAGAGAGTTGAGGGTGTCTTCCCCATGAGGGAAACCAATGGGAACACTAAGATGAAAAATATAATACCCTCTGACCTACCTCATTTCCATGGCCTGACCATAGAGGACCTCGACACTTTCTTATTTGAGTTTTCTGTTATATGTCGAACCTATGACTATACAAATGATGAGTAGAAGTTAAAACTATTTCTATCTATCATCAAGGATGCAACATTGCACTGGTTCATGGGTTTACCTGGAGAAAGCATCACAACTTGGGCTCAGATGCAACAAGCATTTAACAACAAATATCAGGACTATTGTAGGTCAAAGGATTCTAAAGAGGAAATTTTTAGGATGACCATAGGCAATGATGAATCCCTAGAGGATTACGAAGAAATATTCCATCTTAGTTACAAAAGGGCCAGGTGCACACTTGACCCTGAGTCACTAAAGCTGGTCCTGCTTAGGGGAGTAAGGGAAGATCTTCTGGATACCCTACATTTGTTAGCAGGAGGATATATCTACCAATTACCCTATGAGGATATCAATACTGCCTTTAGAAACCATTCTAGGGTAGCTAGGAAAAAGGGTAGGGGTAGTCAACCTATGGTCAGTACATCGTCTTCCAACTCATCCATCAAGGGTGAAATTGGAAACATGCTGGAAGATTTCAAAAGTGAGATGCTACAAACCCTTGCCTTGCAAATGGACACCATGCACATTAAGAGGAAGCAGGAGGAAGCAGAGAGAGCCTTGGCCATTTTTTGTCCTAGATGCACCAAGAGGCATCCTAGGAATGAATGTCCATTGAATTCTATTGAAATTTGCTCAGTATATGAAGAAAACCACTCCATAGACAAGTGCCCTTCTTTGCCTAGACTCAAAGCTGTATATCAATGAGCTGTAGGGGTCACTGAGCAGCTCCGCTACATTAACCAAAGAAGACCTCATGTGCCTAGACCATACCAACAGGGCATGCAAGGGTCGTCCCTTGCATATTACAACCCAACCAAACCACAACCATGCCTTCTTGGGGACCCCCTGCTCATCCTTCTTGGTCTACACCCCCTCCTTGGTCATTTGCATCTCATTATCACTCCCAGCTAGCCAGCCAGTCATTTCAACCTTATGCTCCGCCACAACCTCAGTCGAATACACCGCCCCAGGGGTGGAGGCCCCAATACAAAAATGCTATAACTCTATTGTCTCCACCACCTTCCCAACCACAACTTCTACAATCTACTCCACCCAAGAAACCCTAGATGCCTGCCCAGCCAAATCCAAACCCGAACAAGAGGCAGCCTCAAGAAGTATACAGTGGAGAGACATCATATCCAACTTATGCTGTAGAAATCTAGGAGATTAACTTGAGATCTGGGAGAGTTCTCCCGAATAACCAACCTCCACCTCCACCTAGGGAGGTTGAGCAAGAAAGAGAGGAAAACAATCTTAAAGTGAATCCACCATTTCTTGAAAGATTAGCCCAACTACTCCAGCCTACCCCAGAAGAGACTGAACTTCTCGGAGAATTGAAAAATCTATGTGTGAAGATTCCACTTCTCCAAGCGATAAAAAATGTTCCTATTTACAATAATTTGATTAAGGAGAAGTGCTTCAAGCATCGAGGGAGGTGAAGAAGGGATGCCCCTACCATTAATTTTATTGGACAGTTGTGTGGCTTAATGCTGAGGCATGTAATCTATCCAAAATATTTCGACCCTAGAAGCCTTGTAGTAGATGTGCACATCAATCGCACCATTATCCCACACACTCTAATCGATGTTGGGGCTACCATTAATGTGATGACCAAGGACACCATGCTCAAGCTCAACCTCCAAGGTTCATTGAGGAAGACCACAACAGTTCTGCAACTTGCAGACCGCTCCACAATAACCCCTGAGGGGATTGTGGAGGATGTGATGGTCTCTATTGACTCTTGGGAGTACCCTGTAGATTTCCTAGTTCTCCAGCCTAAGGCTAAGTTTATTGGTTACCCTCTCATCCTTGGGAGACCATGTTTGGCCACTGTCGATGCTTAAATTAGTTGCAGAGCTGGGAATATGACCTTGAAGAATGGGTACATGTCGAAGCAATTAGTCATATACCCTCCTGCTTAGCCTTCTCTAGAGCATGATTTACCTTTATGGTTGGAGGAGGCAGAATAATATGAATTTTATTCTTCCCAAATTTATACTTTAGAAATGACCATGGGGGGAGGATAGCAGGATGAGGATGATTTAATTGAACACCTACTCCAAAGTCCAACTCCTAGTTCATCTCACTCAGAAGATGTAGTAAAGGGAACCCAAAATAATAATCCAAATGACTTATGCTTAGCCAATTCCAACCCACTCCATGTCAAAACCATATAATCTGGCCTGGAGAGAACCTTGAAAATCAATCCATCTCTTTCTGCTCTCCAAGAAGAGAAGTTATTCAACATGCTAAAGGAAAATCTAGAAGCCTTCATTTGGAGTTACAAAGAAATGAAGGGAGTACAACCCTTAGTGTGTACTCACCACATATACATCAAAGAAGGTTGAAAGCTGGTCCGACAGCCCCAAAGGAGGATGAATCTAGCTCTTAAAGATATAGTCAAAGAAGAACTGCAAAAACTGCTAGATGCAGGATTCATTTACACTATATCCGAGAATGAGTGGGTCTCTCTTTTGGTGTTAGTTCCAAAGAAAAAGGGTAAGTGGAGAATTTGTATCGATTACAGTAGTTGAACAAAGCCACAAATAAGGACCATTTCCCTCTACCCTCCATTGACCAAGTGCTAGATGGCCTGGTAGGGAAAAGGTTTTTCTCTTTCCTAGATGGATCCACTGGGTACAACCAAATTTAGATCAGCCTGGATGACCATGAAAAAACCACCTTCACTTGTCCTTTGGGTACTTTTTCCTATAGGGTCCTTCCTTTTGGCCTATGTAATTCTCCTACCACTTTCCAGAGAGCAGTGCTGAGTATTTTTTCCGAATTAGTCCATGATGTGGTGGAAATTTATATGGATGATTTTACACCTTATGGCTATGATTTTCAAGAAGCTCTATCTAACTTAGGAAAAGTACTGAACAAATGCATTGAAATGAGCCTGTCTCTCAGTCATTAAAAATGTAAATTCTTGATGATTGCAGGGACCATGCTAGGTCATTCAATATCTTAGAAAGGACTGCAGGTGGACCCAAACAAAATAGTTATCATTCAAAGGGTCCCACCTCCTCAAAAGTAGAGAGATGTTAGAAGTTTCCTAGGGTTAGGTGGGTACTACCGAAGTTTCATAAAGGACTTCAACAAGTTGGCCTCTCCTTTATTTGGTTTGTTGTCCAAGGACTATGAGTTTATATGGTCAAAAAGCTGTCAAGAGGCCTTAGACATTCTAAAGGACAAGTTAAGCACTACACCGATTCTCCGAGGCCCAAATTGAGCCCTCCCCTTTCATATTCATGTTGATGCCTCACAAAAATACATAGGAGCAATGCTAGGTTAGATAGATGAAAAATTTCCTTATGCTATTTAATTTATCAGTAAAAATATGTCAACGGCTAAACTAAATTACACAGTGAACAAAAAGGAACTGCTAGCTGCTGTGCATTCATTGAACAAATTCAAGCATTATATTATAGACTATAAAACATTTGTGCATACTAACCATGATGAAATCAAATATTTAATGAACAAACCATATGTGAATGCTCGGATTATAAGATGGTTACTTTTATTACAGCAGTTTGATCTAACTATTGTTGATAAACCTGGTAAGGAAAATGTTGTTGCAGAATTTTTGTCTAGAGTAAATTTGCCTACAGGTTAAGAAGGAATGGTTGATGACCAGTTACTGGACAAGCACTTATTTTCTATTTCAGTTCTCTCTCCATGTTTTGTTGATATAGCGAACTATTTAGTATCAACACAGTTCCCACCAAACTTGTCCTCCAAAGAAAAGAGCAAGATAGTAAGGAAGAGTGCCCCCTTCACTTGGATTGGGGGAAATCTTTTCAAACTTGGCCCAAATCAAATCTTGAGAAGGTGTGTCAGGGAAGAGGAAGTCTTTGACATCCTTCTGACCTGTCATGATGGGCCTTATGGAGGTCAATTTGCAACAAAGAGGACAACATTCAAAGTGTTACAAGTAGGCTATTATTGGCCCACTCTTCATCAAGATATGAAAATATATACTAGTTTGTGTGATCGGTGCCAAAGGATGGGAAGGCGTACTCCAAGAGATGAAATGTCTCTACAACCTCAAGTGACTTTTGATCCATTTGATGAGTGGGGCGTGGACTTCATTGAGACTATTTACCCTCCTTCCAAGCAAAAAAAATACATCATTGTGTGCACTGACTATTTGACTAAGTGGGCTAAAACCAAGGCAATTAAGGTAGCACCAAAGGAGAAGGTGGTTGAGTTCCTAAGGGAGAATGTATTCTACAAATTTGAGTACCCTAGAGAGCTAGTCATAGACCAAGGCAGCTAGTTTACCTCCAACATGATGGGAGACTTGCTTAGCCAGCACAAGATCAAGCATAAAACCTCCTCTCCCTATCATCCACAAGCTAATGGGAAAGTGGAGGTGACCAACAGAGCACTGGAGGTCATCTTGACTAAAGTGGTAAGAAGAAGCAGGAAGGATTGGGTAGATAGAATAATTGAGGCCACCTGGCCCTATAATACCACATGGAAGACCACCACTAGATTCACACCCTTTGAGCTGGTCTATGGAAAAAGGGCCTTGTTGTTCATTGAATTTGAGTATAACACATTAAGGATGGTAGCTCAACTAGATCTAGATCTCATTAGTGCACAAAAAGAGAGATTGTTCCAGTTGAATGGTCTGGATGAATTTAGAATGTAGGCCCTCCTACATAAAGAGGTAGTTCAACTTCAGAGGAAGATCTGTCACGATAAAAACATCAAGGTGAAGCAGTTTCAGGAAGGTGATTGAGCGTTGTTATATGATTCTAGGTATAGAGACTTCAAGGGCAAGTTCAAAACAATATGGCTAGGACCTTATGTTGTAGAAATATGCCATGATAATGGTTCAGTTCAGATCAGAACCATAGATGAAGAGGCCATCCCTTTACTTGTTAATGAACACCGATTGAAAAATTACAAGAGACCTTTATCAAAAAAAGAGTTAATTGATGATATCAATAAAACACTGATGATAGTGGAGCAAATTTTATCTCCTCCCTCATCAAATCACTATTAAAAGAAAAAATAAAAATAAGGACTAAAGCGAAAACCTCCATAAGGCACCTAAGTCCCACCATTGGGTTGAAAACCTCTTGGGGTTGCCCAGTGGTGTCAAAAAATAAAAAAAAGAGAGATCCCTAGGTGAAAAGCTCTCTTGAGGTGCCCAGGGCAAACATCTAGGGTGAAAACCTCTCAGAGGCAGCCTAGTTGTTTTCAAAGAAAAAAATTATGAAATTTCCATTTGTAGGTCAGCAAGAGGGATGGTCAAAGAGCAGAGGAGGATCACAAAGAGACTCTTGTCACTCACTTTTTTATTTTACCACTCATTACCATTCATTCCTCCACCACTTCTGTCATTTTTTCCACTCCTTTAATTTAGTTTACAAAGGGACTGTGTTTTCTACAGGATCCCTTGTAAACCTACAAAATCCATTGAAAACCTACAGGATGATCCTATAGGAATTACAGTGACCCATGAGTCCTACAGGAGGTAGTCCAAAGGCAAATAAATGACTTTCTATGCCAATAAAATGCACCCCGTTCATCATTCCATCACTATACCTTGTCCACCATCATCACTCCTGCACTCACCCTTAAAAACAAAATTAGTTTCAAAATATATTTATTTTTCAGTATTTGAAAAGAAGGGAAACATGGAGGAATAGAGAGAATCACCTGAGTATTCCTTTTTCTCCACACTCCTAGTCTTTCTCTCCATCCATGTCACCATCTCATAAAAGTGTATGATTAAGAGTTATGAGGGAGAAGCAGCTACAGGACATCCTGTAGGAAATCTTGTAGCAGCCTATCCCACAGAACACAAATCATAATATCAGCAAGCCTCCAGCATGATGATCCAGGATTAGAAGGAGATCCAAAGTAGCAACACCACCACCATCTTCAACAATAGGTACCTTCACAAACAAAGGGATCATCAGAAAGCAACAAGAAGGGAAGAAGAATAGCATGCAACCATACACACATCAAGAACCCTTAGTCTTCAAAAACTGCAACAAGTTATTGGCACCATAGGTAAGTATCTTGATCACTCTCTCATATGCATCATGTAGTCAAAAAAATGTAAAAGTTACGAGGAAGTTGGTTTATAAGCGAAAAGGTGGCCAATTAACTTGGCCACCTTCACTTAGTCAACTCAAAAACAGAGAAGGAGAAGGAAAGAAGCAGTTAAAGCTACGGATGCATAAGGTGGGAGTTGATTATGAGGAATGGGGAGTGATGAGGTGCTAGTGGGGACCAACGGTCCAAAAATGGAAATGTACCTTTGCTGCCAGCACACCACCTCACCCTGAAGGACCATAAGAGGAAATAATCATCGTCCCCATGCATTCATGCATTCAATTCCTCGAAGCTTGCTCTCACAGGTCGCTCTCATACCCAGGAAACCTACCGAAAGCAAACTCCATCATTTTACTGCACAAGAATTCCTACAGGATTGCATAGGAATTCCTACAGGATCATGCACAGGAATTCCTACACGATCATGCACATGAATTCCTACTGGATACACAGGGACTGTCTACAAGATTGGCTGAGAGGAGTTTCAGGGGGGAAAACACGAGAGTTGGCCACTGTAAACACTATGAAGAGGTAGGCTCTATAATTACATCCCTCTTTACAAGTAATTGAACCAAAAATCCTCTAAGTTTGAGTGAATTTAGTAGCTATGTAAGGGAATTACACACATAGTCATTTCAGTTTTGGTTTTGCATTTGAAAATTGTCTCAACCCTCTCATCTCCTCAAACTTCACCAACCAAGATGACAGGATAATTTAATAAGAGGGAGCCTAGTAACACTATGAGAATCGAACAACACCCCCAAGTGCTTGAAATCTTCAGAAGACATAATTGGATGGGGTTTTTCGAAGAATTCAGAGGGTATGATGATGAGGTGGCCCGAGAGTTTTCTCTCTCCCTCATTCCACTCACCAGAATCCATGCCATTGTTGTGGTAAGAGGCCTCTCCTTAGAACTCACCCTTGAGCTCATCAGCAAAGTTACCACACTTCCCCTAGGAATACCATGGAGGAAAGAAGACAAAGGATATATCCAGGTTACCAAAAGGAAGCTCTTTTTAGAAGCTGAGGAACCCACTAAGGACAAAAATGGAGTTAGAAGGGCAATTTTGCCATATCCCTGGAATGAGGTAAGCTACCAATTGATCAAATACATTTCATGTGAGGGTAAGTATAGTGTGGTCTATCGCTATCATTTTGGGCTTTCTTGAAGAATTGAGAATTGGAGAAGAAATACCCCCTCACTAAAGGCTCAACATACCATACTTCCTGGTGCAATCACTAATAGACTCAAGCATCAAAGTGAAGGAGGGAAATTCCCAACAATTAGCTCACCATGGGTTAATTAGGATCCTTATAGAAGATTCCCTCTAAAACCTTAGAATTCCTATAACATGGTCAGTTTTCAGAGACATGCTAGCAGAGGACAAAATCAAAGCTCTCACATATGATGTTAGTCCTAATGTTAGTAAAGAGAAAGAGGAAGAGAATGAAGTGGAGGAAGAAGAAGTAAAGAAGGAAGATGAAGAAATAGAAGGAGATGAAGATGAGATGGATGAAGAAGGAGATGAAAAAGTAGAAAATGGGAAAGATGAAGAAGAAGAGGAGAAAGAGAAGGAGGATGATGAAGAAACAAAGGAGGATGTTAAGGATGAAACTGATAAAGATGTTGAGGATCTACAAGAGAAAGAAGAAAGGAAGGACATAGGTGAAGAAGGCAATGGAAAAGAGGGGAAAGAAAATAAGGAGGATTCACCTAGGGTGTCTCCAGAACCCACTAAGAGAGAGGCAACAACTGCCCTCATTGCTCTTAGCACCCCCATCAAGCAAAAAGGCAAAAGACATAGGCAGACCCCCTTATATTTCAGGACAAGCAAAAGAAAAAGAATAAGACATGGGAAACCCCAAACACCAACTAAAATTCATATTGTGATTGAATACTCCCCTTAAAAAAAGGAGAAAATTCCTTCCCCTAAGTCTCCTATCACCTAGGTGAGAAGGTCTATTACTAGATCAACCTCCTCCAAGGGAAAGGAAATCCTACAGGATACACAACAAAATCTACAAGAAGCAGAAGCAATCCTAAAGGATACTCTGTTGAGCCTATAGGAGGCACAAAAATTGGAAAAGGAGGTAGGGGTTTAGCAAGAAACTAAATAAGAGGACCCAGAGACAAAAGAACCCAACCCCCAACCTAACCTGGACTCCTACTATAGGTTTATTGAAGGACACAAGGTCATACCTCAAAAATTTTCTATCCCATTGTTCTTCGAGCTTAAGAAGGAGAGGGCCAAAACTCACCAATGGATGTAGATTTCCAAATCAAAGGGGGTGGAAGACATTGGGCACATGGAGGAGAAACTCAGGGAGATGGGAAGAGAGCTAAGTGACTTGAGAGACAGAGAGGCCATAATGAAAAATCAACTAGAGATAGAAAATGCATGGTTGAGAGGACAACTACAGGAAAGAGAGAATCAATTGGCATGTATGGCTAGTCTCCCTCTGGAAGCAATCCAGTGTAGGATGGCAGCTAAATCCTATGCCCTATACCTCAAGGACTAGTGGATGTAGTTCCAGATCAATACCTTAGCATAGAGAGGCACCATGCCATTTCAAGACTACAGGCAGTTCATTGATCTCTGTGATCATAGCACACTATAATATAGGGCCAAGACGACTGAGTTTTATTTGCACAACATGTCCCTAACATACATGAATGTATGGGACCCTAATGCCAAGCTAGGATATTTACAATTGATGGCTTTGGCATCATGGATGAACCATGAGGAGTCAAGGGCTGCAGAGATGAAGAAGTTATTGGCAAGAGAACAGACTGAACCTCTTATGATCAGAGTTGAAAAAACAAACCCCATGGCCCTCATCAATACCCATAATTTGATTGCAAATGATCCTCAACTTGCACTTAGATATCTTGTTGCCCAAGAGCAAGCAATTTCACATTTTGGCGACATGTTCAGGCTATTAGGGGATGATATCATACATGCTTGCCTAAGGAGATGGAACACATTGCTATGCAGCTTAAATTAAAGAGAGTACCACTCCCCACAAAGATTGAGAGAGGTACTAAATATGACACCCATGTACAAGAAATCTATGCAAAGGCTGAAAGTCAATTGGATTGGCCTGAAACCTAGTCCACCACTACTCTTAGGAATGCTAGAAGGAAGGAAGGAAGAAGAAGAAGGGAGGCAGTGGGAGGAGGTAGAAAGGAAAGCAATCTTCTATGGAGAAGAAGAGGAGACCACAACATAGGCATGGGATGTCAGGGAGGCCACTAGAGCTATGAAGGATATGGATATTGATTGAGTTGCTCAAAGGATGAGCAACACTTTCAGTAGAGGGGTGATGATGAGCCTCATCATTGGGTAATTATATGGGCCTTAGTTCACCTCCTAGCATAGTAAAACCAAGTTTTCTCACAACTTATTACATGTTTTTGATTATATTTTGTTTATGAGATGAGTTAGAGTTGGATATTATGCCTAGTGGATTAATATGCATTGAATGCAAGATTGAAGGAGAAAATCAAGGAATTTTGCAAATACTAAGGTTAAAACTTGAATGCAACAAGGGGGAGGGATTGTAGGAATCAAATCATCCTCATTTACTCATCCCCCATTCAAATATTCCTCCATCCATCACACCAACTTAGAGTGCAAGCGACCAAGCCATGAGGATTAGAAGGCAGTCGAGCAAGTGAGAGACAAAGAGCTAGTTTATCTCGAGTTCGGAAGCCGAGCCTCCCTGATTTTAAGGAAGTCATTGGGGACGTCATTTGTATAAGTAGAGAGGCCAAGAGCCTCATTAGAATTCCAATTTTTATTGTAAAACTCTAAGCCATTTTTGACCTCGAGACTTGTGAAAGTTCTATTGATATAATTTTGTTGCCATTATGACACAGGTTTGGCTCGATGACATAAGTGTTGTCCTTGATGGAAACTCTCTCAAATGGCAGATCACAGTTTAGGCTCTCAGAATGGAAGGAAATGAAGTACCCGTAGGTGTAGCGAACAAAAGGTGCGGACATACGCAGGTGTGCTGAACAAAAGCTGCGGACATGTATGCAAGTTCTCCGAACAAAAAGTGCGGACGTAAAGTACACACACTTTCATGTAGAGAATAGCGTGCACGTGGGAAATCTTATGGTTGGTCCATGGTATTTAGTCCGACATTTTTGATTCTATGGTTTTGGTCCATGGTTTTGCATGTAAAGTATTTAACCCAGGTATTGGGTCCCTAGTATTGGATCTCTATGGTTTTGGAGCATGGTTTGAGTAAGGGCTAGTCTATAAAAAGGAAAGGAGATCATTTGGCTTGGAGACCGATGGGTTGAATATCTTAAGAAGAGAAAGATCTGAAATTCTGTGATCGATTGGTGAGTTATAGCTGGACCTAAATCAAGGAGAAACCTAAATCTACTGATGGGGCGAGATCTCTTTGGTGCAAGATCAGATCTATAAATATGATATTCTGGGGTATAATTGAAGTTTGAAAAATTATCTATACCTGCAGGTTTGACACAATGCAGGCGCGGAGATTCGCAGGATCGACACAGCGCAGGCGCGGATACCCACAGGTCCGACACAGTTCAGGCGTGGAGATCCGCAGGATTGTCATAGTGTGGGCGTGGATATCTACAGGCTTTACATAGCGCAGGTGTGAAGTCCGCAGGACCAACACAGTAGAAGTGCGGATACCCGCAGGTTGGCCACAGAGAAGGCGCGGACGTAGGCAGGCTTCTATTGGTGAAGTTGCAGACTTTTTTTCTTGAAATATGTTTTAGCTGCTTTTGTCTATTACTGCAGTGTTTACGGTTTTGAATTGGTATCTGGTTACTGGTACTGTGTTCTGAGAAGTTATTGATTCAATATTTGTACAAGGAAGTTGGTTGATTGCAGATCTATTTGATGTTTGATTGATATTCATGGATCCAGTTTGGAAATTTATGAAACGTGGTCCCGGGAAGAAAAGAGAATTTTTCTGTAGGTCAGCACCTACGGGGGTTGTAGCTCCCTTCCAGAAGTGACTGGAGAACGAGAGAAGGTTGTACCCTTTTGTAGGTTGAAGCCTGCATGCTAGTATAATACTGCACTAGTACAGAATCATTGTAAAAGGAAGTTTCTAATTGAAAGAAGATAGAGACATATTGCAGTAGGTGGTTTTCACCCACATTGGGTTTCCACCTTATATCTTGTGTTCTTTTGTGTGACTGTCTGCTCTACTTTTCTGTTCCTACTTACTGTTATATGGTTCTGACGCACAGATTAATAATCAACATCTGAAGAATAAATTAAATTATAAGTCTGGGAGGTATACACAAGTTTCATTAGTCAGATCTGCAAATCTTTGTATAAATTGAAAAGAGTTTGATAATATTGATTCACCCCGCCCCCTCAATATTATTTCCAACAATTGGTATCAAAGTAGGTCCTTCAGGAAAAGCTTGATCACTTGAAGGAAGATCTATCATCATGAGCAACTACGAAAAAGAAGCATCTATCAGGTCACCGATTTTTGATGGGAGCAACTTCATCTATTGGAAGGTAAGAATCACTGCTTATCTTCAATCTCTTGGTACAGAAGTTTGAGATATTGTGGAAACAGGATACACATTTCCATCAGCAACTCCTACAGATGCAGCTAGTAAGAAGTAGTATGAAACAAATGCAAAAGCTGTCAATACTCTATTAGGAAGTCTATCTCAATCAGAATTCGTCAAGGTTATGCAGCTCACAAGGACAAAAGAAATATGGGACAAGATTGTTCTGAGCTATGAAGGAGATGAACAGGTAAAATGAGCAAAATTACAAACTCTTAGAATTCAATATGAAAGTCTCAGAATGCATAATGATGAAAGTGTGGCTAGCTATTTCCTACGTATAGATGAGATCGTAAATTGTATGAAAAACTTGGGTGAAGAAATAAAAGAAGTTGTTTTGGTTGAAAAGGTTCTAAGATCTTTGTCTTCTAAGTTTGATTCAAAAGTTTCTGCAATAGAAGAAAAGCAGAATCTACAAAGCCTTACCATGTCACAGCTGCACGGAATTCTAATTGCTTACGAAATGAGAAAAGGAGGACCATCAGACAGGAGAGAAGCTACATTTAAGGCTTCAGGAAAAGGAGATTACTATGAGTCAGGACATATGTTAGAAGAAGAGGAAGAATCAAATTTTGTCAAGAACCTTCAACGGGGAACTGGAAGATTCAGAGGTAAGCTTCCTTTCAAATGCTTTTCTTGTGGAAGAGTTGGTCATTATGCTGCAAAATGTCCTCATAAAGATAAACTAAACAAAGGTAAGGAACCTGTTAGATGGAACAAAAAACAAAATATAAATAAGAAGAGCTACTACACACATGAAGACAGTGATGGATTGTCAAATAGTGATGAAGATGAACAAGGAAATGATGATAGACTTTTGATGGCTTTTGAAGATGATGATTTCTTGGATGCTACAAATGAAGAAGGGCTTTATGAAGAAATTTCTAAACTTAAAGTTTGTTTAGAGGAAAAGAATATGATTATAGAAACTCTAACGTTCCAACTTGCTGAAAAAGATAAACACAATGAAGAGTTAGAATGTGAAATTGTGGGACTTAGAAAAGAAATTGAGAAAACAAAAGCCCTTAATCTCATATTTTCTAAAGGATCTGAAACTCTAGATGAGATTATCAAAGTGCAGTGTTCTCCTCTAATCAAGACAGGTCTCGGATATTCCGAAGAAGCATCTCAAGCTCAGAAGCTAGCACAGAGGCCATCCACCTCCAAAAGTTATCTTGATGCAGCAAGGAGAAGTGAACAAGTTGAAAATCGACAGCAAAAGCACAATGCAGATCACCAGGTAAATCAGGGACAATTTGCTTCAAGAATGATCAAAGATTATCAAGTAAATCGGGGGCAATCTACTTCAAGGATGAACAGAAGCTTCAACCAACCACAGGTAACTCATTCTCAATCTGGCTCAAGTATGGACGGAAACTACAATCATATGGTTGGCAGATTTGATAATCACAGGAATTTCTTCAATGGCCAATGCTTCTCTTGTCATAACTTTGGTCATAAAGCTGCTCAATGTGTTGCCTACAAGATCATGATGACTAGGGAAGCTCAAAAAAAAAGGAGCATGACTAGAACCATGAAAAGAACCTACAATAACTTCTCTACTCTTGAAAATGAAATGGAATGTTCTATCTGTAACAACTTCGGTCATGAAGATTCTGAATGCAGAAGAAGGTTTCGGCAAACAACTCAGAAGGAGTAAACTTCATTGATTTCCAAAACATGGAAAAAGAAAGAAACGTAGCCGGAAAGATGTGGGATAGCCTTATATACGTAAGGATAGGAAAATCAATGGTACATCGACAGTGGATGCTCGAAACATATGACAGGTGATAAAGAAAAGCTTCAGTCATATAGTGCCTTAGAAAAGGAAAAGAAGGTGTCATTTGGAAATGACACCCCTGCATTCATAAAAGGTAAAGGCTCTGTTCGTTTGAAAGAAAAGGTCAAGGCTGGAAATGTTATGTATGTTGATGGCTTAAAGCATAATCTATTGAGTGTCAGTCAGATGTGTGATCAGGGAACTGAGGTAATATTTTGATCAAATGGATGTATTGTTCGTGAGCTCGATACAGGAAAAATAGTGATCAGAGGCATTAGAACTCCAAATAACTTATACGTACTCAAGGGAGGACAACAACAATGTTATTTAAGCAAGAATGATGAACACTGGCTATGGCACAGAAGACTGGGGAATCTTAGCTTCTCTCAGATAAGGAAAACATGCAAATATCAGGCAGTTTGGGATCTTCTTGACATCAGAATTCCAGACAATACAATATGAAAATCATGTCAAGTTGGTAAGAAAACTAGAACTAATTTCCCTGAGAAGGAAGGATCAACTAGCTGGCCACTTGAACTTGTCCACATCGATATATGTGGTCCAACTAGGAAAAGGTCACCTCTAGGAGAAAAGTATATCATATTGTTCATTGACGACTTTTCAAGGATGTGTTGGATAGGACTCATGAAGTATAAATATGAAGCTTTCGAAAAGTTCAAGTCATTTAAAGCTTTGGTTGAAAATGAATCAGATCGCAAAATCAAATGCCTCAGATCTGATTGAGGAGGGGAATTTACCTCAGATGAATTCTTCGATTTTTGTGAAGAACATGGAATAAGAAGGGAATTCTCTGCTGCAAGGACTCCTCAGCAAAATGGAGTAGTGGAAAGGATGAACAGAACGGTTCAACAAATGGCTCGTGCTATGCTTGATGAATCTAGAACTCCAGCAACCTTCTGGGGTGTAGCCACATTTTCCGCTGTTACTATTATCAACAAGACAAATGTCCGGATAAACAACACTCAGACTCCTCATGAACTTTGGTATGGTAAGACTCCCATGGTAAAATACTTCAAAATTTTTGGAAGCAAATGCTACATTAAAAGGACTGATGAAAATCTTGGCAAGTTTGAACCTAGAGCAGATGAAGGCATTTTACTTGGCTACTCTCCCCACAGCAAAGCTTACAAATGTTACAATAAAAGACTTGGTAAGATTTTTGAAAGTATTGATGTAGTGGTTGATGAAGAAGGAAACACTCCTAGGCAGGTAAAATCTAAAGATTTCGAAGATGGCAAAGACTATTCATCAACATCTAATCAGATTCATAACGAAGAAGAAACTCATGAGGCTCTAGAAGAACAGATAAGGATAGAAGAAAAGACTCCATCCAGATATGTTCAGAAGAATCATCCAGAATCTCAAATCTTGGGGCAGAAAGAGGCAGGTGTACAAACAAGGAGTACCATTTCAGAAGCTTCAAGCTATCTAGCATTGCTCTCCTCCACTGAACCACAAAATGTAAGAGAGGCTTGCAAAGATGAAGGCTAGGTCAAGGCCATGGAGGAAGAACTCGAGCATATTGAAAAGAATAATACTTAGGAGTTGGTTACTAGACCAAAAGATAAGAATGTCATAAGGAAAAAATGGATCTTCAAAAATAAGCTAAATGAAAATGGGGATGTGGTTAGAAACAAGGCAAGACTTGTTTGTAAAGGGTATGCGCAACAAGAAGGCATAGACTTTGAAGAAACATTTGCACCAGTTGCCAAACTTGAGGCTATAAGGATGTTCCTTGCTCTGTCTAGATTTTATAAGTTCAAAGTATTTCAAATGGACGTGAAGTTTGCTTTCCTGAATGGAGACTTGGAGGAAGAAGTATATATTGAACAACCAGATGGGTTTATTCTTGGAAATAATCCAAAACTTGTATGTAGACTCAAAAAGGCTCTCTATGGCCTTAAACAAGCTCTTAGGGTGTGGTATTATTGGTTGGATAAGTACGTCCATCAACAAGGCTTTATAAAAGGATCAATTGATAACAATCTATATATAAAGGTTGACCATGAAAAGTTTCTAATACTTGTTGTGTATGTTGATGATATCATCTTTGGCAACAATGAAGAAGACATGAGTCAAAATTTTGCCTTGGTGATGCAAAAGGAGTTTGAAATGTCCATGCTTGGTGAGCTCACATATTTTCTTGGTTTACTCGTCCAACAAAACAAAGATGGTATTTTTCTATCCCAAACCAAGTATCTCAAGCAGATTTTGAAGAAATATGGGATGGAGGATTCGAAACCAGTATGTACCCCTATGGTGACAGGATGCAGCCTCAGTGCAAATGATGAATCAGCAGTAGTACATCAACCAACCTACAGATCCATGATTGGTAGTCTTCTCTATCTAACAAGTACCCGACCAGACATTATGCATGCAGTGGGAATAGTTGGAAGGTTTCAGGCAAATCCAAAGGAAACTCATCTTCAGGCAGCTAAGAGAATCTTCAAGTATCTTCAAGGAACTCAAAACTATGGCTTATGGTATCCTAGAGGTACAGATCTCACACTTCATGCATACACAGATGCAGATTGGGCAGGAAGCGTAGATGACAGGAAAAGCACTAGTGGTGGTGCATTCTTCATGGGTCCTAGATTAGTATCTTGGTTTAGCAAGAAACAAAGCTCTATTGCATTATCTACATCAGAAGCAAAATATGTAGTTGCTGCATCTCGCTGCACACAACTCCTTTGGATGATGCAAACATTACAAGACATGAAAATCACTTGTACTCGACCTATCTCCATCTTCTGTGATAATACAAGTGCAATCAGCATTTCAAAAAATCCTGTCATGCATTCAAAGACTAAGCACATACCAATCAAGTATCATTTTCTCTAGGAACAAGTGCTTGAACAAAAGATCAAATTGGAGTATGTTCCCTCTAAGGAAAAAGTTGCTGATATTCTCACCAAACCACTGCCTAGGGAGACCTTTGAATACCTCAGACAAAAGCTGGGGGTAGTTGATGCATCATCTTGCTGTTGAATCTTATCTGTTTCAGAGATTGTTGGTTGTACGCGAGTTTCATATGGGGTATACACATACATTCACTGGTTTATATGGAAAAGCAAGGATGAGAAGAGTCCACTATGGATCTGTCAGAGACCAACTGGCACAGGTTCAGGGGGAGCATATATTCTTCTAATAATGCATTGTTGGCATTATTGTAGAATATCTTGGAGGAGAAAGTACAGAAGGAGAACATGGATGCTGATGTTTTCTCTCTATGTCTTATATTTCTTTTGTCAAGGTCATGTAACGGCCTATCTTGGTTGCCCCACTATGCCTAGGATGGATAATGTAATGTGCTTATCATGTATCCCCATTTGGTTAGGTGGATGAGTAAATGGGATATTCCCAATTGGTTGGGAATTGTATGTATGAGACTTTGATAGGAAGGTTTGTTATGGTGCATAATGTCAGATTTCTTTTGTAGAATATCTTCTTGCAGATCTTGCCTATATGTCAGAGGGAGCTTGGACAACACAACAGAGCAGAGATTTCAGCATGTACTCAGGGGGAGCATAACCCTTTTCCCTTGATGTCAAAGGGGGAGAAAAGAATTTGAGTGACTTTGGGTTGCCATCAAGTTTAAAGGGGGAGATTGTTGGCATTATGACACAGGTTTGGCACAAGTTTGGCTCAATGACATAAGTGCTATCCTTGATGGCAACTCTCTCAAATGGCAGATCACAGTTCAGGCTCTCAGAATGGAAGGAAATGAAGTACCCGCAGGTGTAGCGAACAAAAGGTGCGGACATACGCGGGTGCACTGAACAAAAGCTGCAGACATGTATGCAGGTTCTCCGAACAAAAAGTGCAGACATAAAGTACATGCACTTTCATGCAAAGAAAAGCACACACGTGGGAAATCTTATGGTTGGTCCATGGTATTTAGTCCGACATTTTTGATACTATGGTTTTGGTCCATGGTTTTGCATCTAAAGTATTGAACCCAGGTATTGGGTCCCTGGTATTGGATCTCTATGGTTTTGGACCATTGTTTGGGTAAGGCCTAGTCTATAAAAAGGAAAGGATATCATTTGGCTTAGACACCGATGGGTTGAATATCTTAAGAAGAGCAAGATCTGAAATTCTGTGATCGGTTGGTGAGTTATAGTTGGACCTAAATCAAGGAGAAACCTAAATCTACTGATGGGGCGAGATCTCTTTGGTGCAAGATCAGATCTGTAAATATGATAGTCTGGGATATAATTGAAGTCTGAAAAATTATCTATACCTACAGGTCTGACATAGTGCAGGCGCGGAGATTCGCAGGATCGACACAACGCAGGTGCGGATACCCGCAGGTCTGACACAGTTGAGGTGCGGATATCCACAGGATCGTCACAGTGAAGGCGTGCGGATATCCGTAGGCTTTACATAGTGCAGGCGCGAAGTCCGACGAACCGACACAGTAGAAGTGCGAATACCCACAGGTTGGCCACAGAGAAGGCGCGGACGTACGCAGGTTTCTATTGGTGAAGTTACAGATTTTTTTTCTTGAAATATGTTTTAGCTGCTTTTGTTTATTACTACAGTGTTCAGGGTTCTGAATTGGTATCTGGTTATTGGTACTGTGTTCTAAGAAGTTATTGATTCAGTATTTGTACAAGGAAGTTGGTTGATTGTAGATCTATTTGATGTTTGATTGATATCCATGGATCCAGTTTGAAAATTTATGAAACGTGGTCCTTGGAAGAAAAGAGAAGTTTTATGTAGGTCAGCACCTATGGGGGTTGTAGCTCCCTTCCAGAAGTGACTGGAGAATGAGAGAAGGTTGTATCCTTATGCAGGTTGAAGCCTGCATGCTGGTATAAGACTGCACTAGTACAAAATCATTGTAAAAGGAAGTTTCTAATTGAAAGAAGATAGAGACATATTGCAGCAGGTGGTTTTCACCCACATTGGGTTTCCACCTTATATCTTGTGTTCTTTTGTGTGACTGTCTGCTCTACTTTTCTGTTCCTGCTTACTGTTATATGGTTCTGACACACAGCTTAATAATCAACATCCGAAGAATAAATTAAATTATAAGTCTGGGAGGTATACGCAAGTTTCATTAGTCAGATCTGAAAATCTTTGTATAAATTGAAAAGAGTTTGATAATACTGATTCACCCCCCCACCCCCCCCACTCTCAGTATTATTTCCAACAAATTTGGTGTTTTGGTAATAAGAATGAGTTTTATTTTGAGCCAACACTGAGTTAACTCAGAGGGCTGAAGCTCTTGGGTTAGGGCCCAACCCTAGCTTCCAAGGCTCCTCTTTCTTGTATAAGTATGTTTAGCGTAGTTTCATAGATTCATTGTTAATTTGCTTTTTAGATGCATTTCCATTACAAGTAGTGTAGATTAGATTGGTTGTTTATTAGTTTGCTTCCATTTGTGCTTGACTTCAGTAGTAGGTTAACAGAGATAAAAGGATCACCACAAGGTTGTTAGCAAGTGTCTCAGCCCCACTTCCTCCCTTTGGGATCATGACTTGAGGAAGGGACCCTTAAGCAGCCCCAAAAACACAAATTTCTAGTTCTTTTATGAGCTTTGGAGTTTGTTGTCTTTAAATTAGTATTTGGTTAGTTTTGCAAGGTAGATTTCCATTGTCATATTTTTCATCTTCATTTCTGCAGAAAATCTTATCCATGCTTCCATTCCTTTCAACAACTTTCCTCATGCATAGTGTAGGAAATTAATTCATTAATTCTACTTTTCTAGTTTATGAAAATGTTTCTTGTTTGCATAGATTTTTGGAAGATATACATGTTTTATGCAGAGTAGGTGATTCAGGAGAAGAGTAAGAATTCATAGCCAATAGCCACCTTCCACTCCATCCACCTTAGCCATCCCTTGTTTTCACCATCACCTTCACTAGTTTTCATCATTTTTCATAGAAATTTTCCAAGCACATTGAGCGCATTCAGCCATCTACTATCTTTGATGTTGATTTATGAGTGGTCCTGGACCTTCTACCACTCCATTCCACCCACAAAACACCTTTCCTTGGCCTTCTATCACCTTCAACACCAGACATGTTTCTCTCGGCTGTATCATGTAGGTTTAGAGGGGATCATGTAAGTTTCTATTACATCCTGTAGGTTTTCCTGAAATGGCTTGCTTTGAGGCTGAATTGATGGAAAACCTCTAGGAGGTCACCAAAAGACTCCCAATGGTATTCCACACAATCCAACCATCTCATAACCCTTCCAACCATCCTCAAACATCCTTAATTCACTTGCCACATCAACAAAAGCAATTAGTTTGCATACTTGATTTTGCATAAAAAGGCAAAAAAAAAAAAATAGATTTAGTTCAGTCTCTTTACTTGCACATTAGTGATGTTTGATTATTCTTACTTCTATATCTTATATAGTATCATTTGGTTCATGTTGATTTAACATTTCTTAGAGTAGATCTCCCTTAGAGTATATTTACCTTTCTTCCATCAAATAATCAAGCTTCTTATGACTCCATAGAAGTCTGGCTTGAAACCCCAATGGTCTCTCTCCAACTAAACAGTGACAACAGGCAGAACCATCACTTTTACTTGTGTATACAACATTGTAACCTCCATGTTTGTATGAACCCCAAGTTGATAAAGTAAAGCTGGCAACCCAGAAGTTGCAACATCCTTGCTGCAATACTGGCACTCATCACCCATCATCCCCCATTTTGATATGCATTTGGAAATCCTTCTCCTCCGGGCTACTGAAAAACTCCTTACACCCTGTCATATGCAACGAGGCACCTAAATCAAGGTACTGCACACTCCCCATAACATTTTTGGCCATGCATGGTACTTGGGTGAAGTCTAATTCAAATTTTGAAGCCAATTCTTCAACGGATGCTCCTCCTGAATGCTTCTTATTAGAATTTTCGTGCAAACATTTTGTTGAATAGTTCCTCAACTCATCGCAGTAGAAGCATTTTGTCTTGCTGATTTCTTTCTTCTTGCCTTATTTTGGTTAGAATCAGGTTTTCTCTGGGTCTTCTTCCCTTTTCCCTTCTTCAACTTTTCAACCAATGAAAAATTCTCTTCATCCTCAACTTTGGATGCTATTCCATCCTGGTTATTTCTCCTGAACTCTTCTTGAACCAAATCACACCACAACTTTTCCCAATTCGGTAATTTTTCCCTTCCATTCACAGGGTCCTAGTAGTTGTGCTAGGATTTTGGATGACCTGCTAGAGCTAAGCTCACCAGGTGATCTTCTACAACATTTACCCCAACCCCTCCAGGATCATCTTGAACTTGTGTAAATCTAGAGAGATATTGCGGAATAGTATCATTCTTCTACATCTTAATGTTTCAAACTTTATCTTCCACGACCAATTTTCTATGGTCACTGCTATTTTCAAATAGCTTAGTCAGTGCCTTTCACATAGAAAATGGTATCCCTTTTCCATGGATATTTGAGACCACATGGTCTCGTACACCCTCCAGAAGAATTCACCTGGTATTTGCAACATCCTTCTTCCATTGGGCTAATTGTTGTGCATCCAACTATGGAGGTTTTTCAATATCATTTTTAACATATTCTAACATACAATTGTCATAGAGCATTGCTTTCATTCAATCCTTACAGGCTATGAAATTAGAGCTACCCTCAAAGTCATACTCCAGTCTCAGTTCGTTGAAAGACATTCTCTCAATCCTGAAGAAAATTTGTTGCACATGTTATGTTCCTATACCAATAGGTGTCATAATATATGAATGGATGAGATTAAATCTGTAATATGTACATACCTTTGCTTTCTGCAAATGTTTTCCATATTTGTAAAAAATAAAAAATGTGAAGAGGGTAGGTCCTAAAAGAAAAATCAAGGGACAAAAAGAATGAAAAAGATCAAAAAGATGAAAAATGAATCCCAAAGAAAAAGAAAAGAAAAAAGACCAAGAAAGTGTGCAAGTCCAAATGCCACTACTGTTTTATTTTTTGTACAATAATGATCGTGTGCAACCTGTTATTTATGCCACAATCCATGGTAACCAAACAATTTAATCTTGGTTATTCCATGTTTTCAATTTCATGCTTAGAGATAGAGAATAAAATATAACCAAACTGTTTAATCTTGGTAGATAAGTAGATAGGTAGAGTAAATAAAAAAGGATCTCAACAGTTTAATCTGAGCCCTTGGATGTAATAAGGATAGATTTAGATAGATTTCTATTGTAAAAGAAAAGAAAGTTTTGATAAGGGTTTTCCAATTTAAGTGCACCCTAATAAAGAGTAAAGAAATGGTAGGATGAGTAGATGGGTAAGTAGTTGGATGGTTGTAGAATTATGGTGATTTATCTTGTCATTTACTTTTATCATCAAATTTCTTAAAGTGTGGATGACAATGGAATAGTTACAAAGTCAAGTGATTAATTCCCCCCCATTCATTTCACTTTTTTACTAATTTCCCACAAGCAAAAATCAAAGTGCCTAAAACTTCAAGTTAAAGGGGCTCAGAGCATTTCTCTGACTTCTGGAGGGACCAGACCCTCGGCCCAATAACAAATATTCACTCCCTTAATAAACATTCATCTCACCTAAAAATCCTTTTTCCTATGGTAAAATTACCATTTACCTATGAAAAGTAATTAACCTTACCTGAAACCCCTTGTTTACATAAAAACCCATAAAAGAGCATTAAGCCTAAGTTATGATGTGTAAATTCAAATGCATGAGCAAATGTGTCAAGATATTGTACTTGGCGCGATTTGTTCTCATTCCATTTCATAATAACTTCTTTTATTATATTTAACTCCTGAGAAACAAAACCCTTTTCCCATATAGTTAATTAAAATCCCATATGTTAAATATCCCACCCTGATGGTTTGAAAAGTAATCCATAATAATAAATAATTAAATGGATTAATTAGTCGAGTTGTGACTAATTAAGAGCCATAACCCTTCGCCTTAAAAAAATGGATTAATTGATCAAACCATGATTAATTAATAACCCTTCTTCCAATCACATCACCCCTGATGTCATTAAGCTGCCCTAACTCGTAATTAAAATTCCATCAGGCCCCTCCATTAACTCCCCGATCAAGTCATGTTCTCGATCATCATACGATCTAACCCCTTTAGATCTAACGGTTGGCACACATATCGGGCGACCTTCGATACTTACCATTACCCGCCCAACGTGAGTAGTTTTACTATTCACCCCTCTACTACGTGTCACCTGATGAATGGCATCGGGCAGACCTCTCCCAAAACTGCCAAGTCCCCAAAAGTGGTGCCATAAATTCTGCTTACCACCTCCACTATGCATAAAAATGTCACCTCCTTCAGTTGGCGCCAGCTATGGTTTTCCATTATACCTGCCAAAATCATTGACTTTGCAGATAAACCAAAAATACTCATTGTTTCCTTTTGTTACCAAGAAAAGAACCTTCTGGTCTCCATGAAAACACTGAGTACGTTCGCGTTGTCCACCTACTACCGTCAACCTTCCATAGTCGCTGAAATCCAAACCATTGTGCAGACCTATGCGCTTCCTGAAAACAGTGCACAACCACCATTTTACCGTTCAAACAACCGAAACTAGGTATTTACCCTATTTTCGACTATGAAACCCTATTTTCATGCCAAACCTGAACTATATTGCTTTAAAAATTAAGTAATTTAGTAAGATAAGCTATCTGATAGTCCTGAAACACTCTGAAATAGACCAATTATTCCCAATTCTTCTAAAATCCTTTGCCCCATCCTTGAATCCACAAGAACCAAGGATGGATACCCCAATTGCTTTGAATGTCATGCTCGTTACTACTCCCCACAGAGATTTAGACCATCTTCCCCTGGCTGACAAAGATTTTCAGATTAAATACCTCATCTTTGAAGAATCCCCTTTGAAATTACATTTCAGACACCAAGATAACTACTTGAACCATCTAGATAAGATAGGCCTCTGGGAGTCAAACCTACCCAAGTATCAATTCCCCATCATTCATGTCTTCCTGGAGAGATTGTTCACTACTATCATGCAAATTATGACCCTATCATGAGAGATGTAATGTCCCCAGATCAGAAAGTCCTATTTACTATCACTGCAGAATCCATAAATGAGATGTTACAGTTACGACTTGGTGAAAACCTCACCCACCTTACCATTCCTGACTTGCTCGACAGATTCTCAAAACTATCTAGTTCCAGAAGTATTCAAATCCTCCAGACTTTCATTGCTTAAGAAAGATACACAACAAAGGACCCCCCGCCTTACATGTTAGCCTTCTTTTCTGGTCTAGGCAAAGATATCACATCAATAATATCATGCATTTTAGGTTTTACCACTAGTGAGTATGTAGATGATATCATATTTGCCTACATGTCTATTTTCACTCCTGGCCAGCCTCCTGCAGTCAAATTTGATTATGCAAAATTCATCTCAGATAAGATGCATGATCAGTTTCTGAGATTGGAAAATGAAAGAGTGTTCAAATATTCATCAGTCCTGTACCATTTATTTCTTTACTATCAAACTGATAAGTTTCCCTTGTCTGTCCAAAAACTTGATACCAAAGGAAATCCTAGATCTGTCGTCTTCTGGACCCCTCTATTCCACAGGTCAAATTCTCCCTACACATATACAAATTTCATTGATCTATTTGTACACCCAATGGTTACCATGTTTCTAGGAAGCCCTCCTCCCAGGATCAGTGCAGACATCAAGAGGGTCTTGAAATTGTCAAAGCAATGCAAAGTAGGGGATTGGTACTTGTACCAAAACCATACAGAAATCAGAATATATGGATGTGAGTTGCCACCTTAAAAAATGCCAAGGTAACTCCCCATGAGATTATTTGCTCTGGAGTACTACTGGAAAATGATCAATTTTGATGAGATTCATTGTGTTAAAACCAAGAAGAAGGCCCAACTAAGAATCAAAGATCATCTTGGCCCATTCTTTTGTAACAGTAGAGAAGCAGGAAAGGAGGCAAATGAAATCCTCCAAAGGTTGAGATTAAAACAAAGTTTCATATGGACCTATGATCCCCATAGCTTTATTTGTAATAGGAGGAAGAAAAATAAACTATCTCCTTACATCCACCATATGATCCAAGAAATTGAACAGTATGCCAATAAAACTGAATAGATGGAAAACAAATTAGTAGATCAAGATAGTACACAGGTTGCAGTTGACAATGTGTTGATGGATTTAGAAAGGAGGCTTGATAAATATTTATTTGTATAGGTGCCTGGAGAAACTCCATCTCAAAGGCAGTCACAGGAACACAGTGGACAAACTTCAGAGCAAGCAAGGCCATCAGAACAACCAGGATCATTAGAGGCCGGACCATAAGAACAAGGAGAGCCATCAAAACAATAGGAGCTTTCAGAACAACAAGAAGAATTTGAACAACCTGAAATTTCAGAGGAATTTGCTCAACTTGAAAAAATCATGATCAATCCTCCTGTTTTGCAGACTCCTCTCAATCAGGAAAGAAACCTTAAGAAAAACTGAGAGGAGGCCACTCCTTCCAGCATTCCTATTGATAAAATTTTTGATAAGAAGCAAAGGTTAAACCCATTTTCTGAACAATAATAAACCGAAGAAACAGCAGGCAACACAGTGGCATAAAGAACTGATAGTGGGCATACTACCCCTTCAAGAGGCACACCATCTACCTCACAGTTCCAAGTATTAGAAAGGCAACATAGCACAGAGGTATCTTCCTTCAGGGCTCCTTCTGGTAAGATCCAGGATATCAAAGAAAAGTATAAAGAAATCAAAGCAAATAATGAGAAACTAAAGGTCCAAACCTATGCTCATTATCTTAGAATGGCTCCAACCAACCAGACAAGGCTGATGTTAGCCTTTGATATAAAAGAAGGCAAAATGTAGATGAGCTTTCTTAAGCCAACTGTGCAACAACCAAGATCAATGGCTAGCTATTTGAAAACTGATTTTGAAGTTTTGGCAAAGGATATTCATCCCATTGACCAAATAGAGCTGCATAAACAAACAAGTGAAATGGTCTACTCTACATTGACCAACAAAGCAATCACAGCTCATCAACTATAGAAATCACTGAATAACACATCTACACAACTTCAATTGTATATTGCCTCTTCTTAGGCCAAAGACACCAGAATAAAGATTTTGGAAGACTTGATCATAGAGCTAGGACATGATCCCAAGGATGTCAAAGCAGCAGAGTAATCAATAAAGAAGAAAAATGATGACATAGCTGCACTAAACAAGCAGCTTAAGATTCCTCCTCTTCACTATCCTCAAACTACTGAAGTTTTAGAAAAATAGAAGGAGGAAGAGCTTATGGACCTAGTCCTTAAGTTGAATGATCAATTAAAGGAAACTGAGAAAGAATTGGAGAATTTGATGTAGTCCAAGCAGATTGAGCTGGCCATCGCTCCTCAGATTGTAATACCTACAATTTCCACAGCAGTACCCTCCACCCTGGTAGTTTCCTTGGCACCGACGATTCCAACAGTAAAAACATTGCCAGTAGCAGGTACTACTTCAACCATAGGTACATCAACTAGTACAGGGACAACAAAAGAAAGTATAGATGAATTGGTTAAGACTATGGAACAAATGAGCATCCATGCCACAAAAATGAAGAAGCTCAGAGACCAAGTAACAAGTTTGGAAACAAGCTGTGAACTTGCACAAATTCAGAATAAAGAAGAAGCACAAAAAAACCAAAGAATGGTGGAACAAATAAGAATCCTTGAAAAGGATTTGACACTAGAAAAGCCATTGGGAGATGTCAAGGATATACTATGGACCAATATCATTGATTCCATCAATGATATTTGGCCTTCCATTCAGGTTATTTTTGAGAAAATTGAATTAGTCAAAATAGCCATGGAAGCCATACAAAAGACAAAGGAAGAATTGGGAGACAAGCCTAAAGAAGCAAATCAGTTGATAGGTTTTTTGAACAGTAGAAACAGGTACCAACTAGATGAATTAGAAATTCAGGATAGAACCACAACTATCATTGAGAGAAAGAAGGTTCTTGCTAAAAGGAACCTGATGTCTAATTTGGACAAAAAATGTCAAAGCGTTCAAGCAAACATCGATAGTTTCATGTTAAAATATTGAATTTTGAGAGAAAAAGGACTTCCTAGTCCCTTGGTCATACATGACAAATTAATGACACAAGAAGATTACATTGACAGGTTGCACAAACAATCCAAGAGCCAAGCTAGTTCTTCAGGAGTAAAAGCATTACCCACAGGAAAGGTACTTTATGATGGCCTGGAGAATCTATTCTATATAGAACATGAAATCAAGCACTTGTTCATCGGCAAACTCAATTTTTCCAAATACACAGAAGCTGATGAAGTCTACAGGAAAATGATCAGAATAAAATTACCAGATAGTGAATGGTGGACCAATTTTATAGATTTACTATAAGTTACTGTAGTAAATCTAGAAGGTAAAGATAGCAGCCAGGTAATACAGGATTAATCAACACAGGTAAAGAGTATCAGTAGGTTAAAGATAAGTTTGAATCCAACACATAACTACCAAGGCAACTGCAAGAGCCAAATCTGAATTCTAGCAGCCAACACATTCACAAATAAAGGGACAACAAGCAAACATATTTCCATCTGTCTCTATCTTCGCGTAGAATATAAATTTTGTTTTCTAGATTGATTCTCATATAGTTGTGAGATATTTTGTATCAAATTTTGTATAAATACTTCACAATTCAAAGTAATTAGTGTGGATTTAAAAAGCATTTCTAGAGACATTGTGTTTTAAGCTAAGGAGCTATTGTGTTCAAGACTGGACTGGTTTATTGGACTATGAAATAAAGCTGAGGACATTTCACACCATTCTTGTGCACATCTGGAACAAATAAGTATCATTTTCTCATGTTTAAATACTTGTATTCTCTTTATGTCACGAATTACTCATATGTGTTTCTAATATAATATTAAAAGCAAACAAGGAATGATACCATCAGAATTAGCTTAAGTGCTCTCTGTTTTGACTGTTTTCTTTATTTATGTTTTCTTCTAAACTGCCTTGGTCTAGATATTCTTAATTGCCTTCTTACTTCCGTATTTTACCCCCTTTGGCCCATAGTATAGGATTCTTCATTGCCCTTTTCTACTGGCCATCCTTCCCTTCTTCATCTTAATCCCTATTAAGGATTCTTCACTGTCATTAGCCCTGGTTAGCACTCTCATCCATTTAAACTTGCAGATTTGATTTTACTGTGTTAGCCTACCCGTTGAACTCTTACCTCAGTGATAAATCAAATCCAGTTAAGCCTTTCTTGATTGACACCATAGCCCAATGGCCTAAATATTTTCTCTGCCCATCTGTCTTCTTAATTCCACCACCAAATCAAAACAAACAACCACGAACATTAAGAACTAGCCTGAAATCCTAATTCAACAAAGTTAAATTATAAAGAGAGAACCCTCTATGGACTTAGGTTGGCTAGAACCTGAGTCTAAAATATTGGTTTGTGGTTACCTCGGGCCATTCCTTCTTTAATAACTTCTAAGGAAAAATGAGTGATAACATAATGGCGACCATACTGGGGATCCAAAACCCTTAGTTTTAATAAACCTTTGAAGAATTCAAATTTTTATTCATAAGCATCTTAAAGGGTTATTAGAAGTCATTTCAAAAGTTCATAAAATTTAAAACAATCATAAAAAGCTCAAAATATGGCTTCAGGGAGAACTCACTATACCAGGGCCAACCCTGATCCAAATCCTTCCCTTGTATTTGAAAATCCAAACCTTATTCTGAGGATAATAAAAAGACAAGAAAGTTCAGTAAGCCCCAGACCTATTTTTAGATCCCATTCATGCCCTGTTGAGTGGTTATTCATTGAAGACATCCCTTTTGATGAGTATTTTGGTCTCTCTTTGTTCAAATCCACATCTGATAGTGAACTGTTGGACCTAGCCCCAGATCCGGAATTCCTTAGAGAACTTGAAATCCAACGAGCCAAATTGTCAATTGATCAAATCTACTAAACTCCCCTCAAACACCCCTTACCACTGATAGACACCCTGAACTTTCTGAAATCTAGCTTAAACATATTTTAGCTCACCATATTTTCCCACACCACTGAAGATCATCCCTCAACCTCATTTCCATTCATACCTTCAATCCCTCATCAACCCATGACTGCCACTCAAACACCTATTACCTCTGTTAGATCAACTCCCCTTGTAGTCCCAAATCCTCCAATTACCCAAACTTCTGTTCTCAACTCTGTAGAGCTTAGAGCTATGACACTCAGATATGTCCCCCTTGTAATGCCTGCTCCTCAAGGTTCCTTACTAGCAGATTATCAAAGTAAAATCACCTCATTTCATGGAATTGGAACATACACAACACAACAACACACTAAGAAAATGACAGATTATTTTGAACTGCATGAGATTGACATAGGAGATGTCCAAATGAGAATCTTTGTCTAAAGTCTAGCTGGAGAAGTGAGAACATGGTTTAGATCTTTTCCCCCTCAGAGCATAGATAGTTTAGAAGTCTTTTATCAACAATTCCTTAATAGGTGGGAGAAGAAAATGAACCCCCTTCAAGTTCTATCTGAATATGAAAACCTTAAAAGGGGACCAAATGAAACTGTTCAAGACTATTGTACTAGGTTTAACAACGTGTACAATGCAATCCCTCCTGACCTTGGACCTCCACCTGGTTTAGCCCTGATTAAGTTTCCAGACGAATTTGACACAGATATGGTTTTTCAACTTAGAGAAAGGAATCCCCCTACACTTAAAGATATGAAAAGTGTAGCAGTTAGCGTAGAAGCTAATCTGTGGTCCAAAAGGGTTAGAGTTAGAAATGAGAGAATAACACCTTTGAAAGATGAATCTTCACCCTTTGATAAGAAAATGGATGCTTTAGCTAAAGGAATGGAAAGGTTGATGGATGGAATAGAAGTCATTGAAAAAAAACCTCACTGGGATAACCAACAGGCTAATCTAGTAAGGCACCCAAACTTTAGGAAAAACCAGAACCAAAACACTGGTAAAAATGGACCTGATCAAAACAGTAGGCCACCTTTCCAAGAAAATTATGCTAAGAATTCCCACCAAGAAGACCCTGAGATAGACACTCAGATCAACCTTATGGGTTTAGATAATGAAGAAACTATTTTTCTAACTCAGGATGATCAAGAATTATACATGCTTCAACAATTACAAACTCAAACAGGAGAATCTTTTGACTATAAGCAAGGGTATGAATCTGCTATTTTTGAAGTTCATAAATAGTACAACTTAAGAAGCAAGGAGAACATTGATGTTCCTAATCAGAATAAAAAAGCAATACCTGACCAGCCTAAGAAAGTAAAAGCTATAAATTAAAATCCTCAAGTTACAAAAACCTTACAAATCCTTTCTAGACCACATCAAAATCCTTCTAGTCCCACCATTGAAGATGTAACCAATAACCAACCTTATAATGAGCAGCCTTCCACTTTAGTGCCCCTCAAAGGAACAGTGGAACAACCTCTTGAAATCATATTAGAAAATTCGAATAAAAACACTCCTAACAATGAAAAAGAAAAACATACTACTCAGAACTTTGGCTCTAAAATTCCAAATATTCAAATAGATAAATCCTCTCTGCCTTTCAATTTGGGAGCAGAGGTGGCCAAACTCAAAATTTCAGTGCCTTTGATAGAATTGGTTAAACATGAAACTTACAGATCTCAAATTAGTAAATCTCTAAACTTTGTTGAAAATGAAGATTCTGTGAATCTATTTGATGACCAGCCTGAGTTAATTTTTGGACCAGATGTTAATGGAAAGCCAGTTGAAGGAGGGGTACCACCCTTCTACATCAGCCTTAACATCCACGATAAAATCCTACATAATGCCATGCTTGACTCTGGGGCCTCACATAATCTTATGCTTAACTCTGTAACGGAAAAGATAAACTTGGATATCACCAGGCCTTATAAGGATCTCCTTTCCTTTGATTCAAGCCAAGTTAAATGCTTAGGTCTCATAACAAATTTTTGTGTCTCCCTAGTTCAATACCCTGCCAAGACCATACTTATGGACATAGTTCTTGCTGACATACCACCCAAGTCTGGTATGTTTTTGTCTAGATCTTAAGGCGCCAAACTCCAGGGATCTCTACAACTGGACATGTCTTATGCTACCATATCAGTCTTTGGACACCCCAAGAAGCTGTATAGAGAGACTCTCATGAAGTATGTAGTGAGTTCCCAGGAGAGACCTCAGAATTTTCCCATATATTTAGTACATTCTGATATTGATTCCTTCATACTTTACAATGATGAAAATAATCAAGAAGACAATTCAAGTAGTATAACAGAAGAACCAAAAGAAATTGTAGTATTAAAAGAAAATCAAAATGTCCAAATTCATTAAACATTAGATAAAAAAGATAATCTAGATACCTCAGTCAAGAAAGATCTCTCTACCCTACATGAAAATTATAAGCATGAAATCCTATGGCATCTGGAGTTTGATGGGTCAGTCAACAAATTAGGTGGAGGAGTAGGTGTATGGATTTATAACTTAGAAAATGATCATTTAGAAGGTCATGCCTACAGGTTGAACTTTAAATGCACAAAAAATATAGCGAATATGAAGCACTTCTGTTAGGTATGAAGCTAGTCAAAAGGTTAGGAGCCATTAGAGTCTCTATCATGGGAGATTCTGAGTTAGTGATTAAACAAATTAATGTTGTTTATATGTCTAAAGATCCTAGACTAGGGTTTTATAGAGGAACAGTCATAGAGATACTCAATACATTCTTAGAAACCAAACTTGTTGTTATCCCTAGAAAACACAACATGCAGGCTCACAGCTTAGCCATGCTTTCTAGCACTTGTAAGTTGCCTTCTCATCCCAACCATCAGTACACTACTGAGGTTAGGCATAGACCTGCTATTCACAATTTAAAGAACTGGAAAGTGTTTGATAATGATCAGCAAATTAACCATTTTCTAACTCTAAATAAGGAATTTGTGAATAGTAACATAGACACAAACATAACAGTAGAGATTGATTGTTCTGATAAAGTAGAAATTAATAAACTAGAAGATGATCAGATAGATAGATTTCACCCTACAAATTTTACTAAAGCAGATATTCGAAACCTTAAACAGATGGAAATTGATGAAGTCATTGATGAAGAAACTGAAGTCATAAACCTTAAAGATAATTTTCTACCCAAAGGATTAACTCCTTTGGAGGACTTATTCGATTCAAACGATATTCCCAAAAAGCCTAAAATGGAACCTTTGAAATCAGAGATTGAGGAATGTAACATAGGATTTGAAGAGAATCCCAAATTAATAAAGCTGTCAAAGTCATTACCTCCCAACGAAAAACTGAAATATATGGAACTACTAAAAGAATTCCAGGATGTTTTTGCTTGGAGTTATGAGGACATGAAATCCTATGATACTAGCATAATACAACACACTATTCCACTAAAGGAAGATCAAAAGTCCTTTAAACAGAATCTTAGAAGAATTAACCCTATTCTACTACCTTCTATTGAAAAGGAGATTAAGAGAATGTATGAAGTAAGAATCATTGCATCTATCAGGGTCTCAAACTGGGTTTCCAATTTGGTACCCACAAGAAAGAAAATTGGCGAAATTAGGCTATGTGTTGACCTTAGGAATTTGAATAAAGTTTCACTTAAGGATAACTATCCTCTTCTGAAAATGGATCACATACTACAGAGGGTAGTAGGTTCCTCCAGGATCTCACTTCTACATGGGTTCTCTGGTTATAACGAAATCCTAGTCCACCCAGATGATTAGGCAAAGACTGCATTCACAACTCCATGGGGCACTTTCATGTATGTGAAAATGCCATTTGGGTTAAGAAATGCAGGGGCCACCTTTCAAAGAGCAATGGACATAGCCTTTTCCAAAGAAATCCATGACTTCCTAGTAATTTACCTTGATGACCTCACAGTATTCTCTAAATCAAATCAACAAGACCTGGATCATCTTAGGTAGGTCTTTATTAAATGCAGGAAATATGGAATTTCTCTGAATCCTAAAAAGTCTCTATTTGGGTTGGAAGAAGGGAAATTATTAGGCCACATTATCTCCAAATATGGTATCAGGATTGACCAAACAAGAATTGAAGCTATTTTGCAGATACCACATCCCAGGAATATCAATGAACTTCAAGCATTTCTAGGGAAGATAAACTTTTTGAGGAGATTTATCTCTAATTCAGCTGAGTTAATTAGATTACTAAACAACATGTTAAAGAAAGATTTGAATATTAAATGGACTCTAGAGGCAAAAAAGTGATTTGAAGATATAAATTTGGCCTTAACTCAGACACCAGTCCTAATGAGTCCAATGTTTGATAGGGAATTTATCATATTTTCTTTTGCTTCAGAACACACCATTGCTGTAGTCCTTTTGCAGAAAAATAATTAGGGTTTCGAACAGCCAATAGCCTTCTTTAGTAAAGCCTTGAGATATGCACCTTTAAAGTATAACATAATGGAGAAACAATCTTTTTCTCTTGTTAAAGCCATAAAGGATTTCAGAGTTTATATTTTTTACTCCCATATAGTATTTTATGTTCCCAATGTTGTGGTTAAAGACATTCTAACACAGGATGGACCTGATGGAAAAAGGGGAAATGGATAGCTACAATATTAGAGTATGATTTGATAATTAAACTTAAAATATGGATCAAAGGCCAAGGTTTGGCTAAGCTAATGGCTGAATCAAACTATCAAACCCTAGACATAAACTTCATTGGAAAACTGGATAACGAGGAGGAGATGGTGACTCCATAGATCAGCCAAGCCTTTACAGACTCACCATGGTATGCTGACATAATATATGTTCTACAAAACCTTCAAGCTCCTCCAGAGCTATCCAGGACTAAAAGTATGTTTTTAAAGATGAAATCTTTAAAGTGTTGCATAATTGATAATGCCTTATTTTGTAAAAATCATGAAGGCATATTTTTGAATTGGTTATTAAAGGAGGAATCTGATAAAATTTTGCAAGAATCTCATGCAGGTGACTGTGGGGGACATCTCTATTGGAAGAAAATAGCTGATAAGTTCTTAAGGGCTGGTTTTTATTGGCCCACTCTGTTTGCTGATGTGAAAAAATTTGTAACCTCATGCCATAAATGTAAAATTTTTGAAGGGAAAAGAAAAATACTGTGATTACCTTTGAAACCTATATCTACTGAAACACCTTTTCAACAATGGGGTCTTGACTTCATATTCATCCTCCCTCCTCTGCCCAACATAGATGGATCTTAACTACCACAGATTATTTTACAAAGTGGATAGAAGAAATACCCTCAAGACAAGCCATTGATACTGTCATAATATGTTTTCTTGAGACCAACATTCTATCCAGATTCAGTTGCCCAACTAAAATCATCACAGACAATGATACAACCTTTAAATAAAAAAGGATGATTAATTTTTGCAACAAATATCACATAAACCTTGGCCATTCCACAACCTACTATCCCTATGGAAATGGACTTGCAGAATCATCCAATAAAAGCCTAATTAATATCATCAAAAAACTATTGGAATACAATAAGAAGACTTGGAATAAGAAATTGGTGAATGATTTATGGGCAGACAAACTGACCATAAATAAATCTATTGGCACCAGTCCCTATTAGCTAGTCTTTGGAATGGAGTTCATCTTCCCATCTTCTTTGGGAACTCCAGTGATGAAATTACTCCAAGAAGCACACGTTGAGCCTAATGATATTCAAAGAGGGATCAACCAGACTATTCATTCGTAGCAAACCAGACAAGAAGTCTACATCAGATCTCAAGTGGTGTAGGAGAAAATTAAGAAAGCATTTGACAAAAGAACCAAGGTAGAAGATTTCTATCAACTCAAGAAGGGAAGATAAAGGGAAACATGGGATGTTTGACTTCCTGTGGAAAGGTCCTTAGATTATTTATGATTTTAGAGGTAATAATGTATATTTTCTTAAAGAACTGGATGGTGCAAAAGTAGAAGGACGACCGGTGAATGGTCGAATGCTTAAACATTATATAGATCCCAGTTATTGATTCCACTAATCACTTGTACATACTGTACCCTGCATAAAGTTCAGTGTGGATTGGATGGTAAGCTTTGGGGTTGAAGCCCGAAGAGAAGGCCCTAAGCTTTAAAGTTTTACTGTCAATAAATATCAATAAAGCAGCAATGTAAAAAGGAAAGTTGCAGAGTAAAAAGCCACAGAAATTTACAAGGTCATTAATCTACTAGTTCTTGACATTTCACCAGGGAATGTCGTCCCCAAGTGGAGCCACTATTATGTTCCTATACCAATAGGAGTCATACTATATGAATGGATGAGATTAAATTTGTAAAATGTACATACCTTTGCTTTCTGCAAATGCTTTCCATATTTGTAAAACATCAAAAAAATTTAAAAATGTAAAGAGGGTAGGTCCTAAAAGAAAAATCAAAGGAAAAAAGGAATGAAAAAGGTCAAAAAGATGAAAAATGAACCCTAAAGAAAAAGAAAAGAAAAAAAGAAAAAATACCAGGAAAGTGTGCGAGTCCAAATGCCACTATTGTTTTATTTTTTGTACAATAATGATTGTGTGCAACTTGTTATTTATGCCACAATCCATGGTAACCAAACAGTTTAATCTTGGTTATTCCATATTTTCAATTTCATGCTTAGAGATAGAGAATAAAATCCGACCAAACTATTTAATCTTGGCAGATTAGTAGATAGGTAGAGTAAATAAAAAAGGAGCTCAACAGTTTAATGTGAACCCTTGGATGTAATAAGGATAGATTTAGATAGATTTCTATTGTAAAAGAAAAGAAAGGTTTGATAAGGGTTTTCCAATTTAAGTGTACCCTAATAAGGAGAAGAAAAATGGTAGGATGAATAGATGGGTAAGTAGTTGGATGGTTGCAGAATTATGGTGATTTATCTTGTCATTCCTTTCACCATCAAATTGCTTAAAGTGTGGATGACAATGGAATAGTTACAAAGTCAAGTGATTAATTCCCCCCCATTCAGATCACTTTTTTACTAATTTCCCACAAGCAAAAATCAAAGTGCCTAAAACTTTAAGTTAAAGGGGCTCAGAGCATTTCTCTGACTTCTGGAGGGACCGGACCCTCGGCCCAATAACTTATAAGGATTAAGTACTTCAACCCCTTTACAAACATTCACTCCCTTCATAAACATTCATCTCACCTAAAAATCCCTTTTCCTAAGGTAAAATTACCATTTACCTAGGAAAAGTAATTAACCTTACCTAAAACCCCTTGTTTACATAAAAACCCATAAAAGAGCATTAAGCCTAAGTTATGATGTGTAAATTAAAATGCATGAGCAAATGTGTCAAGATATTATAATTGGCATGATTTGTTCTCATTTCCATTTCATATTAACTTTAACTTTTATTACAAAACCCTTTTCCCGTATAGTTAATTAAAATCCCATATGTTAAATACCCCGCTCCTATGGTTTGAAAAATAAACCATAATAATAAGTAATTAAATGGATTAATTAGTCAAGTTGCGACTAATTAAGAGACATAACCAATTATTCCCAATTCTTATAAAACCCTTTGCCCCATCCTTGAATCCACAAGAACCAAGGATGGACACCCCAATTTCTTTGAATGTCATGCTAGTTACTACTCCCCATAGAGATTTAGACCATCTTCCCCTGGATGACAAAGATTTTTAGATTAAAGACCTCATCTTTGAAGAATTCCCTTTGAAATTACATTGCAGACACCAAGATAACTACTTGAACCATGCAAATAAGATAGGCCTCTGGGAATAAAACCTACCCAAGTATCAATTCCACAGCGTTCATGTCTTCTCGGAGATTGTTCACTATTGTCATGCGAATTATGACCCTATCAAAAAGTCTTATTTACTATCACTGCAGAATCCATAAATGAGATGTTACAGTTACAACCTGGTGAAAACCTCACCCCCCTTACCATTGTTGACTTGCTCGACAAATTCTCCAAACTATCTAGTTCCAAAAGTACTCAAATCCTCCACACTTTCATTGCCGAAGAAAGATACATAACAAAGGACCCCCCACCTTACATGTCAGCCTTCTTTTCTGGACTGGGAAACGATATCACATCAATGATATCATGCATTTTAGGTTTTACCACTAGCGAATATGTAGATGATATCATTTTTTCCTGCATGTATATTTCCACTTCTAGCTAGCCTCCTGTAGTCAAATTTGATTATGCAAAATTCATCTCAGATAAGGTGCACGATCAGTTTCTGAGATTGGAAAATGAAAGAGTGTTCAAATATTCATCAGTCCTATACCATTTATTTCTTTACTATCAGGCTAATAAGTTTGCTTTCTCTGTCCAAAAACTTGATACCAAAGGAAATCCTAGATTTGTCGTCTTCTTGACCCCTCTGTTCCACAGGTCAAATTCTCCCTCCACATATACAGATTTCATTGATCTATTTGTACACCCAGTGGCTACCATGTTTCTAGGAAGCCCTCCTACCAGGATCATTGTAGACATCAAGAGGGTCTTAAAATTGTCAAAGCAATACAAAGTAGCGGATTGTTACTTGTACCAAAACCATACATAAATTAGAATCTATGGATGTGAGTTGCCACCTTACAAAATGCCAAGGTATCTCCCCATGAGATTATTTGCTCTGGAGTACTATAGGAAAATTATCAATTTTGATGAGATTCATTTTGTTAAAACCAAGAAGAAGGCCCAACTAAGAATCAAAGATCATCTTGGCCCATTCATTTGTAACAGTAGAGAAGTAGGAAAGGAGGCGGATGAAATCCTCCAAAGGTTGAGATTAAAACAAAGTTTCATATGGACCTATGATCCCCACAACTTTATTTGTAATAGGAGGTAGAAAAATAAGCTATCTCCTTACATCCACCATAGGATCCCAGAAATTGAACAGTATGCCAATCAATCTGAATGGATGGAAAACACATTAGTAGATCAAGATAGTACACAGGTTGCAGTTGACAATGTATTGATGGATTTAGAAAGGAGGCTTGATAAAGATTTATTTGTACAGGTGCCTGGAGAAACTCCATCTCAAAGGCAGTCACAAGAACATAGTGGACAGACTTCAGAGCAAGCAAGGCCATTAGGCCAGCTAGGATCATCTGAGGCCGGACCATCAGAACAAGCAGAGCCATCAAAACAACTGGAGCTTTCAGAACAACAAGAAGAATCTGAGCAGCCTGAAAGTTTAGAGGAATTTTCTCAACTTCAACAAATCATGAGCAATCCTCCTATTTTACAGACTCCTCTCAATGAGGAAAGAAACCTTAAGAGAAACTGAGAGGAGGCCACTCCTTCCAGCATGTCTATTGATCAAACTTTTGCTAAGAGGCAAAGGTTAAACCCATTTTCTGAACAAGAATACACCAAGGAAACAACAGGCAACACAGTGGCAGAAAGAATTGATAGTGGGCATACTACCCCTTCAGGAGGCACACCATCTACCTCATAGTTCCAGGTATTAGAAAGGCAACATAGCACAAAGGTATCTTCCTTCAGGGCTCCTTCTGGTCAGAGCCAGGATATCAAAGAAAAATATAAAGAAATCAAAGCAAGGAATGAGAAACTAAAGGTCCAAACCTATGCTCATTATCTCAGAATGGCTCCAACCAACCAGACAAGGCTGATGTCAGCCTTTGATATAAAAGAAGGAAAAATGTAGATGAGCTTTCTTAAGCCAACTGTGCAACAACCAAGATCAATGGCTGACTATTTGAAAACTGATTTTGAAGTTTTGGCAAAGGATATTCATCCCATTGACCAAATAGAGCTACATAAACAAACAGGTGAAATGGTCTACTCTACATTGACCAACAAAGCAATCGCAGCTCATCAACTACAAAACTCATTGAATAACACATCTGCACAGCTTCAATTGGAAAGGGACTCTTCTTAGGCCAAAGACAACAGAATAAAGACTTTGGAAGACTTGATCATAGAGCTAGGACATGATCCCAAGGATGTCAAAGAAGCAGAGCAATTAATAAAGAAGAAAACTGATGATATAGTTGCACTAAAGAAGCAGCTTAAGATTCCTCCTCTTCACCATCCTCAAAATGCTAAAGTTTTAGAAAATCAGAAGGAGGAAGAGCTTATGGACCTAGTCCTTAAGTTGAATGATCAATTAAAGGAAACTGAGAAAGAATTGGAGAATTTGATTTAGTCCAAGCAGAGTGAGCTGGCCACTGCTCCTTAGACTGTAATACCTACAGTTTCCACAACAGTACCCTCCACCCTGGCAATTTAATTGGCACCAATGATACCAACAGTAATAGCATTTCCAGTAGCAGGTACTACTTCAGCCAAAAGTACATCAACTAGTACCGGGACAACAATAGAAAGAACAAATGAATTGGTTAAGGCTATGGAAAAAATGAGCATCCAGGCCACAGAACTGAAGAAGCTTAGAGACCAAGTAAGAAGTTTGGAAACAAGTTGTGAACTTGCACAAATTTAGAATAGAGAAGAAGCACGAAAAAACCAAATAATGGTGGAACGAATAAGAATCCTTGAAAAGGATTTGACACTAGAAAAGCCATTGGGAGATATCAAGGATATACTATGGACCAATATCATTGATTCCATCAATGATATTTGGCCTTCCATTCAAGTTATTTTTGAGCAAACTGAATTAGTCAAAACAGCCATGGAAGCCATACAAAAGACGAAGGAAGAACTGTGAGGCAAGCCTGAAGAAGAAAATCAGTTTGAACAATAGAAACATGTACCAGCTGGATGAATTAGAAATTCGGGACAGAACCGCAACTATCATTGAGATAAAGAAGGTTCTTACTAAAAGGAACCTGATGTCTAATTTGGAGAAAAAATGTCAAAGCATTCAAGCAAACATCGACAGTTTCATGTTAAAATATGGCATTTTGAGAGAAAAAGGACTTCCTAGTCCCTTGGTCATACATGACAAATTAATGACACAAGAATATTACATTGACGGATTGAACAAATAGTCCAAGAGCCAAGCTAGTTCTTCAAGAGTAAAAGCATTACCCACAGGAAAGGTACTTGATGATGGCCTGGAGAATCTATTCGATATAGAATATGAAATCAAGCACTTGTTCACTAGCAAACCCAAATTCGCCAAATAATAAAATTACCATAAACCTTAGATCAAGATAGTGCACAGGTTGCAGTTGACAATGTCTTGATGGATTTAGAAAGGAGGCTTGATAAATATTTATTTGTACAGGTGCCTGGAGAAACTCCATCTCAAAGGCAGTCATAGGAACACAATGGATAGACTTCAGAGCAAGCAGGGCCATTAGGCAAACCAAGATCATCAGAGGCCAGACCATCAGAACAAGCAAAGCCATCAAAACAACATGAGCTTTCAGAACGACAAGAAGAATCTAAGCAGCCTGAAATTTCAGAGGAATTCGCTCACCCTGAACAAATCATGAGCAATCCTATTATTTTGAAGACTCCTCTCAATGAGGAAAGAAACCTTAAGAGAAACCGAGAGGAGGCCACTCGTTCCAACATGCATATTGATCAAACTTTTGGTAGGAGGCAAAGGTTAAACCCATTTTTTGAACAAGAATACACTGAAGAAACAACATGAAACATAGTAGCAGAAAGAATTGATAGTGGGCATACTACCCCTTCAGGAGGCACACAATCTACCTCACAGTTCTAGGTATTAGAAAGGCAACAAAGCACAGAGGTATCTTCCTTCTGGGCTCCTTTTGGTCAGAGCCAGGATATCAAAGAAAAGTATAAATAAATCAAAGCAAGGAATGAGAAACTAAAGGTCCAAACCTATGCTCATTATCTGAAAATGGCTCCAACCAACCAGACAAAGCTGATGTCAGCCTTTGATATAAAAGAAGGAAAAATGTAGATGAGCTTTCTCAAGCCAACTGTACAACAACCAAGATCGATGGCTGACTATTTGAAAACTGATTTTGAAGTTTTGGCACAGGATATTCATCCCATTGACCAAATAGAGTTGTATAAACAAACATGTGAAATGGTCTACTCTACATTGACCAACAAAGCAATCGCAGCTCATCAACTACAGAACTAACTGAATAACACATCTACACAGCTTCAATTGGAAAAGGCCTCTTCTCAGGCCAAAGACACCAGAATAAAGACTTTGGAAGACTTTATCATAGAGCTGGGACATGATCCCAAGGATGTCAAAGCAACAGAGAAATTAATAAAGAAGAAAAATGATGACATAGATGCACTAAAGAAGCAGCTTAAGATTCCTCCTCTTCACCATCCTCAAACTACTGAAGTTTTGGAAAAATAGGAGGAAGAGCTTATGGACCTAGTCCTTAAGTTGAATGATAAATTAAAGGAAACTGAGAAAGAATTGGAGAATTTGATATAGTCCAAGCATAGTGAGCTGGCCACCACTCCTCAGATTGTAATAGCTACAGTTTCAATATCTGTACCCTCCACCTTGGCAGTTTCCTTGGCACCAACAATTCCAACAGTAATAGCATTGCTAGTAGTAGGTACTACTTCAACCACAAGTACATCAACTAGTACGGGGACAACAATAGAAAGAACAGATGAATTGGTTAAGGCTATGGAAAAAATGAGCATCCAGGCCACAGAACTGAAGAAGATTAGAGACCAAGTAAGAAGTTTGGAAACAAGTTTTGAACTTGCACAAATTTAGAATAAAGAAGAAGCACGAAAAAACCAAATAATGGTGGAACGAATAAGAATCCTTGAAAAGGATTTGACACTAGAAAAGCCATTGGGAGATATCAAGGATATACTATGGACCAATATCATTGATTCCATCAACGATATCTGGCCTTCCATTCAAGTTATTTTTGAGCAAACTGAATTTGTCAAAACAGCCATGGAAGCCATACAAAAGACAAAGGAAGAACTGGGAGACAAGCCTGAAGAAGAAAATCAATTGATAAATTTTTTGAACAGTAGAAATAGGTACCAGCTGGATGAATTAAAAATTCAGGACATAACCATAACTATCATTGAGATAAAGAAGGTTCTTACTAAAAGGAACCTGATGTCTAATTTATAGAAAAAATGTCAAATCATTCATGAACACATCGACAGTTTCATGCTAAAATATGCATTTTTAGAGAAAAAGTAATTCCTAGTCCCCTGGTCATACATGACAAATTAATGACACAAGAATATTATATTGATAGATTGAACAAACAATCCAAGAGACAAGCTAGTTCTTCAGGAGTAAAAGCATTACCCACAGGAAAGGTATTTTATGATGGCTTGGAGAATCTGTTCTATATAGAATATGAAATCAAACAATTGTTCACCAGCAAACCCAAATTTTACAAATAATAAAATTACCATAAAACTTTAAATCAAAAAGGATGATTGATTTTTGCAACAGATATCACATAAACCTTGGCCATTCCATAATATATTATCCCCAGGGAAATGGATTTGAAAAATCATCCAATAAAATCCTAATTAATATCATCCAAAAATTATTGGAATACAATAACAAGAATTGGAATAAGAAATTAGTGAATGCTTTGTGGGCAGACAGACTGACCACAAAGAAATCTACTGGCATTAGTCCCTATCAGCTATTCTATGGAATGGAGGCCATCTTCCCATCTTCTTTGGGAACTCCAATGATGAAATTACTCCAAGAAGCACAAGTTGAGCTCAATGATATTCAGAGAAGTATCAACCAGACCATTCATTTGCAGCAAACCAGAGAACAAATCTACATCAGATCTCAAGTGGTGCAGGAGAAAATTACGAAAGCATTTGACAAAAGAACCAAGGCAGAAAATTTCTATCTAGGAGACAAAGTACTGAAATGGGATTGAAGAAGGGAAGATAAAGATAAACATGGGAAGTTTGACTTCCCGTGGAAAGGTACTTACATTATTTATGCTTTCAGAGGTAATAATGAACATTTTCTTAAAGAACTGGATGTTGCAGAAGTAGAAGGAGGACCAGTGAATAGTCGAATGCTTAAACATTATATAGATCCCAGTTATTGATTCCACTAATCACTTGTACATACTGTATCCTGCATAAAAATAGTGTGGATTGGATGATAAGCTTTGGGGTTGAAGCCCGAAGAGAAGGCCCTAAGCTTTAAATTTTAACTATCAATAAAGCAGCAAAGTAAAAAGGAAAGTTGCAGAGTAAAAAACCACAGAAATTCAGAAGGCCATTGATCTACTAGTTCTTGACATTTCACCAGGAAATGCCATCTCTAGGTGGAGCCACTATTATGTTCCTATAGCAATAGGTGTCATAATATATGAATGGATGAGATTAAATCTATAATATGTACATACCTTTGCTTTCTGCAAATGTTTTCTATATTTGTAAAAAATCAAAAAAATTAAAAAATGTAAAGAGGGTAGGTCCTAAAAGAAAAATCAAAGGAAAAAAAGAATGAAAAAGGTCAAAAAGATGAAAAATGAACCCCAAAGAAAAAGAAAAGAAAAAAAGAAAAAAGACCAGGAAAGTGTGCGAGTCCAAATTCCAATACTATTTTATTTTTTGTACAATAATGATTGTGTGCAACTTGTTATTTATGCCACAATCCATGGTAGCTAAATAGTTTAATCTTGGTTATTCCATGTTTTCAATTTCATGCTTAGAGATAGAGAATAAAATCCAACCAAACTGTTTAATCTTGGGAGATAAGTAGATAGGTAGAGTAAATAAAAAAGGAGCTCAACAGTTTAATGTGAGCCCTTGGATGTAATAAGGATATATTTAGATAGATTTCTATTGTAAAAGAAAAGAAATGTTTGATAAGGGTTTGCCAGTTTAAGTGCACCCTAATAAAGAGTAGAAAAATGGTAGGATGAGTAGATGGGTATGTAGTAGGATTGTTGCAATATTATGGTGATTTATCTTGTCATTTACTTTCATCATCAAATTGCTTAAAGTGTGTATGACAATGGAACAATTATAAAGTCAAGTGATTAATTTCCCCCCATTCATTTCACTTTTTTACTAATTTCCCACAAGTAAAAATCAAAGTGCCGAAAACTTTAAGTTAAAGGGGCTCAAAGCATCTCTCTAACTTCTGGAGGGACTAGACCCTCGGCCCAATAACTTATAAGGATTAAGTACTTCAACCCCTTTACAAACATTCACTCCCTTCATAAATGTTCATCTCACCTAAAAAACCCTTTTCCTAAGGTAAAATTACCATTTACCTAAGAAGAGAAATTAACCTTACCTGAAACCACTTGTTTACATAAAAACCCATGAAAGAGCATTAAGCCTAAGTTATGATGTGTAAATTCAAATGCATGAGAAAATGTGTCAAAATTTGTTCTCATTTCCATTTCATATTAGCTTTAAATTTTATTATATTTAACTCTCGAGAAACAAAACCCTTTTCTCATATAGTTAATTAAAATCCCATATGTTAAATATCCTTCCCCGATGGTTTGAAAAATAAACCTTAATAATAAATAATTAAATGGATTAATTAGTCGAGTTGCGACTAATTAAGAGCCATAACACTTCGCCTTACAAAAAGGGATTAATTAATCAAACCATGATTAATTAATAACCCTTCCTCCAATCACATCACCCTCGACATCATTAAGCTGCCCTAACTCGTAATTAAAATCCCGCTCGGCCCCTCCATTAACTCCCTGATCAAGTCACGTTCCCGATCACCGTACGATCTGTTAGCATTATGACACTCGTTTGGCACTATAACATAGGTGTTGTCCTTGATGGAAACTCACTCAGATGGCAGATCACTATTCAGTTCTCAGGATGAAGGAAAAAGAGGTATACGCAGGTTCCCTTTGACGAAGTTGCATATACGCACGATATTGCTGATAAAAAGTCGCGTATGCATATGCACACACTTTCATGCACGAAAAAGCACATACGTGTGGGAAAAATTATTTTTGGTCCATGGTATTTAGTCCTTGGTATTTGGACATATGGTTTTGGACCATGGTATTGTAAGGCCTAAGACTATAAAAGGGGAAGGAGATCATTAGGCATGCATATTGACTTAAGCATTGAATATCTAATGAAGAGCTAAATCTGAAATACTGGTCATTGGGTTATGGTGCATAGCTGGATCTGAATCAAGGAGGAGCCTAAGCGCAAGAAGAAGGATAAGTACTATTGATGGGTCAAGATATTAAGGCTTGAATAATAGTATCTTGGTGTGATTTTGATCTGTTATTTTTGGTGCATGACTTGATCTATAAATCTGATAATCTTGGTATAACTGATGTCTGAATAAGTGAAAAGGATAAATTATCTTTTATATATATGTACGCAGGTTCAGCGAAGAAAAGGCGCATATACACGCTGGTTCTGTAATTCAAAATAGCGTATACGCAGGTTGGCCTTATTTTAGAAGCGTATGCACGTAGGTGGTACACATTGAAGTAGCGTACGTCTCTTGAAATATGTTTTAGCTACTTCTATTTATTGTTGCAGTGTTTTGGGTTCAGAATTGGTGTCTGGTTACTGTTACTGTTTTTTGGGTACAACATTCAGAGAGGTGACTATTTGATTTAGTTTTGTTTGGTGCAAATGAGATTGGTTGATGCAGATATACTTGATGTTTGAATGATGTTATTCATGGATCCAGTCTGAAAATTTATGAAATGTGGTCCCTGGAAGAAAAAGAGAAGGTTGTAGCCTTCTGTAGGTCAGCGCCTACGTACTAGTACCTCAGCTATTACAAGAGCTAAGGGGGTTGTAGCTCCCTTCCAGGAGAAGCTGGAGAACGAGAAAAGGTAGTAGCCTTTTGCAGGTAGCAGCTTGCGTACTAGTATAAGACTGCACCAGTACATAAACATTGTAAAATGAAGTTTCTAATTAAAAGAAGATAGAGACGAATTGCAGCAGGTGGTTTTCACCCACATTGGGTTTCCACCTTATATCTTATGTTCTTATGTGTGACTGCCTGTTCTGTTTTACTGTTCCTGGTTACTGTTTATATGGTTTGATGCACAGATTAATGATCAACATCTGAAGAATAATTTAAGTTACAATTCTGCTGGTTATACGCTGGTTTCCTTAATTGTAGTCGCGTACATATGCAGTTTTCACTAACTAAAGTAGCGTATACAAATCTGATTGTGGAATGAAAAATAATTGACCTGATAATATTGATTCACCCCCCCCCCCCCCCCCCCTCTCAGTATTATTTCCAACAATTGATATCAAAGCAGGTCCTTCAGAAGAAGCTTGATCGCTTGAAGGAAGATCTATCATCATGAGCAACTACGAAAAAGAGGCATCTATCAGGCCACCAATTTTTGATGGGAGAAACTTTGTCTATTGGAAGGTAAGAATCACAACCTATCTTCAATCTCTTGGTACAGAAGTTTTGGATATCGTGGAAACAAGATACACATTTCCATCAGCAACTCCTATAGATACGGCTGGTAAGAAGCAGTATGAAACAAATGCAAAGGTTGTCAATACTCTATTAGGGAGTTTATCTCAATCAGAATTCGTCAAGGTTATGAAGCTCAAAACCACAAAGGAAATATGGGACAAGATCATTCTGAGCTATGAAGGAGACGATCAGGTAAAATGTGCAAAACTACAAACTATCAGAATTCAATATGAAAATCTCAAAATGCACAATGATGAAAGTGTGGCTAATTATTTCTTACGTATAGATGAGATTGTTAAGTGTATGAAAAAATTGGGTGAAGAAATAAAAGAAGCTAATTTGGTTGAAAAGGTTCTAAGATCTTTGTCTTCTAAATTTGAATCAAAAGTTTCGGCCATAGAAGAAAAGCAGAATCTTCAAAGCATTACCATGTCATAGCTACACGAAATCCTAACTGCTTTCAAAATGAGAAAAGGGGGACCATCAGACATGAAAGAATCTACATTCAAAGCCTTAGGAAAAGGAGAATACAATGAGTCAGGACATATGTCAGAAGGAGAGGAAGAATCAAACTTTGTCAAGAACCTTCAATGGGGTTCTGGAAGATTAAGAGGTAAGCTACCTTTTAAATTCTTTGCTTGTGGAAGAGTCGGTCACTATGCAGCCAAGTGTCCTTATAAAGATAACCTTGACAAAGGTAAGGAACCAGGCAGATGGAACTACAAACAAAATGTAAGTAAGAAGAGCTATTGAAGACAGTGATGGATTTTCAAATAGTGATGAAGATGAACAAGGTAATGATTATAGACTTTTGATGGCTTTTGAAGATGATGATTTCTTGGATGCTATAGATGAAGAAGGTCTTTATGAAGAAATTTCTAAACTTAAAATTTGTTTAGAAGAAAAGAATATGATTATAGATACTCTGACATTCCAACTTGCTGAAAGGGAAAAATACAATGAAAAGTTAGAATGTGAAATTGTGGGACTTAGAAAAGATATTGAGAAAACAAAAGCTCTTAATCTTAGATTTGATAAAGGATTTGAAACTTTAGATAAGATTATCAAAGTGCAACATTCTCCTATAATAAAGACAGGTCTTGGTTATCCTGGAGAAAAATCTCAAGAACAGAAGCCATCTACCTCCAAATGTTATCTTGAAGTAGCAAGGGGAAGTGAACAAGTTGACAATCGATAGCAAAGGCACAATATAGATCACCAGGTAAATCAGGGACAATTTACTCGAGGGAAATCTACTTCAAGGATGAACAGAATCTACAACCAACCGCAAGTAAATCATTCTCAATTTGCCTCAAGAATGGATGTCAATGGAAACTACAATCATTTGGCCAATATGTTTGATAATCGCAGGAATTTCTTCAATGGCCAATGTTTCTCTTGTCATAACTTTGGACACAAAGCTGCTCAATGTGTTTCCTACAAGACCATCATGACTAGAGAAGCTCAAAATCAAAGGAGTATGACTGGGATCATGAAAGGGACCTACAATAACTTTTCTGCTCTTGAAAATGAAATAGAATGTTCTATTTGTAATAACTTAGGTCATGAAGATTCTGAATGCAGGAGTAGGCTTCGGCAAACAACTCAGAAAGAGCAAGCTTCATTAAGTCCCAAAACATGGAGAAAGAAAGAAATGCAACTAGAGAGATGTGGTATAGCCTTATATGCGGAAGGGCAGGAAAATCAGTGGTACATCGAAAGTGGATGCTCGAAACATATGACAGGTGATAAAGAACAACTTCAGTCATATAGTGCCTTAGAAAAGGAAAAGAAGGTCTCATTTGGAAATGACATGCCTGCATTTATAAAAGGTAAAGGTTCTGTTATTTTGAAAGAAAAGGTCAAAGATGGAAATGTTATGTACGTTGATGGCTTAAAGCATAATCTATTGAGTGTCAATCAAATGTGTGATCAAGGAAATGAGGTAATATTTCGATCAAATGGATGTATTGTTCGTGAGCTTGATACAGGAGAAACAGTGATCAAAGGCATAAGAACTCCAAATAATTTATACATACTCAAAGGAGGACAACAACAATGTTATCTAAGCAAGAATGATGAACACTGGCTGTGGCACAAAAGATTGGGGCATCTAAGCTTCTCTCAAATAAGGAAAGCATGCAAATATCAGGTGGTTCGTGATCTCCCTGACATCAGAATTCCAGATAATTCAATATGCAAATCATGACAGTTTGGTAAGCAAACCAAAACTAATTTCCCTGAGAAGGAAGGATCAACTAGTAGGCCACTTGAACTTGTCCATACTGATGTATGTGGTCCATCTAGGAAAAGGTCACCTCGAGGAGAAGAATACTTCATATTGTTCATTGAAGACTTTTCCAGGATGTGTTGGATAGGACTTAAGAAGCATAAAGACGAAGATTTCGAAAAGTTCAAAGCATTGAAAGCCTTGGTTGAAAATGAATCAAATCGCAGATGCCTCAGGTCTGATCGAGGAGGGGAATTTACCTCAAATGAATTTTTCGATTTTTGTGAAGAACATGGAATAAGAAGGGAATTCTCTACTGCAAGGACTGCTCAGCAAAATGGAGTGGTCGAAAGGATGAACAGAACGGTTCAACAAATGGCTTGTACTATGCTGGATGAGTCTGAAACTCCCGCAACCTTCTGGGGTGAAGCTGCATTTGCTGCAGTTACTATTCTCAATAAGACAAATCTCCGGGTGAACAACACTCAAACTCCTCATGAACTTTGGTATGGTAAGACTCCTACGGTAAAATACTTCAAAATTTTTGGAAGCAAATGTTACATCAAAAGGACTAATGAAAACCTTGGCAAGTTTGAACCTAGAGCAGCTGAAGGCATTCTCCTTGGTTACTCTCCTCACAACAAAGGATATAAATGTTACAATAAAATACTTGGAATTTTTTTTGAAAGTATTGATGTAGTGGTTGATGAAGAAGGAAACATTCCTAGGTAGGTAAAATCCAAAGATTTCGAAGATGATGAGGATTGTCCTTCAACACCAAATGAGACTTATGATGAAGAAGAAACCCATGAGGCACCAAAAGAACATATAAGGGTAGAAGAAAAGACTCCATCAAGGTACGTTCAGAAGAATCATCTAGAAACTCAAATTTTGGGGCAGAAAGAGGCAGGTGTACAAACAAGAAGAACTATCTCAGAAGCTTCAAGCTATCTAGCATTACTTTCCTCCACTGAACCACAAAATGTAAGTGAAGCTTGCAAAGATGAATTCTGGGTCAAGGCCATGAACGAAGAAATTGATCGGATTGAAAAGAATAATACTTGGGATTTGGTGCCTAGACCAAATGAATGAGAATGGAGATGTTATTAGAAACAAGGCCAAACTTGTTTGCAAAGGGTATGCTCAACAAGAAGGTATAGACTTTGAAGAAACTTTTGCACCAGTTGCTAGAATTGATGCCATAAGAATGTTCCTTGCTCTTTCTAGCTTTCAGAAGTTCAAAGTATATCAAATGGATGTAAAATCTGCGTTTCTAAATGGAGACTTAGAAGAAGAAGTGTATATTGAGCAACTAGATAGGTTTATCCTTTGAAATGATCCAAAACTTGTATGCAGACTCAAAAACGCTCTCTATGGCCTTAAACAGGCTCCAAGGTCTTGGTATTATCACTTGGATAAGTACCTCCATCACCAAGGTTTTACAAAAGGTTCAACAGATAGCAACCTATATATAAAAATTGACAATGATAAGTTGTTAATACTTGTTGTGTATGTTGATGATATCATCTTTGGTAGCAATGAAGAAGATATGAGTCAAATTTTTGCCTTGGTGATGCAAAAAGAGTTTGAAAATGTGCATGCTTGGTGAGCTCACATATTTTCTTGGTTTACAAGTCCAAAAAAACAAAGACAGTATTTTTCTATCACAAACCAAGTACCTCAAGTAGATATTGAAGAAATATGGGATGGAGGATTCAAAACCAGTATGTACCACTATGGTAACAGGATGCAACCTCAGTGAAAATGATGAATCAGCAGTAGTGCATCCACCAACCTATAGATCCATGGTTGGAAGTTTGCTCTATTTAACAAGTACCCGACCAAACATCATGACTGCAGTGGGAATAGTTGGAAGATTTCAGGCAAATCCAAAGGAAACTCATCTTCAGACAATTAAGAGAATTTTCAAATATCTTCAAGGAACTCAAAACTATGGCTTATGGTATCCTAGAAATACAGATCTCACACTTCATGCTTATACAGATGTAGATTGGGCAGGAAGTGTGGATGACAGAAAAAGCACTAGTGGTGGTGCATTCTTTATGGGTTCCAGATTAGTATCTTGGTTCAGCAAGAAAGAAAGTTCAATTGCATTATCTACAACCGAAGCAGAATATGTGGCTGCTGCATCTTGTTGCACACAACTCCTTTGGATGATGCAAACATTGCCAGACATTCCAATCGCTTGTACTCCACCTATTTCCATTTTTTGTGATAATACAAGTGCAATCAGTATTTCAAAGAATCCAGTCATGCATTCAAAGACCAAGCACATACTTATCAAATATCATTTTCTCCGGGAACAAGTGCTTGAACAAAAGGTAAAATTGGAGTATGTCCCCTCCAAAGAACAAGTTGCTGATATACTCACCAAACCACTACCCAGGGAGACAGTTGAATACCTCAGACAGAAGCTGGGAGTAGTTGATGCATCATCTTTCTATTGAAAATTATCTATTTCAGAGAAAAGTGGTTGTACGCAAGTTTTATGAGGATCATCCACGTATATACGCCGGTTTCTGTGGATACAGTCGCGTATATGTTGGTTTTAAGGAAATAATTGGGCCAAACTTAAGATGGAAAGAGTCTGATATGGGTATGAAAGAGACCTTCTGGCACAGTTTCAGGGGGAGCATATACTTCTAATAACGCATTGTTGGCATTATCTTAGAAGATCTTGGTTCAATTTCACAACTGTTTTTGTTCAGGTGTAACAGGTGCAGAAGAAGATCATGGTTACTAGTCTGCATGATGATTAACAGATGCTGCTGATGATAGTTGTTGATGACTATCATAGTCTTGTTGTAGATATTTCGTCTCTATGTCATGTATTTGTTTTCTTATCAAGGTCATGTAACGACCTTTTTGGTTTCCCCACTATGCCTAGGATGGATGTTGTAATGTTCTTGTTTTATCTTGTGTAAACTTTTGGTGTATCCCCACTTGGTTGGGAGATGGATGTATGTATGAGTCTTTGGTGATAGGAAGGTCATTTATGATGTATAAAGTCATGTTTCTTCGTGTAGAACATTTTCTTGTAGACCTTGCCTTCAGTCAGGGGGAGCATGGACAACACAGGAAAGCAGAGATTTCAACATGTATTCCGGGGGAGCAAAACCCTTTGCCCTTGATGTCAAAGGGGGAGAATGAATTTGAGTGACTTGGGGTTGCCATCAAGTCCAAAGGGGGAGATTGTTGGCGTTATGACACTGGTTTGGCACTATGACCCAAGTGTTGTCCTTGATGGCAACTCACTCAGATGGCAGATCATTGTTCAGTTCTCAGGATGAAGGAAAAAGAGGTATACATAGGTTCCCTTTGATGAAGACACGTATACGCACGGGATTGCCGATAAAAAGTCGCGTATGCGTATGCACACACTTTCATGCACGAAAAAGCACGTACGTGTGGGAAAACTTATTTTTGGTCCATGGTATTTAGTCCTTGGTATTTGGACCTATGGTTTTCGACCATAGTATCTCGTTTGAAGTGTTGAACCTAGGTATTTGGTCCAACGTATTGATTCTTTATGGTTTTGGACCATGGTATTGTAAGGCCTAAGACTATAAAAGGAGAAGGAGATCATTAGGCATGCATATTGACTTAAGCATTGAATATCTAATGAAGAGCTAAATATGAAATACTGGTCATTGGGTTATGGTCAATAGCTGGATCTAAATCAAGGAGGAACCTGAGCATAAGAAGAAGGATAAGTACTATTGATGGGTCAAGATCTTAAGGCTTGAATAATATTATCTTGGTGTGATTTTGATATATTATTTTTGGTGCATGACTTGATCTATAAATCTAATAATCTTGGTATAACTGATGTCTGAATAAGTGAAAAGGATAAATTATCTTTTATAGATATGTACACAGGCTTAGCGAAGCAAAGGCGCGTATACACGCTGGTTCTCTAATTCAAAATAGCATATACGTAGGTTGGCCTTATTTCAGAAGCATATGCATGCATTTGGTACACATTGAAGTAGCGTACGTCTCTTGAAATATGTTTTAGCTACTTATGTTTATTGCTGTAGTGTTCTGGGTTCATAATTGGTGTCTGGTTACTGTTACTGTTTTCTGGGTACAACATTCAGAGAGGTGACTATTTGATACAATTTTGTTTGGTGCAAAGGAGATTGGTTGATGCAGATATACTTGATGTTTGATTGATGTTATTAATGGATCTAGTTTGAAAATTTATGAAATGTGGTCCCTAGAAGAAAAAGAGAAGGTTGTAGCCTTCGTAGGTCAGCGCCTACGTACTAGTACCTCAGCTAGTAAAAGAGCTAAGGGGGTTGTAGCTCCCTTCCAGGAGAAGCTGGAGAATGAGAGAAGGTAGTAGCCTTCTGTAGGTAGCAGCCTGCGTACTGGTATAAGACTACACCAGTACAGAAACATTGTAAAAGGAAGTTTCTAATTAAAAGAAGATAGAGACGAATTGCAGCATGTGGTTTTCACCCACATTGGGTTTCCACATTATATCTTGTGTTCTTATGTGCGACTGCCTGTTCTGTTTTACTGTTCCTGGTTACTTTTTATATGGTTTGATGCACATATTAATGATCAACATCTGAAGAATAATTTAAGTTACAAGTCTGTTGGTTATACACTGGTTTCCTTAACTGTAGTTGCTTACATACGCTGTTTTCACTAACTGAAGTAGCATATACAAATCTTATTATGGAATGAAAAATAATTGACCTCATAATACTGATTCACCCCCCCTCTCAGTATTGTTTCCAACACGATTTGACCCCTTCAGATATAACGGCTGGTGCTCATATTAGGCGGCCTCTAATACTGACCTTTACCCACCCGACGTGAGTGGTTTTACTATTCATCCCTCTGCTACGTGTCACCTGATGAATGGCATCAGACAGACCTCTGTCAATACCGTCAAGTCCCCAAAATTAGTGCAATAGATTCTGCTTACCACCTCCACTACGCGACAAAATGTCACCTCTGTCAGTTGGCGCCAACTGTCGTTTTCCATTATACCCGCCAAAATCATTGACTTTACAGATAAACCAAAAATACTCATTGTTTCCATTTTTTACCAAGAAAAGAATCTTCTATTATCCATGTAAACACAGAGTACATTTGAGTTGTCAACCTGCTACCGTCAACCTTCCATAGCCGCTGAACTCCAAACCATTGTGCAGACCTGTGCGCTTCCTGCAAATAGTGCATAGCCACCATTTTACTGTTCAAACAATCAAAACCAGGTATTTACCCTATTTTCGACTGAGAAACCCTGTTTTCGTCCCAAACCTGAACTATATTGCTTTAAAAATTAAGTAATTTAGTAAGCTAAGCTGTCTGATAGTCCTGAAAGACTATGAAACAGACCAATTATTCCCAATTCTTCTAAAACCCTTTGCCCCATCCTTGACTCCACAAGAGCCAAGGATGGATGCCCCAATTGCTTTGAATGTCATGCCAGTTACTACTCCCCATAGAGATTTAGACCATCTTCCCCTCGCTGACAAAGATTTTTAGATTAAAGACCTCATCTTTGAAGAATCCCCTTTGAAATTACATTGCAGACACCGAGATAACTACTTGAACCATGCAGATAAGATAGGCCTCTGGGAATCAAACCTGCCCAAGTATCAATTACGCAGCATTCATGTCTTCTCGGAGATTGTTCACTATTGTCATGCAAATTATGACCCTATCATGAGAGCTGTAATGTCCCTAGATCAAAAAGTCCTATTTACTATCACTGTAGAATCCATAAATGAGATGTTACAGTTACAACCTGGTGAAAACCTCACCCCCCTTACCATTGTTGACTTGCTTGACAAATTCTCCAAACTATCTAGTTCCAAAAGTTCTCAAATCCTCCACACTTTCATTGTTGAAGGAAGATACATAATAAAGGACCCCCCGTCTTACATGTCAGCCTTCTTTTATGTATATAATATCATTTTTACCTACATGTCTATTTTCACTCCTAGCTAGCCTACTGCAATCAAATTTGATTATGCAAAATTCATCTTAGATAATATGCATGATCAGTTTCTAAGATTGGAAAATGAAAGAGTGTTCAAGTATTCATCAGTCCTATACCATTTATTTCTTTACTATCAGACTAATAAGTTTCCCTTCTCTATCCAAAAACTTAATACCAAAGGAAATCCTAGATCTGTCGTCTTCTGGACCCCTTTGTTCCACAGGTCAAATTCTCCCTACACATATACAGATTTCATTGATCTATTTGTACACCCAGTGGCTACCATGTTGCTAGGAAGCCCTCCTCCCAGGATCAGTGTAGACATCAAGAGGGTCTTGCAATTGTCAAAGCAATACAAAGTAGGGGATTGGTACTTGTACCAAAACCATACAGAAATCAGAATCTATGGATGTGAGTTGCCACCTTACAAAATGCCAAGGTATCTCCCCATGAGATTATTTGCTCTAGAGTACTACAGGAAAATGATCAATTCTGATGAGATTCATTTTGTTAAAACCAAGAAGAAGGCCCAACTAAGAATCAAAGATCATCTTGGCCCATTCATTTGTAACAGTAGAGAAGCAGGAAAGGAGGCAGATGAAATCCTCCAAAGGTTGAGATTAAAATAAAGTTTCATATGGACCTATGATCCCCATAACTTTATTTGTAATAGGAGGCAGAAAAATAAGCTATCTCCTTACATCCACCATAGGATCCCAGAAATTTAACAGTATGCCAATCAAATTGAATGGATGGAAAACACATTAGTAGATCAAGATAGTACACAGGTTGCAGTTGACAATGTGTTGATGGATTTAGAAAGGAGGCTTGATAAATATTTATTTGTATAGTTGCCTGCAGAAACTCCATCTCAAAGGTAGTCACGAGAACACAGTGGGCAGACTTCAGAGCAAGCAGGGCCAGCAGACCAACTAGGATCATTAGAGGCTAGACCATCAGAACAAGCATAGCCATCAAAACAACAGGAGCTTTTAGAACAACAAGAAGAATCTGAGTAGCCTGAAATTTCAAAGGAATTTGATCAACCTGAACAAATCATGAGCAATCCTCCTATTTTGCAGACTCCTCTCAATGAGGAAAGAAACCTTAAGAGAAACCAAGAGGAGGCCACTCCTTCCAGCATGCCTATTGATCAAACTTTTTCTAAGAGGCAAAGGTTAAACCCATTTTCTGAACAAGAATACACTGAAGAAACAACAGGCAACATAGTGGCAGAAAGAACTGATAGTGGGCATACTACCCCTTCAGGAGACAGACCATCTACCTCACAGTTCCAGGTATTAGAAAGGAAACATAGCATAGAGGCATCTTCCTTCAGGGCTCCTTTTGGTCAGAGCTAGGATATCAAAGAAAAGTATAAAGAAATCAAACTAAGGAATGAGGAACTAAAGGTCCAAACCTCTGCTCGTTATCTAAGAATGGTTCCATCCAACCAAACAAGGCTAATGTCAGCCTTTGATATAAAAGAAGGCAAAATGTAGATGAGCTTTCTTAAGCCAACTGTGCAGCAACCAAAATCAATGGCTGACTGTTTGAAAACTAATTTTGAAGTTTTGGCAAAGGATATTCATCCCATTGACCAAATAGAGCTGCATAAACAAACAGGTGAAATGGTCTACTCTACATTGACCAACAAAGCTTTCGCAACTCATCAACTACAGAACTCACTGAATAACACATCTGCACAACTTCAATTAGAAAATGCCTCTTCTCAGGCCAAAGACACTAGAATAAAGACTTTGTAAGACTTGATCATAGAGCTGGGACATGATCCCAAGGATGTCAAAGTAGCAGAGCAACTAATAAAGAAGAAAAATGATGACATAGCTACACTTCAGAAGCAGTTAAGATTCCTCCTCTTCACCATCCTCAAACTGCTGAAGTTTTAGAAAAACAGAAGGAGGAAGAGCTTATGGACCTAGTCCTTAAGTTGAATGATCAATTAAAGGAAATTGAGAAAGAATTGGAGAATTTGATGTAGTCCAAGCAGAGTGAGATGGCCATCGCTCCTCAGACTGTAATACCTACAGTTTCCACAGTAGTACCCTCCACCCTGGCAGTTTTCTTGGCACCAATGATTCCAATAGTAACAGCATTGCCAGTAGCAAGTACTACTTCAGCCACAGATACAACAACCAGTACATGGACAACAACAGAAAGGACATATGAATTGGTTAAGGATATGGAACAAATGAGAATCCAGGCCACAGAACTGAAGAAGCTTAGAGACCAAGTAACAAGTTTGGAAACAAGTTGTGAACTTGCACAAATTCAGAATAAAGAAGAACCACGAGCAAACCGAAGAATGGTGGAACGAATAAGAATCCTTGAAAAGGATTTCACACTAGAAAATCCATTAGGATATATCAAGGATATACTATGGACCAATATCATTGATTCCATCAATGATATTTGGCCTTCCATTCAGGTTATTTTTGAGCAAACTGAATTAATCAAAACATCCATAGAAGCCATACAAAAGACAAAGGAAGAACTAGGAGACAAGCCTGAAGAAGCAAATCAGTTGATAGATTTTTTGTACAGTAGAAACAGGTACCAACTAGATGAATTAGAAATTCAGTACAAAACCGCAACTATCATTGAGATAAAGAAGGTTCTTACTAAAAGGAACTTGATGTCTAATTTGGAGAAAAAATTTCAAATCATTCAAGCAGACATCGACAGTTTCATGTTAAAATATGGCATTTTGAGAGAAAAAGGACTTCCTAATCCTCTGGTCATACATGAAAAATTAATGACACAAGAAGATTACATTGACAGATTGCACAAACAGTCCAAGAGCCAAGCTAGTTCTTCAGGAGTAAAAGCATTACCCACAGGAAAGGTACTTTATGATGGCCTGGAGAATTTGTTCTATATAGAACATGAAATCAAGCACTTGTTCACCAGCAAACCCAATTTTTCCAAATATACAGAAGCCGATGAAGTCTACAGGAAAATGATTAGAATAAAATTACTAGATAGTGAATGGTGGACTAATTTTACAGATTTCCTATAAGTTACTATAGTAAATCTAGAAGGTAAAGATAACAGCTAGGTAATACAGGATTAGTCAACAAACGTAAAGATTATCAGTAGGTTAAAGATAAGATTGAAACCAACACATAACTACCAATTAAACTGTAAGAGCCAAATCCAAATTCTAGCAGCCAACACATTCACAAATAAAGAGACAGCGAACAAACAGATTTCCATCTGTCTCTATCTTCGTGTAGAAGATGTTTCCTAGGTTGATTCTCATACAGTTATGAGATATTTTATAACAAATTTTGTATAAATACTTCACAAGTCGAAGTAATTAGTGTGGATTAAAAAATAATTTCTAGAGACATTTTGTTTTAAGCCAAGGAGCTATTGTATTCAAGATTGGACTGGTTTATTGGATTATGAAATAAAGCTGAGGACATTTCACTCGATTCTTGTGCACATCTAGAACAAATAAGTATCATTTTCTCATGTTTAAATATTTTATTCTCTTTATGTCACGAATTATTCATATGTGTTTCTTATATAATCTTAAAATCAAACAAGGAATGATATCATTAGAATTAGCTTAAGTGCTCTCTATTTTGACTGCTTGCTTTATTTATGTTTTCTTCTAAACTGCCTTGGTCTGGAGATTCTTAATTGCCTCCTTACTTTCGTAGTTTACCCCCTTTGGCCCATAGTATAGGATTCTTCATTTCCCTTTGCTATTGGCCATCCTTCCCTTCTTCATCTTAATCCTATTAAGGATTCTTCATTGCCGTTAGCCCTGGTTAGGACTCTCATCCATTTAAACCTGTAGATTTCCTCTTGCTATTTTAACCTGCCTTGTGAACTCTTACCTTAGTGATAAATCAAATCTAGTTAATCCTTTCTTGATTGACTCCATAGCCCAATGGCCTAAATATTTGCTCCGCCCATCTGTCTTCTTAATTCCACCACCAAATAAAAACAAACAACCCCAAACATTAAGAACTAGCCTGAAATCCTAATTCAACAAAGTTAAACTATAAAGAGAGAGCCCTCTCTGGACATAGGTTGGCTAGAACCTGAGTATAAAAGATTGGTTTATGGTTACCTCAGGCCATTCCTTCTTTAATAACTTCTAAGGAAAAATACCGAGTGATAACATAGTGGCAACCATACTGGGGATTCAAAACCCTTAGTTTTAATAACCTTTGAAGAATTCAAAGTTTTATTCATAAGCATCTTAAAGGGTTATCAGAAGTTATTTCAAAAGTTCATAAAATTTAAAATAATCATAAAAATCTCGAAATCTAGCTTCAGGGAGAACTCACTGTACTAGGGCCAACCCTAATCGAAATCCTCCCCTTGTATTTGAAAATCCAAACCTTATTCCGAGGATAATCACAAGAAAATAAAGTTCAGTAAACACCTGACCTGTTTTTAGATCCCATTCATGCCTTGTTAAGTGGTTATTATTTGAAGACATCCCTTTTGATGAGTATTTTGGTCTCTCTTTGTTTAGAACCACATCTGATAGTGAACTATTGGACCTAGTCCCAGATCTAGAATTCCTTAGAGAACTTGAAATCCAATGAGCCAACTTGTCAATTGATCAAAATCTACTGAAATCCCCTCAAACACCCCTTACCACTGATAGACACCTTGAACTTTCTGAAACAGTTTCAACATCTTTTAGCTCACCATCTTTTCCCCACACCACTGAAGATCATCCCTCAACCTCATTTCCGTTCATACCTTCAACCCCTCATCAGCCCATCACTACCCCTTAAACACCTATTACCTCTATTATATCAACTACCTTTGTTGTCCCAAATCCTCTAGTTACCCCAACTTCTGTTCTCAACTCTGTACAGCTTAGAGCTATGGCACTCAGATATGCCCCCTTTGTAATGCCTGCTCCTCAAAGTGCCTTACCAATAGGTTATCGAAGTAAAATCACCTCATTTGATGGCACTGGAACATACACAGCACAACAACACACTAAGAAAATGATAGATTATTTTGAACTGCACAAGATTGACATAGGAGATGTCCAAATGAGAATCTTTTTCCAAAGTCTAGTTGGAGAAGTGAGAACATGGTTTAGATCTTTACCCCCTAAAAGCATAGATAGTTTAGAAGTCCTTTACCAACAATTCCTTATAGGTGGGAGAAGAAAAAGAACCCCCTTCAAATTCTATCTGAATATGAAAACCTTAAATGGGGACCAAACGAAACTGTTCAAGACTACTGTACCAGGTTTAACAACATGTATAATTCAATTCCTCTTGACCTTAGGCCTCTACCTGGTTTAGCCTTGATTAAGTTTCCAGATGGGTTTGACACAGATATGGCTTTTCAACTTAGAGAAAGGAATCCCCCTACACTTGAAGATATGCAAAGTGTAGCGGTTAGCGTAGAAGCTAATCTGCTGTCCAAAAGGGCTAGAGTTAGAAATGAGAGAAGAACATCTTTGAAAGATGAATCTTCACCCTTTGATCAGAAAATGGATTCTTTAGCTAAAGGAATGGAAAGGTTGATGGATAGAATAGAATTCATTGAAAGAAAACCTCACTGGGATAACCAACAGGCTGATCCAGTAAGGAACCCAAACTTTAGGAAAAACCAGAACCAAAACACTAGTAAAAATGGACCTGATCAGAACATTAGGCCACCTTTCCAAGAAAAATATGTTGAGACTTCCCACCAAGAAGACCCTGAGATAGACACCTAGATCAACCTTATGGGTTTAGATAATGAAGAAACTGTTTTTCTAACTCAGGATGATCAAGAATTATACATGATTCAACAATTACAAACTCAAACAGGAGAATCTTTCGACTATAAGAAAGGGTGTGACTCTAGTATTTTCAAAGTTCATAAAGAGTACAACTTAAGAAGCAAGAAGAACACTGATGTTCCTGATCAAAATAAAAAATCAATACCTAACCAACCTAAGAAAGTAAAAGCTATGAATCAGAATCCTCAAGTTACAAAAACGTTACAAATCCTTTCTATACCACATCAAAATCCTCTTAGTCCCACCATTGATGATGTAACCAATAACCAGCCTTCTAATGAGAAGCCTTCCACTTCAGTCCCCCTCAAAGTAATAGTGGAACATCCTCCTGAAATCATATTAGAAAATCTGACCAAAAGCACTCCTAACAATGAAAAAGAAAAACATACTACTCAGAACTTTGGCTCTAAAATTCCATATATTCAAATAGATAAATCCTCTCTGTCTTTCAATTTGGGAGCAGAGGTGGCCAAACTCAAAATTCCAGTGCCTTTGACAAAATTGGTTAAGCATGAAACTTACACATCTCAAATTAGTAAATCTCTGACCTTTGCTGAAAGTGAAGATTCTGTGAATCTATTTGATGACCAACCTGAGTTAATTTTCGGACCGGATGTTAATGGAAAGCTAGTTTAAGGAGGGGTACCACCCTTCTACATCAGCCTTAACATCCACGATAAAATCCTACATAATGCCATGCTTGACTCTGGGGCCTCACATAATCTTATGCCTAAGTCTGTAATGGAAAAGCTAAACTTGGATATCACCAGGCCTTATAAGGATCTCTTTTCCTTTGATTCAAGCCAGGTTAAATGCTTAGGTCTCATAAAAGATTTGTGTGTCTCCCTAGTTCAATACCCTACCAAGACCATACTTTTTGACATAGTTGTTGTTGACATACCACCCAAGTATGGTATGCTATTGTCTAGATCTTGAGGCACTAAACTGCAGGGATCTATGCAACTGGAAATGTCTTATGCTACCATATCAGTCTGTGGACACCCAAAGAAGCTATATAGAGAGACTCTCATGAAGTATGTAGTGAGTTCCCAGGAGAGACCTCAAAATTTTCCCATATATTCAGTACATTCTGATATTGATTCGTTCATACTTTACAATGATGAAAATAATCAAGAAGACAATTCAAGTAGTATAACAACAGAACCAAAAGAAATTATAGTATTAAAAGAAAATCAAAATGTTCAAATTCATGAAATGTCAGATAAAAAAGATAATCTAGATACCTCAGTCAAGAAAGATCTCACTATCCCAGATGAAAATTATGAGCATGAAATCCTATGGCCTCTAGAGTTTGATGGGTCAGTCAAAAAATTAGGTGTAGGAGCAGGTGTATGGATTTATATATTATAAAATGATCATTCAGAAGGTCATGCCTACAAGTTGAACTTTAAATGCATAAAAAATATGGTGGAATATGAAGCACTTATGTTAGATCTGGAGCTAGTCAAAAGGTTAGGAGCCATTAGAGTCTCTATCATGGGAGATTTTTAGTTAGTGATTAAACAAATTAATGTTGTTTATATGACTAGAGATCCTAGACTAGGCTTTTATAGAGGAACAATCATAGATATACTAAATAATTTCTTAGAAACCCAACTTGCTGTTATCCCCAGAAAACACAACATGCAGGCTCACAACTTAGCCATGTTTACTAGTACTTGTAAGTTACCTTTTCAACCCAACCATTAGTACACTACTAAGGTTAGGCATAGACCTGCTATTCCTGAGAATTTAAAGAACTGGCAAGTGTTTGATAATGATTAGAAAATTAACATTTTCTAACTCTAAATGAGGAATTTGTGAATAGTAACATAGACACAGACATAGCAATAGAGATTGATTATTCTGATAAAGTAGAAATTAACAAACTAGAAGATGATCATATAGATAGATTTCACCCTACAAAGTTTACTAAAGCAGATATTCGAAACCTAAAACAGATGGAAATTGATGAAGTCATTGATGAAGAAACTGAAGTCATAAACCTTAAAGATAATTTTCTATCCAAAGGATTTACTCCTTTGGAGGACTTATTTGATTCAAACAATATTCCCAAAAATCTTAAAATGGAACCTTTGAAATCAAACATTGAGGAATGTAACATAGGATTTGAAGAGAATCCAAAATTAATAAAGTTGTCAAAACCATTACCTCCCAATGAAAAATTGAAATATATGGAACTACTGAAAGAATTCCATGATGTTTTTGCTTGGAGTTATGAGGACCTGAAATCCTATGATACTAGCATAATATAACAAACTATTCCATTAAAGGAAGATCAAAAGCCCTTTAAACAGAAGCTTAGAAGAATTAACCCTATTCTACTGCCTTCTATTGAAAAGGAGATTAAGAAAATATATGAAGTAGGAATCATTGCACCTATCAAGTTCTTAGACTAGGTTTCCAATTTGGTACCCACAAGAAAGAAAACTGGCGAAATTAGGTTGTGTGTTGACCTTAGGAATTTGAATAAATTTTCAGTTAAGGATAACTATCCTCTTCTAAAAATGGATCACGTACTACAAAGGGTAGTAGGTTCCTCCAGGATCTCACTAATAGATGGGTTCTCTGGTTATAACCAAATCCTAGTCCACCCAGATGATCAGGCAAAGACTGCATTCACAACTCCATGGGGCACTTTCATATATGTGAAAATGCCATTTTTGTTAAGAAATGCAGGGGCCACCTTTCAAAGATAAATGGACATAGCCTTTGCCAAAGAAATCCATGACTTCCTGGTAATTTACCTTGATGACCTCACAATATTCTCTAAATTAGATCAACAACAACTGGATCATCTTAGGCAGGTCTTTATTAAATGTAGGAAATATGGAATTTCTCTGAATCCTAAAAAGTCTCTATTTGGGTTGGAAGAAGGGAAATTATTAGGCCACATTATCTCCAAAGATGGTATCAGTATTGAACCAACAATAATTGAAGCTATTTTGTAGATACCACATCCCAGGAATATCAAAGAACTTCAAGCATTTCTAGGGAAGATAAAATTTTTGAGGAGATTTATCTCTAATTTAGCTGAGTTAATTAGATTACTAAACAACATGTTAAAGAAATATTCGACTATTATATGGACTCTAGAGGAAAAAAAGTCATTTGAAGATATAAAGCTAGCCTTTACTCAAACACCAGTCCTAATCAGTCCAATGTTTGATAGGGGATTTATCATATTTTCTTTTGCTTCAAAACACACCATTGTTGCAGTCCTTTTGCAAAAAAATAATCAGGGTTTTGAATAGCCAATAGCCTTCTTTAGTAAAGCCTTGAGTGATGCACCTTTAAAGTATAACATAATGGAGAAACACGCTTTTTCTCTGGTTAAAGCCATAAAAGATTTCAGAGTTTATATTTTGTACTCCCATATAGTAGCTTATGTTCCCAATGTCGTGGTTAAAGACATTCTAACAAAGGATGGACCTGATGGAAAAAGGGGAAAATGGATAGCTACAATATTAGAGTATGATTTGATAATTAAACCTACAAAATTGATCAAAGGCCAAGCTTTGGCTAAGATAATGGTTGAATCAAGCCATTAATCCCTAGACATAAACTTCATTGGAGAACTGGATAATGAGGAGGAGATGACGACTCCACGGATCAACCAAGCCTTTACAGACTCACCATGGTATGCCGAAATAATATATGTTCTACAAAACCTTCAAGCTCCTCCAGAGCTATCCAGGACTAAAAGTAGGATTTTAAAGATGAAATCTGTAAAGTTTTGCATAATTGATAATGCCTTATTTTGGGAAAATCATGAAGGCATATTGTTGAATTGTTCATTAAAGGACGAATCTAATAAAATTTTGCAAGAATTTCATGCAGGGGACTGTATGTCAAACGGAGATCGTATGCCAAAGTGATGACCCCGAGAAATTGATGTACCAATTTACCCAAAACGGGGCCCATAGTTGGTGCTTCTTATCCTAGGGTTAGGTTTTTTGATGTTTAGGGTTTTCCATTGTTTCTCAACAATAAATAGGCCTTCGAGCCTCATTGTAAGATAGTTCAGAGGCATGTATCCACAACATCTCTTCTCAGAGATAAGCTACCATCGCCCTAGATAGTTTATTTCCATTTCTATTCGTAAGCATATTTCAGTGTTTTACAGTAATGAAATGAAGTATTTTTTTTGTTGAATCTCTGTATGTATGATTATATCTGTAATTTATTGCATTCCTATTTAAATCTGGATCAGTGGTATCAGAGTATTTTTCTCTTTCTCCTTCTTTCTTTGCATGTCCCCAACGAGGTCGGGATATAAGGAGTTAGGGATTGAACTAGTCGAACCTTTGCAAGACCAACCATGCAAATCCCGATGGCCTCCCATGGCAGATGAAAAGAAAGGCAAGGGGGTGGGAGATCCTATCAAAATCTTGCTCGAAGAGGCCATCGAGTGAAAAAGGAACGCAATGATGGAAAACGTTTCCTAGATCCTTCAGCGGCTACCCAGGGGCGACACATCTACTTCTAGCAGCTACTTTGGAAGTGCCACACCCTTTAAGGTACAAGATAAATTTGACACTCCCATATTTGAGGGTCAAATAGATGTAGATGCCAGAGATAAATGGTTAAATCTGCTAGAAGGGTATTTTTCTGTTCATGATTTTTCCAGCTGGGAAAAGATTACTTTCGCTCTTCTCTAAGTTGCCCCCCATGTCAAGGACTGGTGGGAAACCTACTGCAAGCAGAAGCATGAAGTACGACCTCACTGTTTTCAATCGCATCCACTTGGAATTCATTCCAGGCTACCATCAAGGAGTAGTACTACCTTGTCGGAAGCTATGAGGATCAATACATAAATTGGACCACATTGCAGTAGGGAAGGGACCAAGACGTGCCAGAGTTTACCAATATTTTCCATACCCTTCGCACAAAGTTGGGTATCAAGGATTCAGAGCAACATTTGGTACTCAAATACCGTGGCTTCCTACACTAGTACATCTAGGGAGAAATAGAATTCCTGAATATCTCCTTGCTCGGCACGGCCTACTGATATGTTGTCAAGATCGAGCAAAAGTTTAAATAGAAGAAGCGAGATTTTGGACCTGTGAATCCAAAGCAAGGAAAAGGTGACCCCAAACCACAAAACAAAGGACAAAGCCAAGGCAGGGTGACCCAAGACAACCCACCAAAGTCACAAGTAAAGAATAGTGCCGCAAAGCCGAAAAAAGACACGGGAAAGTGGTGTGAGGTTCATAAGAGCTCTACTCACAACACAAGCGAGTTTCGGGCCAAGCAGTCACTGGTGGCGGAGCTAAAGGTTTTAAAATCAAATGCATGTTCCAACTCTGAGTCAAAACCCGACAAGGGGAATGAAAAAGGGAAGGAGATTATCGATGTGGAGCCCAACACCACCATTGCCACCACAAAGATCCAAAAGGAGGAACCCGAAGATCGAGAGGAGGACAAGCGCCTCTTCTACTCCCAGATGTGGGTAAAGGGCTCCCTGCTATAGTTCATTGTCAACAGTGGGAGCCAAAAGAACCTCATTTTGGCATAGGTCGTGAAGCGGCTGGGCTTACTGACCACAGCACATCCACAACCATACACCATCGGGTGGCTTCACCAAGGATGAGATCTTCACGTGATCTAGCAGTGTCACCTTCCATACAACATCAAGCCTTTCATGGATGAGGTATTGTGTGACATTGCCCCCCTTGATGTTTGCGATGTATTATTAGGAAAGCCATACTTGTGGAAGAAACATGTTGTGTATGAATCAAGGTCTCATGCTATTATTGTTACTTTGGGAAATAAATTGTACAGGATACCAGAGGTAGCACCACCTACCACCATCTCTTTGGTTACTTCAAGACAATGCAGTAAGCTCATTTCCAAAACCAGGAAATTTGTTTTCCTGATGATACACTCTCAAGGAAAGAAGAAGACGGTGGCCATGACCTCTAGACAGGGCCCCTCTGCATGACAACTACATATGGACAAGGTCATGGAGGAGTACGAGGACGTCTTCACCTCCCCCCCAGGGGTTCCTCTGCACTATCAGTTCAATCATTCCATCAATCTAACCCCAGATGCGTCGCTGCCCAATGGACCAATCTATCGGTGCTTTGTTCTGGAGAATGATGAAATCAAGAGGTAGATTAAGGAGTTGTTGTAGAAAGGTCACATTCGACCGAGTTCATCACCCTGTGGGAACCCGATCATGTTGGTATAGAAAAAGGATGGGACTTGGAGACTTTGTATTGACTATTGGGCACTAAACAAGATCAATATCTAGAATAGGTATCCGATCCCATGAATTGATGACCTTCTGGACCAACTGAAGGGGGCGAAATATTTCAGCAAGATCGATTTGAAGTTAGGATATCACTAGGTACCAATCGAACCCTCTGATGTGTGGAAAACTGCATTCAAAGCCAAGGAGGGACTTTTCAAATGGTTGGTTATGCATTTAGGGTTGATGAATGCTCTTGCAACCTTCATGAGGCTAATGGACGACATCTTGCGGCCATTCACCAACTCATTTGTAGTGGTATACATGGATGGCATCCTGATCTTCAGCTAGAGTTGGGAAGAGCACCTCCACCACATCCAATAGGTTCTCCAAACACTGCGGCAACATAAGTTATGTGCCAATTTGGAGAAATGCACTTTTGGCATGACCCAATTTCAGTATATGGGATACATTATTGATGAACAGGGGGTGCATGTGGATCCATCCAAGATCCAAGTTATTCGAGATTGGCCATATTCAACCAATCTGACAAAGCTCCGCAGCTTTCTTGGTCTTCCCAACTTCTACTGCATGTTTGTGTTGGGATTTTCTCATATCACTTGGGCCTTGAGTGAAGTCACCAAGGGAGGAGTTAAAGAAAAATTCTTTTGGTCTGAATCTCAATCGAAGGCATTCATAGAGTTGAAACATCGCCTCTCCTCAGCACGAGTGGTCGCATTACCATACTTGCGACAACCATTTGGGATTGAGACATATGCCTTTGACTATGCTATTGGGGCAGTCCTTACTCAACACGGGCATCCAGTGGCATATCACAGTGGGACACTTTCAGACACAGTCCAGAAGTATCCCACTTATGAAACAGAGATGTATTCCATTGTGCAGGCCTTCTGAAAATGGAAGCATTACATTTTTGGGAAGGAAATAGTCATCCACACAGACCACCGGCCCCTATAGTTCATACAGATGCAAGGGGAGTTGCAGAATGATCACCATCAGAAGTGGTCCACATACCTACAACAGTTCCATTTGAATATCAAGTATAAGAAGGGCAGCACCAATAATGTTGCAGATTGCCTCAGTCGATCACCAATCATGGCGTTAACCATTGTGCTCAACTCTTGTGGGCATGAGAACTTTTATTGGCCACTTCTCTACAAAATTGACCCAGAATTCAGCCACACATACCAAACACTCTTGGAGGGTCAGCATGTTCCAGATTTTGACCTCTAGGATGCCCTATTATGCCACTTGGGTCACCTTTGTGTTCCTTCAAGTGAGCGTGCCAAAATTATTTGGGAATCACACTACAGTCAGGCTGTTGAGCATTTCGGGGTCGAGAAAATTGTGGTAGCACTACAAAATCATTTCTATTGGCTGAATCTTCGACATGATGTTAGGAAGTACATCAGATCCTACATTGCCTACGCCATTGCCAAAGCGACCATCAAGAAGCAAGGCCTCTATCCTCTGTTGCCTACCCCTAGCCGACCTTGGGAATCCATCTCCATGGATTACATGTCGGGCCTTCCTTCTACTAAGCATGGAAACAACTGTGTTTTTGTGGTCGTCCATAGGTTCTCGAAGATGGCCACTATGGCAGCCTGCAAGAAACATATCACAACAGAAGCCACTACTAAACTCTTCTTTGAACGAGTGTGGGTACACATTGAGATCCCACAGTCCATCATCTCATATTGCTACAACAGGTTCCTCAGTACATTTTGGTCCAGTCTCTGGTTGATGCTGGACACCAAACTCACTAAGTGCGCAGCCTTCCATCCCCAAACTGATGGTCAGACGGAGGTTGTCAACAGGATGATCATGCACATTCTGCACATGTACAACTCAAAGCATACAAGCACATGGGATGAGAGCCTCCCCTATGTTTATCACAACTATAACCAGGCTCTCCACAGCTCGACTGGCCACAACCCTTTTTAGGTGGGCTTGGGATTCCAACCACTATGTCCCATTGATGTGGCCATGCCTTTTGCAGCTACTCACGCAGATTCGGCTCATATCTAGTCTGAAAGAGATAAGGCAAACAAATTCATTGAGCACATCCAACATATCCTCGAGTAGGTCTATGACATTCTAGAGAAATCAAATGCCATGTACATGCAGCGACATGATCAACATCAGGTGTCATGCAAGTTTCAAATGGGCGACAAAGTCTAGTTGCATTTTCAGAAGGAACACCTTACTAGAGCCTATCAAAAACTCAGACCACTCTAATATTGTCCTTACACCATTACCAAGGCTAGGGGGGACAATGCATTTGAGCTTAGCATTCCCCCATTCCTTGGCCTGCACCCAATGTTAATGTGGACCGCCTTTGGCCATACTTTCCACCATTACTAGACACATCCGACATTGTAGAACAACTCACACCAATAGAGTTAAATCCAGATTGCATGGAATAAGCTGCAACTGATTGGATCATGGACACACAGATCAAGCACACTCGCCAACAGAAGATCCAACTGTATCAAGTTTTCAAAGCAGGCTAACTCCTTCACCAGGACAAGTGGCTCACCAAGGATCAAGTTCAGCATAAGTTTCCTCATCTCATGGAGGAACTCAATGCAATGGGGATCATTGTTGTCTAATGGGGGAGGAATGATCCAGGTGGATATTGGTGGCCACCCATTAATTCCACTTGGACCCTCACAATTGTTTCTTTTAGTTTTTTAGCTTCCTTAATTGTAGCACAATTTAATATTTTTAGCATTTTTTCAGGTCTTGAACTTCCGGAGTCGTTTTGAGGCCCTAAATGACGTTTTTTAGGAAAATTGGGAGCAACATGGGTTGTTGGACTAATTTTGCTCTTCCCAAAGTTGTAGTCCTCGGATAGATCTTTCTAACAAGGTATTGTGTATGTCAAATGAAGATCGTATGCCAAAGTTACGACCCCGAGAAGTTGATGTACCAATTTACCCAAAACATGGCCCATAGTTGGTGCTTCATCTCCTAGGGTTAGGTTTTTGGATGTTTAGGGTTTTCCATTGTTTCTCAACAATAAATAGGCCTTTGAGCCTCATTGTAAGATAGTTCAAAGGCATGTAGCTGCCACATCTCTTCTCAGAGATAAGCTACCATCGCCCTAGCTAGTTTATTTCCATTTCTGTTTGTAAGAGTATTTCATTATTTTACAGTAATGAAATGAAATATTATTTCTATTGCATCTTTGTATGTATGATTATATTTGTAATTTGTTGTGTTCCTATTTAAATCTGGATCAGAAATATCCAACTGCACTATAAATATCATCTCATCATGATGTATCTTGAAAGTACATATGGAAGATAAACATTTGTATCATCATTAATACCCATCTCATATTATCTCATGAAAGAAGAGGAATCCATAACCAATGGTAGTGTAGATCAATCCATCAAACTCTACCAAACTTTAAGTCAAATCACATGACCTTCATCTCAGCGATATAAACAAGGAACCCTTTGATAATAAGTTGAACAATCTTGATCTAAAGAAGAAGAATAATCATCATACAGGAGTCCATCTCAACCAACATCATCATCATAGGGAATCATCCATGTTCCATCCTATATCCACTAATAAATATAATCATCATCATCATCTCATATTGGTGCATCTCCATCATTTAGTAATATTGAATCTGAATAATGTAACACTGTAGAGGAGCCCAAATCAACTGACAACAACAACAAAGAGTTTACATCAACCTAGAACAACATCAGGGAACCCTACTCAACCTATAATGACAATGGGGAGCCCAGACCAACCCTGTATCCAATAATCAAGATCAACTTACCACAAGGGCAAGGATCACACTCTAAGGATCAAAAGAGGGTGGGTCATAAGACCCTGCCACCCTCAACAAGAATGATAGAGGAAAGTCCTCATGTTTACGGTTAGAACCCCTACCAGATGTGATCCTTAGTGATCAAGATATTAAACATCATGCATCCTAGACATAGGGAGTGTGACATTACATGATGCATCCATATGTATTGCTATGGTCCCTAACCACTTTCCCCAACTCATTGGCCAAATGAGAGGTACTTCCCAAGAGTACTAGACTGCAATGGTAGGATGTATGTTGGGGTATCCGTGGGAGAAGGTGAACCATTCATCCTGCTCATGTGCCATAGGAGAAGGTGAACCACTCATCCTATGCATATATCATTATCCATAGGGGAAGGTGAACCACTGACCCTATGCTCATATATATCATCATGGGGTATAAAAAGTGAAGGTGAACTACTCACCCTTTACACAATGTACCTATAAGGGAAGGTGAACCACTCACCCTGTGGTCACACATAGCTCCAAGAAGTACCTCATTCCCCTAGGAACTCCTAGAGCTCAATGTCCAACTTAAGCGGGACCCTCATGGGAGGGTCCTTCCACGATTCCAAGTCTCTCTTGGGTGAGTAAGAATTCGACCTTCCCCAAGGGCTTCATGAGGATGAATAAAACCTAATCATCTGTCCTAATGAGATGGAGCCTTATTGCTCCTTATTTTACCATATTAATATGATATCAATATGCTTGGAGTGATCGTGGAACATGAGATTCTCTGAAAGGAGAATCATACTTTGGTTGACACAATAGATAACAATGTTATCCAAAACATGCTCGAATACATCATTGTATAACTTTCTCAACCAAATCGCTTCAAAATAGGCCATACTAGCTTAGATTTGGCCTTGACGGTGCTTAGAACAACTAATTTCTACTTCATGCTCCAATTAATTGAAGTAGATCCCAACATCCAGACATGCTTTTTCTATCCACCACACTATTATCCTAGTCAACATCGGAATATACATGTATCCTTAAATTTCCATAGTTGATAGTGCCACCAAGATATCTTAGAAGATTATTTGCAACAACCTTGAGTACGTAGTGAGGCTCAGTATCAGCTAAAATAAATCACTAAAAAATCATGTTTCCTTATGCAGAACTTAGAGAAAAACTCCTTTGTTTTCCTTATCCATCTGTTAGGTCCCTATAATACTAGTGTAGCCCTTTTATTATTATTGTTAGTGTAGCCCTCTATTGTTATTGTTCTGCATATGTAGCCCCCATATTGTTATTATGCCCCATAGAAGCCCACTATTGTTATTGTTGCGTCTTTACATTATTATTGTTATGTAAACTCTAATCATATTGTGACCCCTTATACTCCTATATTTAGCAATGAGGTCTAATCATTTGTATCATCCAATATATGTTCATTTATGTGATGTAAGGGAGGTTTGTCGTCAAAGAGGCTGATTTTGATTTTTTTTATTTTTTATTTTGATTTGGTTGCATAACATTTGGTGCCAGAGATTTGGATTCTAGGGTTTTGTTTCCTCGAATAGGACATATTTTCATTTTCAGTATAACGTTTTCTCTACAAATATTAAGCTATTGAGATTGTAACCACATGGAGCCAAAATCTTGGTGAACATTGTGTAGGAGTTTCAAATCTTGGTTTGCTATATTTTATGAGATATGGGTCCAAGAAATTAGGGTTCTTGCATGCTCTAGAACTCAATCTTAAACAACTGGCCTAGGGAGAATCATCATAACTTTCCCTTCAAGAATCATATTTGAATTTCGTAAAAACTAACAAAAATTTCATGGACTTTGGTTTCTCGGGTATCAATTTTAGGGCCAAAATATGAAACCGTGACATGTGGAATTCCATACAAGTTTTCTCTACTGAACTAGTCCATAATGAGGCCATCATGGGAGATTTGGCATAACTTCATCTCGAAGAATCCAATTTTGATTTGACTTGTGGAATTGGAAAGAAGATTCATAGGGATACCAGAAGATGAAATTTTAGATCTTGAAGAGATGAAATTAGGAAGCTACAATAGTTTCAATATTGAGCTCCTAAAAAGCAAGAAAAAGGTGTGTATTTTTAAAAAAAATCATAAATTGTGTTTTAGAAATACGTTAGAAGTGATTTAAAGGGCATAGAGAAGCATATATATCGTTGTTTGATTCTAAAATTCGTATAAGAAAAAAATGGGCACACCTAGTAAGTAGCCAGAAAGCTCTACTATGATGCATGATGAAGAAGAAGAAATGCAACATGATATATCAAATTTATGAGACCAAGTGGAACAAATTTCGCTCTCACAAAGAGTAACCAAAATTGAAATGGAAGTTAAGATGGATGGCTTGAAGAATGGTTTAAAAGAAGACATGGAAGCTAAGATGGATGGCCTCAAGAATGGTTTAATAGCAGACGTGGAATATTTTTAGGATGTCATAAATGTTAAGATGTAAGGTTTGAAGAATGGTTTAAAAACATAAATGAAAAGGGACCTGGAATATTTGAGAGAAGTTTTGACAAATTTGCTTCAAGAAATGCTTCCTAGTGGTGACAAGGTACTCCATGAAAATCATGATGAGGATAAAAGGAATACGGATTTTGATTGTATATACTCCAATAGTGGGTTGAAGACTAGACACATTCCAAATATTGATATGAGGAAGTTTTATGGAAAGGATATAGTAACATGGATACTAGAGATGGAGAAATTCTTTGATCTACATAATGTGTCAAACACACAAAAGGTACACATTGCATCTTTATATTTAGAACAAAATCAATTTTTGTGGTATCAATTCCTTTTGTCTCGTAAATCAATTGTCATTTGAAGAATTTTTGTAGAAGAATTGGTAGCATATTATGAGGATACAAGGAGGAATACCTTCTTTATCCAATTGATAAATCTCAAACAAAAGGGTTCAATGTTAGAGAACTATGAGGAATTCCAAAGATTGAATATCAAGGTAAATGATATTCTAGAGGGGCATAGGATTGATGCCTTCATAGAAAGTTTAATGCATAACATCAAACATGAGGCTTTCCTTTGGGAACATGACTCAATTTAGAAGGAATTTAGGGTAGTAAGAAAAATTGAAAGAAAAATTATGGCAACAAGGAAATCTACCACTCACAACTATAAAGAGGAAGTGTTGTTGCTTCTAGCCTTACAAAACCTACAGTGTTGAAACCACAATAATTGGAGGAAAAAAGAGAAAAAGGGCTTTGTTATAGTTGTGATAGAAAATACACTAAAGGTCATAAGTGTGCTGAGAATAAATTATTTTACATAGACTTTGAAGAGGAGGAAGAAAAGGAACAAGAAACATCAAAATAAGAGGATATACACCACAAAACAACCCCAGTGAAAGAATAAATGAATCTGACCATATATTGTAATGCATTAGTAGGAATTACCACTCCCCAAACTCTCAAGATAGAAGGATATATCAAGAATAAAAAGGTAATTATGTTGATTAATTCTAGCAGTGCCCATAATTTTATTCATTGTAAGATAGCCAAGGAATTAAATTTATTTCTATATCCAACACCAAAGTGTCAAGTGATGGTTGCAAATGAAGGAACTATAAAATTCTCTAGAAATTTCCATAATGTCAAGCTAACAATGGGGGAATATGTACTAAATTTTAAATGCTTTCCATTCCAATGGGTGGTGTTGACGTTGTACTAGGAGTCCAATTGTTAAAATATTTGGGGATGATAGCTTTTAATTTTCAATAAATTTTCATGATTGTTTTTTGGGAAGGAAAGGAAATTGAATTAAGGGGTAATGCAACAAAACCAGGGAAGATAATTAGCTCTGATGGCATGAAAAATATTTTGAAGAAAGAGAAATGGGGAATAATTGCACAATTACGCGCACTAGAGGTTCAAACATCAAAAGAATCTAGTTCTGTAGATCTCCAAAAAGTTTTAGACAATCATTCCAAGGTATTTGAGACTCCCAAATACCTCCCGCCTATTCATGATTATGATCATGCTATTCAATTGATTCCAAGAAGTGTTCCTCCAAACATCAGGTCTTAAAGATATCCCTATGCCCAAAAGAGTGAAATTGAACATATGGTTGCAGAAATTCTAGAGGTTGGTATAATTAAACCTAGTCAAATTTATTTATTTGCTCCAGTAGTATTGGTGCACAATAAGGATGGATCATGGTGCATGTGTCTGGATTATAGGGAGCTCAAAAATATCATTCTTAAAGATAAATTTCCCATTCCTGTCATGGATGAATTGTTAGATGAATTACATGGAGAAATTTACTTCACCAAGTTGTATCTTCATTCAGGATACCGTCAAATTAGAATGATATTGAAGAAATCCAAAGAAAACATCTAGAACTCATGAAGGTCATTATGAATTTTTGGTTATTCCTTTAGCCTTACTTATGCACCTTCCACATTTCTAGGTTTGATGAATTCCATTTTCAAACCCTTCCTTAGAAAATTTATGTTATTTATTTTTTATGATATACTAATTTACAACAAGTCTTGGAAGGATCATGTTCAACATATTGACAGGGTGGTCAAACTATTAGAGGAGAAACAATTATATGAAAAAAACCCCCAAATGCTTCTCTGGAGTACAAGAGATGGAATAATTGGGTCATATTGTATCTCATGAGGGTGTTAAGGTAGACCCTAACAAAATTAAATCCATTAAGGAATGGAAAATCCCCACAACCCTAAATAATCTTCGAGGATTTCTTGGGTTGACTGGGTATTATCGCAATTTTGTTAAGAGTTACGGGAGAACGCTAGTGCCTCTAACAAAATTACTGAAGAAATATGTATTTTCATGGACTCTAGAAGAAGCTAAGGCCTTTGAGCATTTTAAAGAGGCAATGTGCAAAGAACTAGTCTTAGCTACATAATATTTCAAAAAAAACCTTTATAGTGGAATGTGATGCCTCAGGAAATGGAATTGGTGTTGTTTTAATCCAAGAGGGAAGGCCCATTTCTTTTGAAATTTGTCCAATCAACGGACAATGTTTACACAAGATTATTTATGAGAAGGAAATGTTGAAAATACTACATGCACTAAAGAAATGGTGACCTTACCTAATGGGAAGCCACTTCAAGGTAAAAAAGGGTCACAATAGACTTAAATAGTTTTTGGAACACATATTATCTTCAGAAGAGCAACAAAAATGGGTCACTGAGATGTTGGGTTATTACTTCGAAATCATCTACAAAAATGGATGCAAAATGTTATTGCAAATGCACTCACAAAAAAAGATGAGTATGTGGAAGCATTTCTCTGTGCCATTTCTATTATCCAACATGATTGGATAACTGAAGAAAGGGATGAATGGAAGAAAGATGAAGAGGTGTGGACACTCTTTCAAAAGTTGTAGCAATACCCCAATATATATGATACATTTATCTAAAAAATGATTCATTATGGTACATCTATCGTTTATATCTCTATAAGAATTCCCAACTCAAAAAAAATATTCTTTTAGAATTACACAACTCCCCCATAGGAGGGCACTCAATATTTTTAAAAACTTACCACAGGGTCGAAAAGGAATTTTTTTGGGATGGACTTAAATATGATATTCAGTAGTTTGTGGCGGAATGTTTTCTTTTCCAATAAAATAAATTTGAGACAATTAAGACCTTGGGTTTCTTACAACCTTTAGCCATTCCAAGCCAACGTTGGGAGGAGGTATCAATGGATTTTATCACACGTTTGCCCAAGTCTAAAGGAAAGAGTGTCATCATGGTTGTAGTTGATATAATTACCAAGTATGCACACTTTTGTGTATTATCTCATCCATTTAAATCTAGTACAAGCTACTGCATTTATGGAAACAATTCAAAAGCCACATGGAAACCCAAAGATTATTGTAAGCAATAGAGACTCATTTTCACTGGAAATTTTTGGATGGAATTATTTTCTTATCTAGGTACTCAATTAGATCATAACTCATCTTATCATCTCAATCTTATGGAAAAACTGAGATAGTAAACAAATGTCTGGAAGGATATCTTCGTTGCTTTGTATCTGATAAAAAAACACAATGGGTCAAGTGGTTACCTCTGCCTGAATGGTGGTATAACACTTCCTTCCATATTGCAGCAAACATTTATGGAACTTTATGGATATCATCCACCATCCATCACATCATATCTAAGGTAAAAATATAAGGTTCAAGAAGTGGAATATCACATCAAGCATCAACAATGAATTCTTGAAATCTTAAAGGATAACCTCAGTTGGGCACATAATCGAATGAAACAACAGGTTGATCAAAATTGCAATGAAAGAAGTTTTGATGTAGGTGACTGGGTATTTTTACCACTACAACCATACACGTAATTTTCCCTAAATAAAGCTAAGAAGGATAATAAATTATCACCCAAGTACTATGGTCCTTACAAGGTGATGCAAAATATCAGAACTATAGCATACAAATTGGATCTTCCTACATCTTTCTGAGTACACCCATTTTTCCATGTTTCATGATTAAAGAAGGTTATCAGTGACAAGCTCATAGTTCAAACAAAATTGCCAAAACTTGATGAAGAAGGAAAAATCATATTGGAGCCTGAAGAAATCATGGAAATAAGAACCCGACAACTACGAAATCAGTCAATTTCAGAGTATCTCATTAAGTGGAAGAACTTAGCTGTTGAAGATTCCATGAGGGAGGATGAGAATTTTATACAGAAGCATCCAGAACTACTCAAGCATTGAGGACAACACTCTTTTGAAGGAGAGAGGCATGTTAGGTCTCTATAATACTAGTGTAGCCCCTTATTGTTATTGTTGTTCCTATGTAGCCCCCATATTGTTATTATACCCCATAGAATCCCACTACTGTTATTTTTGTGCCTTTACATTATTATTTTTATGTAGGTTCTAATTATATTGTGACCCCTTAGACTCCTATATATATAAAGGAGGTATAATCATTTGTATCATTAAAGAATTATTCATTTATGTGATGTAAAGCAGGTTTCCCCCTCTAAGAGGCTAATTTTGAAGTCGTTGATCTATCCTTTTTTTGATTTAGTTGCATAACATCATACTTACTCCCTCTCACACAGGGAAGAAACAATCATAAGAATTTTTCTCTATCCATGAATATGTATCTCTCTCTCTCTCTCTCTCTCTCTCTCTCTCTCTCTCACTATATATATATATATGAGAAAACACAAGGATCCATGAAATCTAGTAATCCATCAATGTTAGCCAACATCCCAAAAATACTTCTTTATGGGAAGTGGATCCTAAAATTGTCTGAGATAGACCAACCCTGTCAGCAAAGAAAATTTATCTCAATAATAAAAAATAACATCAGATGATAATTGTTTCATTCTACAATGATGGGACTTCTAAACATCCACCACAAATAAATAGAAGGCTATGGGATCAAGGATTTCTCCCTCTGAATGTGAAGCCTCTTCTATTGTCAATCAAGCCATCAACCTGATTTACATATTAAAAATTGTAATATTCAACCTTCGTAGTACATACTTTTTTAAATCTTGTGTTATGAAACCAGCTCACAAAAGGATAGAAAAGATAGATCAACGCCTTAGAATTCAGCCTCTTCAAGGGGGCAACCTCATTTACATTACACAAATGAATGATGCTTTGATGATTCAAATGACAAAACCTCCTTTCTATATATAGGAGTCTAAGGAGTCACAATATAACCCAGCCGACCTAACAATAATAATATAAAGGCACAAAAATAACAATAGAGGGATTCTATGGGGCATAGTAATAACAATATGGGGACAATAAGGGCACAACAATATTAATAAGGGATATAACTACAATAGTAATGGGTAATCACTAGCATTATAGGGACCTAATATTCCCTTATCCTTCAAAAAGGTGTTGTCCTCAACGCTTGAGTAGTTCTAGATTCTTCTGTATAAAATTCTCATCCTCCCATGTCGAATCTTCAGTGGATAAGTTCTTCCACTTAATGAGATACTCCCAAATTGATCGATTTCGTAGCTTTTGAGTTCTTGTTTCTGTGACTGCTTTCGGTTCCAATATAATTTTTCCTTCCTCGTCAAGTTCTGGCAATATTGTTTGAACTGGGAGATTGTCGCCTATAACCTTCTTTAAACATGAAACATGGAAAACTGGGTGCACTTGAGAAGCTGTAGGAAGCTCCAATTTGTATGCCATAGTACCAATCTTTTCCAACACCTTGTACAGACCGTAATACTTTGGTGATAATTTATTATCCTTCTTAGCTTGGTTGAGGGACATTTCTTTATATGGTTGTAGCTGTAGGAATACCCAATCACCTACATCAAAACTTCTTTCACTGCGATGTTGATCTGCCTATTGTTTCATTCTATTCTGCGCCAACACGAGGTTATCCTTTAAGACTTGGAGGACTTGTTGTTGATGCTCAATGTGATGTTCCACTGCTTGAACCTTAGAATTTTCTCTTAAATATGATGTGATGGATGGTGGCTAATATCCATAAAGCGCCATAAATGGGGTCATTTTTGTTGTTGTATGGAAGGAAGTTTTATACCACCATTCAGCCAAAGGCAACCGTTTGACCCATTGTGTCTGTTTATTAGATACAAAGCAACTAAGATATCCTTCCAAACATTTGTTTACTATCTCAGTTTGTCCATCAGAATGAGGATGATAAGATGAGCTATGAGCTAACTGAGTATTGAGACAAGAAAATAATTATGTCCAAAAATTTCCAATGAAAATGGGAACTCTATCACTTACAATAATCTTTGGGTTTCCATGTAGCTTTTGAATTGTTTCCATAAATGCAGTAGAAACTGTACTAGCTTTAAATGGATGTGATAATGCACAAAAGTGTGCATACTTGGTAAGTTTCTCAACTACCACCATGATGACACTCATTCCCTCAGACTTGGGTAAACCTGTGATAAAATCCATTGAAACCTCATCCCAACGTTGGCTTGGAATGGATAAAGGTTGTAATAGACCAAGGGTCTTAATTGTTTCAACTTTATTTTATTGGCAAACCAAAAATTCTGCCACAAAATTTTGAATATCCGATTTAAGGCCATCCCAAAAAAATCCCTTCTTAACCCTGTGGTAAGTTTTTAAAAATACTAAGTGCCCTCCTAAGGGAGAAGTGTGAAATTCCATAAGAATCTTTTGTTTGAGTTGGGAATTCTTACAGAGGTATAAGCGATCTTTGTACCATAACGAATCATTTTTCCAGCTAAATGTATTAGATGTACTGGAATCATGTTGTAACTTTGAATAAGTGCCCACACTTCTTCATCATTCTTCCATTCCTCCCTTGCTTTGTTTATCCAATCTGGTTGGATAATAGAAATGGCATACAACAATGCTTCCACATCCTCATCCTTTCTTGAGAGTGCATCTGCCACCACATTTTGCTTCCCCTTTTTGTAAATGATTTCAAAGTCATAACCCAACATATTTGTGACCCACTTTTGTTGCTCTTCAGAGGATAATCTTTGTTCTAAAAGTTATTTAAGGCTATCATGATCCGTTTTTACCTTGAAGTGTCTTCCCATTAGGTAGGGTCGCCATTTCTTAAGTGCATGTAGTATTGCTAACATTTCGTTCTCATAAATGGCTTTGTGTAAAAACTTTCCCTTGATAGGACGACTTGCAAAAGCAATGGGTCTTTCATATTGCATTAAAACAACACCAATTCCATTTCCTGAACCATCACATTCCACAATAAAGGTTTTTGTGAAGTTCGGTGTAGCTAAGACCAGTGCTTGGCACATTGCCTCTTTAAGATGTTCGAAGGCCTTTGTTGCTTCTGGAGTCCATGAAAATGCATCTTTCTTCAATAATGTTGTTAGAGGTGCTACTATTCTCCCATAATTTTTAACAAACTTGCGATAATACCCTGTCAACCCGAGAAAACCTTGTGGATGCTTTATGGATGTGGGGATTTTCCATTCCTTAATGGCTTTAATTTTGCTAGGGTCTACCTTAACTCCTTCATTAGATTCAATATGACCCAGATATTCCACCTCTTGTACTCCAAAGAAACATTTAGATATTTTTGCATATAATTGTTTCTCCTCCAATAGTTGTAGCACCCTGTCAACATGTTCAACATGATCCTTCCAAGACTTGCTGTAGATTAGTATATCATCAAAAAATACTAACACAAATTTTCTAAGGAAGGGTTTGAAAATGGAATTCATCAAACCTTGAAATGTAGAAGGTGCATTGGTAAGGCCAAAAGGCATGACCAAAAATTCATAATGACCCTCATGAGTTCTAAATGCTATTTTCAGAATGTCTTTAGTCTTCATTCTGATTTGATGATATCCTGAATGAAGATCCAACTTGGTGAAGTAAATTGATCCATGCAATTCATCCAGTAATTCATCAATGACAGGAATGGGAAACTTATCTTTAATAGTGAGCTTGTTGAGCTCCCTATAATTCGGACATATGTGCCATGATCCATCCTTCTTGTGCACCAATTCTACTAGAGCAGAGAAAGAACTTTGACTAGGTTGAATTATACTAGCCTCTAGCATTTCTACAACCATACGTTCAATTTCACTCTTTTGGGCATAGGGATATTTGTACGGCCTGATGTTTGGAGGAACACTTCCTAGAATCAGATGAATAGCATGATCATGATCACGAATAGGTTGGAGACCTTTGGGAGTCTCAAATACCTTGGAATGATTGTCCAAGACTTTTTGGAGATCTGGAGAAATAGATGTTTTCGATGTGGAAACATACATAATTTTACAATTACACCTCTTTGTTCCTTTATTAGAAGCTTTGTCATACCGTTAGAGCTGACTATCTTTCCTGGTTTCCTTACAATACCCCTTAATTCAACTTCCTTTCCTTCCACAGAAAATTTCATGAAAAGTTCTTGAAAATAAAAGCTATTGTTCCCAAGGATTATAGTCATTGGACTCTTAGTACAACATCAGCACCTCCCATTGGAATGGAAAGCATTGGGCTAGTCAATACATATTCTCCCATGGATAGCTTGATATTATGGCACTTTACAGAGCAATTTATTGTTCCTCCATTTGCAACTGTCACTTGACACTCTGGTGCTGGATATAGGAAGCAATTCAATTCTTTTGCTACCTTACAATGAACAAAATTGTGGGTACTTCCTGAATCAATCAACACTATTACTTTTTTCTTCTTGATTTGTCCTTCTATCTTGATGGTTTGAGGAGTTGTAATTCCCACCAATGCATTACAAGATATGGTCGGATTCATTTCTTCTTTATCTAGGCTTTGTTCCTAGAGTATATCTTCTTCTTTTGACCTTTCTTGCTCCTTTTCTTATTCCTCTTCACAATCTATGTAGAATAATTTCTTCTTAGCACACTTATGACCTTTAGTGTATTTGCTATCACAACTGTAACAAAGCCCTTTTGTTATTTTTTCTTCCAATTGTTGTGGTGTCAAATTTATAGGTTGTGGAAGACTAGGGGCAACAACACTTCCATATTTATAGTTGTGAGTGGTATGCTTCCTGGTTGCCATAATTTTGCTTTCCATTTTTCTTGCTAACCTGAATGCCTTCTCTAATGAACCAGGTTCCCAAAGGCGAACATCATGTTGGATATTATCCTTTAAAGTCCTTATGAACACATCAATCCTATGCTCCTCTGGAATATTTTTTACTGTTATATTCAATTTTTGGAACTCTTCAATGTGCTCCATTATTGAACCCTTTTGTTTGAGACTTATCAATTGGCTAAAAAAAGTGTCACTTTTTGTATCCTCATAATGTGCTGTCAATTCTTCCGTAAAAATTGCCCAAGTGATAATTTGTTTACGAGAGAAAAGCCATTGAAAACATACAAACTAATTTGGTTCCACATATAAAATTGCAAGATGTACCTTTTGTGTGTTTTTCACATTATTGAGATCGAAAAATTGCTCCATCTGTAATATCCATGTTGCGGGATCCTTTCCATCAAACTTCCTCATATCGATTTTTAGAATATGGTGGGTCTTCGATCCAACATTAGAGCCTATGAAATCATGATTAACATTTCTTTTGTTCGCATCATGAGTTTCATTTACTACCCTTTCACCATTTGTAAGTATTTCTTGTAGAAAATTTGTCAAATCTGTCTTCAAATCTGCCATTCTGTCTTCAAATCTGCCATGTCTTTCTTCAAATTTGTCTTCAAATCTATCTTCAAATCGTCCATCTTAGCTTCCACGCCATTCATCTTAGCTTCCACACCCTTTATCTTAGATTCCATGCCATTTATCTTAACTTCTGTTAGCTTTTCTGAGAGTGACATTTGTTGCACTTGGTCTTGTAATTTTGATATATCTTGTAGCATTCCTTCCTCTTCTTCATGAGTCATGCTAGAGCTTTCAGGTTTCTTACTAGGTGTTTGAATTTTATTTCCTCGGGGCACTAGATATCGATAATAATGCTCTACTATGCCCTTTGAATTCCTTCAAAATAAATTTTCAAACCAAGCTTAAGCAAAAATTTAAAAAAAATCTACACACCTTTTTTCACTTTGTAGGAGCTCGATATTGCCTCTGATGTATCTCTGTAATTTCAGATCATCCAATTCTGAAATTGTGACATGCAATAGCCCTCTATGTCCTCCTTCCAATGCCACCAATCTGATCCAAATTGGATTCTCCAAGGAAGAGTTATGCCAAATCTCCCACAGTGACTTGATTATAGACTAGTTCAGTAGAGCGAACTTGTATGACATGCCACGTGTCCCTTTTTCGACCTTTGGCTCTGAAAAATATATACAAAAATCTACAATCCGTCCTCTTTTTGTACCTTCTTACGAAACTTCAATCTGATGCTCAGAGAGAAATTTATAACGATTTTCCCGAGGTCACATGTTTGGAATGTAATTCAAGAGTCTACAAAAAGACCAACTCCCTTAGATCATATCTCCACAAATATAGTGCAAAAGTCTCTGAAATTCGGACCCAAGGTTTAGTGTGATTTCGTCTCAAATGGGTTTTTTTTTTTCGCTTCTGAAACTTCGCAGAAAAAGGTTATAGCAAAAATGCCACAATGACCTATTTGGAGTAGCGAAACCCAAGAAACCCAAGCTCTGATACCAAATGTTATGAAACTAGCTCACAAAAAGATAGAAAAGATAGATCAACGCCTTAGAATTCAGCCTCTTCGAGGGGGAAACCTCCTTTACATTACACAAATGAATGATTATTTTATTATTCAAATGACAAAACCTCCTTTCTATATATAGGAGTCTAAGGAGTCACAATATAACCCAGCTGGCCTAACAATAATAATATAAAGGCACAAAAATAACAATAGAGGGATTCTATGGGGCATAGTAATAACAATATGGGGACAATAGGGGCACAAAAATATTAGTAAGAGATAACTACAATAGTAATGGGGTAATCACTGGTATTATAGGGACCTAACATCTTCCAAAATATTAGGTTCCTATTCTAACTTTCCTTTTCTTGCACCATCTTCCTCCCTGCACTAGATGATTCTTAAGAAGGATCTTCTTTCATTAGGAGGTTAGAAGTATACAAATGCTTCAAATACTCATGCAGGAAAAATAATAAAAGTGATAAACCTAAACAAGATAAGTACCATAAAAAATAGGTTTAGAAGATACTTATCTAGCTCCCTCTTGATTTGATCTTCAAAAGAAACTATAGTTCATCATCTACAAAATCCAGAAATCATAAAATACCACAGAACATCAGCAATAGTATGCAAAATCAACCAAATTTACCAATGGATAAGCTCAAACATATAATCTTTAGGTCATCTAAGTTTTTCATTGAATTATTCACAGATGTTGAGGCAATAGCTCACATTAGGGTTTCAAAACCTCTAGCAAGCATCTCATTTCAAGCAAACTTTAAGGGTGTTGGAAATAATACTGAGAGGGGGGGTGAATCAGTATTATCAGATCAATCAAACCTTTTCAATGCTCAGAAACATATACGCTACTTCAGTTAAGTAAAACAGCGTGTACACGCTACTGTGACTAAATAAAACAGCGTATAAGCAGAAAACTCATAACTTAGTTAGCTTATTCTTCAGTTAAGTTCATCAGGACATTATTCAGCACATTAACAGTAAGCAGATGCAGTATAACAGAACGGATCAAAAGTCACACACATGAACACCAAGATATAAGGTGGAAACCCAATGTGGGTGAAAACCACCTGCTGCAAGTTATCTCTATCTTTCTTTAAGAAACTTCAGTTTACAATCTTTTGTACTGGTGCAGCCTTATACCAGTACGCAGGCTACAACCTGCAGAAGGCTACAACCTTCTCTCGTTCTCCAAACTTCCTTGGAAGGGAGCTCCAACCCCCTTTGTTCTTGTACTAGCCAAGATACTAGTACGTAGGTGCTGACCTACAATCTTCTTTTCTTCAGGTATCACCTTTCATACATTTTCAGACTTGAATATTCCTGAAGCACAACATTACAATCTGAAGACCACAATTCATTCAATTTCCACAACAGATCATTGAAGCATAAAACAACCAAACTCTGAATCACTGAACCACTGAAAATCACCAGTTATCAGAACACAGAGCAGACTACAGAACTCTGCAATAACTGTCAGACCCCACTGTAAACCCAAAAACAAGCTTCAAAAGATATACGCTACTTCAAGGAGCCAAACCCGCGTATACACGCTCTTTTACCGAAGCCAACCTGCGTACAGATCTAAAAATAAACTTTCTCAATTTGCAGCTGTACCAGACATTAGTTAGACCCAGAACATAGCATTGCGACAATATGCAGATCTAGAAATAAGCATAATCAACCATATCATGATAGTGCATTTCAAACTATTAGATCCCGATCTATCCTTAGATCTAGTCTTCCATCAACCAATGTGATCTCTCCTTGGCTTAGATCAAGCAACCCAGCACCTGCAAATCAGATCTCTTTCACTCTTAGATATTCAAGCCTTGTTGAAAGATGATTTTGCCTAATGATCTTCTTCTCCTTATATAGTCTTAGGCCTAGCTCAATACCAAGAGCCAAAACCATAGTAACACAATACCATCAACTTCAAAACTAGGGATCGACACGCCCGTCGAGACACAATGGTCCGAAATCATAGGCACAACTTCCAAGGACTAACCACCATGGACCAAAGGAACCTTTCCACATACACGCGCTTTTTATGAATCTAACTAGCGTGTACACGCGACTTGGGCTTAACGAAACGGCGTGTATGAGCTTCCTTGGCATGCTGTACTGAGATCTGTCTTCTGATTAAGATGCCATCACTTGTACCAACCTCTGAGCACTTGTACCATCCTCTGAGTGAGTTGCCATCAAGGACAACACTTGAATCATAATGCCAACAATCTCCCCCTTTGGACTTGATGGCAACCACCACACCAAGTCACTCTCCCCCTTTGACATCAAGAGCAAAGGGCTGTGCTCCCCCTGAGGACATGCTGATACCTCTGCTTGGCTGTGCTGACTCGTGCTCCCCCTGACAGTAGGCCAGATCTGAAAAAGATGTTCTTCAACAAGAGCCAAGATTTATACACCATAAGGGACCTTCCTATCACCAAAAGACTCAATACATACATCCATACTCCCTACCAAGAGGGGACATATCAGAAACAACCAATTATATTACAGCATTCATCCCAGGCATAGTGGGGAAACCAACATAGGCCGTTACATGACCTTGACACCATAAAAGAGATATGACAAGAGAGATACATGACATAGAGACAACAGATCTAGACCAAGACTTAGAAAAGACACCAGCAACATCTGATAAACATCTTGTTAGATCAGCAACCAGAATTTCTTTCTGAGCTCCTTCTCCTGAAACCAACAACCAAAACATCTGAATGCCAACAATGCTTTATGAGACTTTTGAGCTGCTCCCCCTGAACCTGTGCCTGTTGCACTCCCTGAAACTGTGCCTGAAGAATTCTGACATTCCTATTGCTTTTCAGAACTTCAGAGTTTTCCCTTGCTGTTCAGAACTTCATATACGCGTTTTATCCTATATAAAACAGCGTATGTACGCGGATATTCTTTCTGCAACAAGCGTCCAGCATACACGCGACTTACCCACCATAAATCCGCGTGTATACGCTCATATCCCTTCCGTAACCTGCGTATACCAACTTTTCTGTAGAACAAACAATCTTCAACAACAGGATGAAGCATCAACTACTCCCAGCTTTTGTCTGAGATATTCAAAAGTTTCCCTGGGCAGTGGTTTTGTGAGAATATCAGCAACTTGCTCCTTAGAAGGAACATACTCCAACTTGACCTTCTGCTCAAGCACTTGTTCCCGAAGAAAATGGTACTTGATTGGTATGTGCTTGGTCTTTGAGTGCATGACAGGATTCTTTGAAATGCTGATTGCACTTGTATTATCACATAAGATAGAGACAGGTGGAGTGCAAGTGATTTGAAAGTCCTGCAAGGTCTGCATCATCCAAAGAAGTTGTGTGCAACAAGATGCTGCAGCCACATATTCTGCTTCAGCTGTAGATAAGGCAATCGAACTTTGTTTCTTGCTGAACCAAGATACTAATCTAGAACCCATGAAGAAAGCACCTCCACTTGTGCTTTTCCTATCATCCACACTTCCAGCCCAATCTGCATCTGTGTAAGCATGAAGAGTGAGATCAGTATTTCTAGGATACCATAAGCCATAGTTTTGGGTCCCTTGAAGATATTTGAAGATTCTTTTGACTGCCTGAAGATGAGTTTCCTTTGGGTTGGCTTGAAATCTTCCAACCATTCCTACTGCATGTGTAATATCTGGTCGAGTACCTGTCAAATAAAGCAAACTCCCAATCATGGATCTATAAGTGGGTTGGTGAACTGCTGCTGATTCATCATTTGCACTGAGGCTGCATCCTGTAACCATGGGTGTACATACTGGTTTTGACTCTTCCATGCCATACTTCTTCAAGATCTGCTTGAGGTATTTGGTTTGAGACAAGAAGATACCTCCTTCATTTTGTTGGATTTGCAATCCAAGAAAATATGTCAATTCTCCAAGAAGTGACATTTCGAATTCTTTCTGCATAACCAAGGCAAAGTTTTGACTCATGGTCTCTTCATTGCTGCCAAAAATAATATCATCTACATAAACAACAAGGATTAGCAATTTGTTATTTTCAACTTTTATATAGAGATTGCTATCTGCTGATCCTTTTGAAAAGCCTTGTTGGTGAAGATATTTGTCCAAGCGATAGTACCAAGCCCTTGGAGCTTGTTTGAGCCCATAGAGTGCCTTTTTCAATCTGCATACAAGGTTTGGATCATTTCCAAGAATGAACCCATCTGGCTGCTCAATATATACTTCTTCTTCTAAGTCTCCATTTAGGAAGGCTGATTTCACGTCCATTTGAAATACCTTGAAGTTTTGAAAGCTTGAGAGAGCAAGGAACATTCGGATGGCCTCTAGTCTTGCCACAGGAGCAAAGGTCTCTTCAAAATCTATTCCTTCTTGCTGTGCATACCCTTTACAAACAAGTCTGGCCTTGTTTCTAATTACTTCTCCATTTTCATTTAACTTATTCTTGAAGACCCATTTTGTTCCTATTACATTCTTATCTTTTGGTCTAGGAACTAATTCCCAAGTGTTGTTCCTTTCGATTTGCTCAAGTTCTTCATCCATTGCTTTGACCCAACATTCATCTTTGCATGCTTCTTTCACATTTTGTGGTTCAATGGAGGAGAGTAGAGCCAAGTAGCTTGAAGCTTCTGCAAGTGTCCTTCTTGTTTGTACTCCTGCTTCTTTCTGCCCCACAATCTGAGTTTCTGGATGATTCTTTTGGACATATCTGGATGGAGTCTTCTCTTCTATTCTTGTCTGCTCCTCTGGTTCTTCTTGAGATTCTTCTTCTTCATCATTTCGCCTTTGAGAGTAACCTTCATCTTCTTCAATGTCTTCATGATGAACTTGCCTAGGAATATATCCCTTCTCATCAACCACTATATCAATACTGTCAACAATTCTGCCAAGTCTTTTATTGTAGCACTTGTATGCTTTGCTATGTGGAGAATAACCAAGAAGAATGCCCTCATCTGCTCTAGGTTCAAGTTTGCCAAGTTGCTCATCAGTATTCTTAATATAACATTTGCTCCCAAAGATTTTGAAATGCTTCACGGAAGGAGTTTTACCACTCCAAAGCTCATGAGGTGTTTGAGTGCTGTTTACTCGGACATTTGTTTTGTTAAGAATGATAACAGCAGCATGTGCAGCTTCACCCCAGAAGGTTGCAGGAGTACCTGATTCATCGAGCATAGCACGAGCCATTTGTTGGATAGTTCTGTTCATTCTTTCCACAACCCCATTTTGCTGAGGAGTTCTAGCTGTAGAGAATTCTCTTCTTATCCCATGTTCATCGCAGAAATCGAAAAATTCATTTGATGTGAACTCCCCACCTCTGTCAGATCTGAGGCACTTAATTTTGTGTCCTGATTCATTTTCAGCCAATGCTTTGAAGGATTTGAATTTTTCGAATGCTTCATCTTTGTGCTTCATAAGCCCTAACCAAACAAACCTTGAGAAATCATCAATGAATAATATCAGATATTCTTCTCCTCGAGGTGTCCTTTTCCTAAATGGACCACATACATCTGTATGGACTAGCTCAAGAGGCAAGCTAGCTGATCCTTCCTTTTCTGGAAAGTTAGTTCTGGTTTGCTTTCCAAACTGACAAGATTTGCATATAGTGTTGTCTGGAATTTTGATATCTGGAAGATCGCGAACTGCCTGATATTTGCATGCTTTTCTTATTTGTGAGAAGCTTAGATGTCCCAACCTTCGATGCCATAACCAGTGCTCTTCATCCTTGCTAAGATAGCATTGTTGTTGTCCTTCTTCAAATATGTACAGATTATTTGGAGTTCTTTTGCCTTTGAGAACTGTTTTACCTGTATCAAGATCACGAACAAGACATCCATTCGATCTGAAAATAACCTCGGTTTTTTGATCACACATCTGACTGACACTTAGAAGATTATGCTTCAATCCATCAACATACAAAACATTTCCAGCCTTGACCTTTTCTTTCAAAGGAGCAATACCTTTTCCTTTTATAGTTGCAGGAGTATCATTTCCAAAAGAAACTTTCTTTCCCTTTTCTAAAGTAGAATAAGATTCAAGTTTTTCTTTATCACCTGTCATATGTTTCGAACATCCACTGTCAATGTACCATAGATTTTCCTGTCCTTCTGCATAAAACGCTATCCCACATCTTTCTGTCTGAGGTTCTTTTATTCTCCATTTTTTGGTGCTCGTGGCTTGTTCCTTTTTCTCCTGAAACCTGCTCCTGCATTCAGATTCTTTATGACCAAAATTATTGCAAATAGAACATTCAACTTCATTTTCAAGAACCGAAAAGTTGTTATAGGTCCTCTTTGTAATCCCTGTCATACTTCTTTGTTTTTGAGCTTCCCTAGTCATGATTGTTTTATATGCAACACATTGAGCTGCTTTGTGACCAAAGTTATGGCAAGAAAAGCATTGTCCATTGAAGAAGCTTCTGCGGTTATTGAATCTACCAGCCAACTGATTGTAATTTCTATTTTCATCTATTCTTGTGCCAAACTGAGAAGATTTTACCTGTGGTTGGTTGTAGCTTTTGTTCACCCTTAAGAAGGATTGTCCCTGATAGTTTCTGTTTGTAATTCGTCCCTGCTTTACCTGATTATCTTCATTGTTCTTCTGCTCATTTCTTCTTGCTGCATCAAGATAATTCTTTGAGGTGGATGCTTTAGAGGTTTCTCCATTATAGCCCAAACCTGTCTTGTTTAGAGGAGACCGCTGCACATTGATAATCTCATCCAAAGTTTCAGATCCTTTGACAAACTTAAGATTAATAGCTTTTGTTTTCTCAATTTCTTTTCTGAGACCAACAATTTCACCTTCTAGTTTTTCAAGATGTTTTTCCTTTTCATCAATTTGAAATTGCAAAGTATCAATGATCACACTCTTTTCTTCTATGCATCTCTTGAGTCTAGTAATTTCATTATAGAGATTATCCACATCTACAGCATCCTCATAATCATCATCTTCAAATGCCATTAATAGCTTATATTTATTACCTTGTTCATCTTCATCACTGTTTGATAAGCCATCACTATCTTCATGGGTGTAGTAGCTTTTCTTATTTGCACTTTGTTTCTTATTCCATCTAGCAGGTTCTTTTCCTTTATCTTTATTAGGACATTTTGCAGCATAATGACCTACTCTTCCACAAGCAAAGCATTTGAAAGGTAGCTTACCTCTGAACCTTCCAGCACCCCTTTGAAGATTTCTGACAAAATTTGATTCTTCTTCCTCTTCTTCTGGAACATGGCTTGCTTCATAGTAATCTTCTTTTCCTGATGCCTTAAAAGCAGCTTCCCTTCTGTCTGATGGACCTCCCTTTCTCATTTCATAAGCAGTTAGAATTCCATGTAACTGAGACATAGTGAGAACTTTGAGATTTTCCTTTTCTTCTATTGCAGATACTTTAGATTCAAACTTGGGGGATAATGATCTTAGAATCTTTGAAACTACTATAGTCTCTTTTATTTCTTCACCCAAATTTTTCATACAATTAACAATCTCGTCTACCCGAAGAAAATAATTTGCCACACTTTCATCATTATACATCTTGAGAGTCTCATATTGAATCCTGAGAGTTTGAAGTTTAGCTTCCTTTACCTGTTCATCTCCTTCATAGCTAGTGATCATTTTGTCCCATATCTCTTTTGCTGATTTGAAGTGCATGACCTTCATGAATTCTGTTTGGGATATACTTCCTAATAGAGTACTGACTGCTTTTGCATTTGTTTCATATGTCTTTTTCTCAGCTGGATCTGTAGGAGTAACTGAAGGAAAAGCATAGCCTGTTTCTACAATGTTCCAAACTTCTGTACCAAGAGATTGAAGATATGCAGTAACTCTTACCTTCCAATAATTGAAATTTGTTCCATCAAAAACCGGTGGCCTGATTGATGCTTCTTTCTCGTAGTTGCTCATGATGAATGATCTACCTTCAAGCGATCAAGCTTCCCTGAAGGACCTGCTCTGATACCAATTGTTGGAAATAATACTGAGAGGGGGGGTGAATCAGTATTATCAGATCAATCAAACCTTTTCAATGCTCAGAAACATATACGCTACTTCAGTTAAGTAAAACAGCGTGTACACGCTACTGTGACTAAATAAAACAGCGTATAAGCAGAAAACTCATAACTTAGTTAGCTTATTCTTCAGTTAAGTTCATCAGGACATTATTCAGCACATTAACAGTAAGCAGATGCAGTATAACAGAACGGATCAAAAGTCACACACATGAACACCAAGATATAAGGTGGAAACCCAATGTGGGTGAAAACCACCTGCTGCAAGTTATCTCTATCTTTCTTTAAGAAACTTCAGTTTACAATCTTTTGTACTGGTGCAGCCTTATACCAGTACGCAGGCTACAACCTGCAGAAGGCTACAACCTTCTCTCGTTCTCCAAACTTCCTTGGAAGGGAGCTCCAACCCCCTTTGTTCTTGTACTAGCCAAGATACTAGTACGTAGGTGCTGACCTACAATCTTCTTTTCTTCAGGTATCACCTTTCATACATTTTCAGACTTGAATATTCCTGAAGCACAACATTACAATCTGAAGACCACAATTCATTCAATTTCCACAACAGATCATTGAAGCATAAAACAACCAAACTCTGAATCACTGAACCACTGAAAATCACCAGTTATCAGAACACAGAGCAGACTACAGAACTCTGCAATAACTGTCAGACCCCACTGTAAACCCAAAAACAAGCTTCAAAAGATATACGCTACTTCAAGGAGCCAAACCCGCGTATACACGCTCTTTTACCGAAGCCAACCTGCGTACAGATCTAAAAATAAACTTTCTCAATTTGCAGCTGTACCAGACATTAGTTAGACCCAGAACATAGCATTGCGACAATATGCAGATCTAGAAATAAGCATAATCAACCATATCATGATAGTGCATTTCAAACTATTAGATCCCGATCTATCCTTAGATCTAGTCTTCCATCAACCAATGTGATCTCTCCTTGGCTTAGATCAAGCAACCCAGCACCTGCAAATCAGATCTCTTTCACTCTTAGATATTCAAGCCCTTGTTGAAAGATGATTTTGCCTAATGATCTTCTTCTCCTTATATAGTCTTAGGCCTAGCTCAATACCAAGAGCCAAAACCATAGTAACACAATACCATCAACTTCAAAACTAGGGATCGACACGCCCGTCGAGACACAATGGTCCGAAATCATAGGCACAACTTCCAAGGACTAACCACCATGGACCAAAGGAACCTTTCCACATACACGCGCTTTTTATGAATCTAACTAGCGTGTACACGCGACTTGGGCTTAACGAAACGGCGTGTATGAGCTTCCTTGGCATGCTGTACTGAGATCTGTCTTCTGATTAAGATGCCATCACTTGTACCAACCTCTGAGCACTTGTACCATCCTCTGAGTGAGTTGCCATCAAGGACAACACTTGAATCATAATGCCAACAAAGGGTTCCATCCAAACCCTAACCTCTGATATACATCAATTCCTAACTTCTCTTGCTTCCTATGGTTTCATCCAAACCCTAGATTTATTTTAGGTCTTCATAACATTTACTTCTATATGAAATAAGTGTCTTCATAGGCGTGATATCCATGAATTTTCTTCATCTGAACTCTGATACCATGTTAATTTTTCTAAGGGCTATAATGTTCTTTGCTTTAGATAATTGCATTATATCTTTTTATCATTCACATGTACATTGAATTCAACCTACAACATCATAACACCATTATATCAAATGCAATTATGTAGAAAAAACAATATCAACAATAATGCAACATAATAGAAGAAAATCAAACACACATAGAGACATCGAGATTTAGTCGGAGAACATGGAAGAACCCCATAAGGGGGAAAACTATAATCAATTCTTTTTCTTCTATTAGATTTCATAAAATGTCCAGCTAAGATACAAAGTACATCCAAAGAGAGAGATACATCATTACATCAAGCCTCTTAGGACTAATGCAAGTCAGTTCACAATTTCATTTGTAAACTAAGTTGTTGCCATGTCACTGTGAGAGGAAATATCCATGACATAGAGATAAGAGTCATCATCATCATAGAAATAAGATCTATTTTCATAATCAATGTTATCAAATATCATGAATCATAAAATTCCTCTTTCATATATACTATAGAATGGATCTAATAAATGAATCATAAGATATCAGTACCATAGTAGATCATTATCATGCTTCCATTACTTTCTTATTGGAGAGATGGACACATACATCAAACTTTACATCTGAAATATATAAAGCTCAATACATCATCCTAATACCTGATACAATATTTACATGAATTATTTTAACTTCAGATGCAAAACATATACTTGTTTCATAGATAATTGTCATATCGTGTCAATATTCTTTTATTATGAACTAAGGTATGAAGAACTATGTTTGGACATATGATGTTAATAGAAACCATGTCGTTGTGCATTATATTGAGAATATATATATGATAACTTCAACAATAATGCGAGACCAAAGTGAGACCATACTTGCTATGTATGGAGATATGATGCCCATACCAACGTCATAATCTTAGATACCATCTAATGCCATAAAAGATTCTTATGCGAATTACAGAACAAGACATCTGAGCTATCCTTACGAATGCTCTATATATAAGACATATTTCAATTTATAATCGATAATGGAGACAAGACTATATGAGATGCCAAGTAGAGTAAATGTGATGACATGTCAATAAGATATGATGACTGTATATTACGATGATGACTGTGTATGTGATGTCCGGACCATGCCACCGAATGGTGGCAAGAAAAATATGATATGCCAAGAATATCTACATTGTGTCGAGATTGTATGCAATGTCTAGACCATACCACTGAGTGGTGCCCAGACCATACCCTCATGCAATGATCAGAGATGTATAAAGAGATAGGGTTATTCTACTAATGCATGGAGCATGTAAATCGATCCATAGTAAACGTATCAAAAAATAGTGATTACAACTGATGTAGTGTTTCCATGGTAATGCGGCAAGTAATGTGACCCTTCCAAAGTTATGCAAACCATACAATAGCGCAAGTTATGATATACAAACCAAGTCCATGTAAGTTCGGATGATGGATATCTCCTTTCTATATCTCATGAGACGAAAGGGTTATAACTAATATTAGAGCCAACTTGAAAATATTTGGAGGGACAAATTCAAACTGAAATTTCGTCGTTAATATATTTATTGTTTTTTTTTATTTGACATTATTGATGTAATTCCTTTCATTAATAGAAATCTTGATTAGGGAAAATGAGTTTCCTTTGATAATTTTTTCGTGGCTTCCAATTTCAGCAGAGCATAATTGGGAAAAAAATACTCAAAACTCTTTTCATTAATCAAATGAATAGGGAAACTATTACAATTGCTAGCTTCATCTATGAGCTCAACCTACAAAAAAATAAATATTCTCTCTTCTCAATGAACAATTCTAACCAACACTTAACCAAATATCATCTCACCTAACCTTCTATTTACTTGTGAAAATACTGAGGAAATTAGACCCTATTATTTAGGAAATTCCTCCAAATTTATTGTGCAATTCGCAAGGATTGTTCGCTAATTGCACACAACACCTATACACTCAAAACTATAGTCTACAATTTATGTTACATTTACTTGACATTTCTACTTCAACTAAGGAAATCAAATTCTCTTCATGCACTAGGTATTTTGGGATGATTGATCAGCTAGCTGGCAAATCTCTGAGTTAGACTTTTGTCCCACTACACAATTGACCTTTAGTTGGCTCTATCAATAGTTAGAGGTTAGTTAACTAAATAAAACTAAAAATAACTAAACTGGATTATTAAAATTTAGCAACCACACATGCATAAATGAACTCTAAGCCCTCTAACTCAATTTTACTGAGCTAACTAAGTGACAATATCCATGTCACACAAGTTAATTTCCTCTGAGTTGTCCTGCTAATGTGGAACTTTAATTTACTCAATTTGACTAAGGCTAAAGTCAAATTGAATCTTTCTTGCTACATTTTTTCAACATGTATATTTCTTTGGTTGTTGTTGGTGGTGGATTGTATAATTAGAGAATAACTCACAGTGTACATTTGTTGATCAATATTTCAAATGTAAAATAATAATCATCATCTAGATAAAAAAATTTAAAAAAATAGTTCAATAAAAATAAGAAACACGAAAACACACCACAAAAGGGGAATAACTTAAAGGAGAATCCTATAAAAACAAAGGAAAAATAATATATATGATTCCACAGTGTAGAAATTCCATTGAATGAAATTAATAAGGGAGAGGAATTAATTCTATAAGGGAATAATTAATAGTAATAAAAAATATTCTAAATATGTATTCTAAAAATGATTTCCTATGCTACTATACTAGATATATATTATACTAATATATATTAATCCAATAATATTGTCATAAAGGAAGAAAATGTGTACCATCCTAAAGTATCTAATTTTTTTTTGCAATAATTATATTACACTAATAAAAATGCATAATCCATAAGACAATAAATGAGATAGAAAATAAAGAGGGTGATAGAATTCATTATAATGTTTTATTTTGTAATTAACATTAATATATAATATTTTTAATAAATGAGGTTGCAATTGATAAAGTAAAGTATTATATTTATAGGAATCAGATTACATTATTAATATTAAGGAAAAAAATATTGATTTAGTGTAATTAATAATTAAAGTGGGGAGGGGTTAATAATATGGGAATAATATTATGTTAGGACTAGAGAGGCTTAAAATTATCCAAAAGTTAAAAAAAACATAATCTCAAAGATGAAAGAGATAGGATAAGGAAGGGAGATATATAAGGAGGTGAGGAAAACATAATCTCAAAGATGAAAGAGATAGGATAAGGAAGGGAGATATATAAGGAGGTGAGGGAGAAGCTAAAGGGAAAGAAAATGAGAGGGTAAGGTCAAAAGAGAAAGTATATACAATCGAGCCTAAGGGTGAGGGGAATAAATAAGAACAAAAAAAAAGAAAGAAAAGAGTGGGAGGAGGAAATAAGGAAGACAAAGGAAGGGGAAGGGGAAGGGGACCATGAGGAGCAACAAGTTAAAAGGAAATGAGGATCCAGTATAATAGCTAAAAGGGAGAGAGAAGAGGAAAAAGAAGAATGAGAAGGTACTTCAAGGGGAGGAAAATACAGTAAGAGAGGTACTACTAAATTTTAGTCAGATCATAAGGGATTATAAATAGTAGCTTATATACAAGTTTTAGTTTTATCTAATTTTCCATATGTAAATAATTTAATTATACACAATAAATAAATTTCAGTTATGAATTATATGGATAAATCACAAGTTTAGGTAATTATAGTTTGGAGAATCGTTGAATTATTAGAGTGGTGATATATAAATAAAAGATAAGTTTACATCCAGGCATCTATTTGGTAATAAAAGGATTGATTTTTCCTCATAAAATTGAGAGAAATAATGGAGCGCTACCAATTTTATTTATAGATATTTCTCTTTCAAAGGCCTTACCATGTGTATCATGTATCAAATTGTGCATTCATTTATTTTTCTATGATTTTGTGGGCATATATATTTTCTCACATATAGTAAATAAAGGTTCTTATTCTCATGAAATTTCTATGTTTTGAACTTTAACTACTAATAATGAATGGGTTATTGGTGGGTGTGTTTTGACATTTATATTTTAATGAACAATTGGCTTCTTTTTTTTAAATGGTGGTAGAATATGTTGGGAATATCATTTAACAATAATATTGAAAATCCTAACCTTTAATAACTATATTAACCCTAAATAAGCACCCAAAACAATGTTAATATTTACATTTTTCTAACTACAAACATTGGGAAATAAAAAAAGGACATACCTTTGAATAAACAATAACTATTAAAGGGAAATCTTCCAAATTCTCCATATATTCCTTCTACATTGCCACACTTTTACTCTACCTTTTGACAATCTTACACATTCTCTTCATAGTGGCAATACATACACAATATTAAGACACTCCCCTCAAATTAATCAACAATAAGAACCAATGATCAAATATCCTAATTATTTACCATTTTTAAAAATAATTCTCACATCAACACACCTTCCCACCAAACATACCCATCAAAATTCCTAAATCCTATCATCAAACCTCTTTTATCATCCAAAATTAGAGAGAAAATTAAAAATTATCTCCCTAATCTTTAATGGAAAGTCTTAATTTTCTATTATACTAATCACTTTCCTTCCAAATCCCTGAAATATGTCAATGTGGCACCAAAATCAAACCTCCTTCCATGTTGTTAATTGGTTCATTCTTGTTTTCTACATTTAAATTTTCATGCAGGCTAGAAAATGCTTTATTTTTTATGTTATTTTGTTCGCTAGTAATTTACATGTTAGATATTATATAATAATTAATGGCTACATATTTTTTTTACGTATGATTGTCAATTGAGTCTATCTCTATTGGTTAGGGAGGATAAATGCTATCCCCCCACCCCTCACTAGGCTCAAATACCACTTGGAACATGTATGACTCTTTTTGAACTAAGTGTTATTGAGATCATGAGCCATTGGCAATATATTACACTTTTCTATAGGATAGAGGGTGGGGTGTTATATATATATATATATATATATATATATATATATATATATATATATATATATATATATATAACACTAACACCCTCCCACACTCTTGGATTATTCTCAGGTAGTGGAAGGTGTTACATCAAGCTAACCCGACTTCCATGGTATCATTATGGAAATGGGGTTTCAAAAATCCTCAAATTTCAACATTAAAAAATCCAAAACAAACACCACCATTATGGTAGTCTCATTGAGAGATTTCTCACGATGTAAATTTTTTTACCAATGGAGGAAAATCCATAGATTTAAGAGTTTTAGTCTATGTTTTGGAACCACAAGTCGGGTCCATCTTCACGACTTCAGGAAATATGAAGAGTTGGTAAAGAGATAAATAGTGGATGGAGGGTGTGGTTATTAAAATCTGACACACAAATCAAAAGTTATGAGATTTTAAAGTTCACCATTTAATTACCTGCCACATAGGCACAACCCTACCACATGGCACCCACATAATGTCTATGTGGCATCTTTAACTAGACCCCAAAATCAAATGGGCCCTCGAACACAAACAGGCCCCCAAACGCAATGGCCTTCATACCATTCGGGCGTCGGGTGATTTAGGTTGTTTGGGACACTTAGGCCATTCAAGATTGAACTCTAGGACCCCCAATACTGCATTCATCCCACTCAAACTCAAAATCCACTTGGCCCTCTTGGACCAGAACTCCACTCAAGACATCCTTTATGTTTGCGACCATAATTGGGCCTCAAAATCCCCAAACTAGGACCAAACCAACCTGTTCCAAGTCCCATTTTTCCTTTAAATTCCAAGAGGCAATTTATGCGCTTTTGGAACTGATATGGGGAATTGACCAAGGCTCATCTGAGCATCTAATCTTCCAAACTTTTCTTTAACACATAAATCACTTTTTAATTATAACAAGAAAATTGTAAGAGAAATTGACCAATAAATAAACACATTCACAGAGGCATGAATTCTGCCTCATGCACAATCATTAACGTAGCTAATCCATAGAAAATTGTGCTCTATAACTCAGTAACATCCACACCATATCTTGTTGGTTCATCCATGCATAACAAACCATTCCATGAGTTAGAAAAGTAAGGACCAATAAAGCATGCAAAATCCATAAACTCTAGGACATCCATACATGCATATCAAGCACATTAAGCACATTATCTAGTCGAAGGGGTATTTTGTCCTTTATAACTTGCAAACCTTGAAATACCATATACCACAACAAAAATATGAGTAATTAAAACACCCAATTCAGTCATGACATTACTGTCATTATGCCAACGTTACATAGATTCCTATATCTCTCATGTCATGAGAACAATCATGCAAACATCTCATCACAACCAATACAAGAATACACCATCTTTTCAACAGTACTAATGTATATTAAGAAACCATTCATACTTATGCATATAACTTAGTAATCCAAGATAATAGTAGCAACTTGTTTATCCTCATCCCTAAACCATAGAGGCATAAGAAACTAATAATTCACACAAAGATCTCAAACACCTCTCTGAGGTGGAACAATGCATACACTCGTCACATGAATTTATATACTAAAAAGATCACCCACAACTAACCCTAGGTGATTTTAGAATTCCAATGCGAGACATATTAGTCATTCATGCAATTATCTTCAAATCATCCAAATAGCTCATCATACAGATTAACCATTCAAACACACTTACAACATATACATATGCATATATATATAGACACATAGATACATAGGTAAACACTTATTGGGATGTATTAAATAAGCCAAAAACTAAAAGTGGGATTTCAACCTTCCACCCAAGCATAGATTGGTTGTAGCCTAAAATTTCTTGCAGCTATCACCCATAAGGTAGATCCAAAATCCAAGGGAAATTCTCAAGTAGAATCAACTAGGAATTATATTCATCACTAGGAGAATGGGGATTTTACTTTTAGGAGTTCCTGGAGCTTGGAAACATCAACCCACAACTCACAACAAAACAATGTAGGGAACTCCATTCCCTCAACCTCAGTAGCCTACACCAATGCTCAACATGGCCTCAGGATATCTCTTTCTTCAACATTCTTCTCATCAAATTTCCTTGCTCAAATAAACCACTCCCTTAATTTCCACATCCATATTTATCATGTTTGTGTGGTGTTCATGTCCCCTAATCATTCTCCTTCTAAGAGGTAGGAAAACTTGGGTGTTTTCTTGAGAATCCCTATTGCCAACTATTATGTGGGTGCATTTTTTGTCTCCACAAATCATGTTGAAATATGGCAACAAGAATATTCCAATTTAGTTTTTCCTTGAATTAAATTGTTAATTAAAATTGAATTTAGTCTTAACAGGTACTTGGAAATAATTAATTAGGTTATTTTGACTTAATTAGTTGGAGAAATTCAAGTTAGAAGTCTTTCTGAAGTCATGAAAGAGTTATCCCTAAAATTTGAGTTGTAATTAGTTAACTCAGTTTACTGAGTTAAGTCCAGTTAAATTAGTTCCAAACTGTTTGAGGAACTAATAGTGAGTTAATAGTCAGTTGATGCATGCATGCACTCAACTAGTGCTACTCCAGTTAACTGAAGATTCCCTCATTAGAAACTCATGCATGTCTATTATGAGAAAGACCTAGTTGAGATAAAATTCAAGGACAACGTACTATCAGTTGCATGTGTTTTCTCAAAGAGAAAACTCGTGCATGCAGTCAAGGATAAATCCTTGAGGATTGCACAGTTTTGGAGGAGATCATCCACTTGGTAACATGAGAATCACCCGCAAGGAATAGCGCAAGGAAATAGGAGCTTGGAGGGCAGAGAGGAAGGAAGGAGAGAAGCCAACATTGCCTGTGAGCATTTGTGAGGATTATACTAAGAGCTGGCTAGCTATGAGAGCTAAGGCTTTGTATAAGTCCTATGTATTTCCACCATGTATGATAATACAATTTTGTGGGGTTTTTAAATGAGGCTTTGTCCAAACTATTTTCATGTGTATTGTGCATTGATTCTTCTTCTTCAAGTTATATTGTTCAGCTCGATATTTAAGCTTCCACAAATTGATAGTAGAAGTAGGTTGTGGTATTTTTCTTTGATTTATATTGCATTATCAGGTTAACCTACCATCAAATTTTATACATGGTATCAGAGTTGGATTTGTAGAAATGTTCTATATGGTATCAGAGGTGGATTTGTAGAAATTTTCTACATGGTATCAGAGCTGGATTTGTAAAAATTTTACATGCTATTAGAGGCTAGATTTGTAGAAATTATCTACATGGTATCAGAGATGTGAACAATACACTGAGAAGAGAATTCGAAGTTTGAAGTTCGAGGTTGCAGGTGCAAATCGAATTCATATCAGACTTCAAGGTTGGCCAATGGCGTTCTATGGCTTGAGACCTAAGTATGCCTTTGAAGGTAGCTCGAATTACATAGCATGGAAAAATAGAATGGAGGTTGTATTAGAAGACAATGGCTTGAAGGAATTCATTGATCAAGAAACCCAAAGCCAGCTTCAACTAATGCACAAGAGTTCGCTGAGTGGAAGAAGTGTGTGGCGAAGGCGAGACTGATCATCCTTGAGGGAGTTTGAGACCATATTGTCTCGAGTCTCCATGGGAAGGATACTCCATTTTCAATGTGGAAGACATTGAAGGACCTCTACCAGAACAGTAGCGACCAGGGGAAATTGGCACTCAAGGATAAGCTTCAAAGAATCAAGATGGAGAAGGGAGATACTATTTCCACATATCTGAACAAGCTCACCACCTGCAAAGATGAGCTTGGCAGTGTGGGAATAACTACTTCCGATGATGATATGGCAAGCCTCACTCTCCTTGGCCTTCCAAAGAGTTGGAATAGCAACCAGGACATTGTGAATGGAAGGGAGAAACTACCGGATTGGGAACGACCATGGTCAGATCTTATGCAGGAGGAGATCAGGAGGAGCACACGAGATGGTTCTTCATCCAAGAATGGTGATGAAGAAAATATGGCCTTAGCAAGTAAGGTAAGGAAAGGGAAGGGGAAGGCTTTCCATTTCAAATCAAATTCTTCTCATGGAGGGAAGAAGGGTGACATGTCTAAAGTAAGATGTTTTAATTGTCACAAGATGGGACATTACACGACTAATTTCCCATCGAAGAAGTCCAAGAAGGGATCCTCGAAAGGATTGGAAGGTGAGGCATTAACCTCTCAGTTCGAAATGGAATTTACCCTCATTGCATGCATGGTTTCATCAATGATGGGTTGTGTCTGGTATCTTGATAGTGGAGCCTCATTCCACATGATCAGTGATAAAAATTTATTCAATGCCTTGGAGGAGAAAGACCTCAAGATGTGGATAAACATGGGTGATGAGTCATGACAGAAGGTATAGTGTTTCAGGAGTGGGCACAGTTGCTTTTCAGAGGGAGCATGGAGCTTCTCTAACCTTGTTAGGTGTGATGTATGTGCCTGGACTGAACAAGAACCTGGTATCAGTCGTGATGTTGGAGGACAAAGGCTACGATGTTGTCTTTAATAAAGGAAAGGTGTTCCTAAGACACATAGCCATGGGTCAGACCAAGAGGATAGGGATTCAGGTGAAGAATATCTATAAGCTAGAGGTAGATGATTTTGCAACATTGAGTATGAAAGTAGAATTGGTGCAAAGACAAGACATTAGCGAGTTGTGGCACAAGCGGTTGGGCCATTTGCATCATGGGGTTTTGAAGATACTGCAAGAGATATCTGCAAGACTTCCCAAAGGTAAACTTGAGCAAATTGACACATGCCAAGGTTGTACCTTGGGAAAGTACACCAAGTCTTCCTTTCATGATCAAGACATTCGAGCAAAGGCTATCTTAGAGGGAGTTCATACTAATTTGTGTGGACCATTCTTGATGGCATCCACAGTGATGCAAAGGTATATGTGATTTTAATTAATGATTATTCTCATAAATGTTGGATTTATTTCATGCAGAAGAAGGGCCAAACTTTCAAAAAGTTTTGTGAGTTCAAAGCTTTGGTCGAAAAAGAGTCAGGGAAGAAGATCAAGGCCTTGAGAAGTGACAACGGTGGAGAATATGTCTCTCAAGATTTTAAGGACTTCTGTGCAGTGGAAGGAATTAAACAAGAGTTGACGGCACCTCATAACCCACAGCAGAATGGGGTGGCCGAGAGGAAGAACATAAATATTGTAGGGGCAACATAGGAAATGTTGCATGACCAAGGCCTACCACTTCACTTGTGGGCTGAGGCATGCAACACAATAGTCTATTTGCAGAATAGAAGCCCACATCGCATACTTGGGATGAAGACACGAGAGGAAGCCTTCTCTAATAAGAGACCAAATGCGGGTCACTTTAGGATCTTTGGCTCATCGGTATATTGCCATGTGACAAAGGATGCATGGAAGAAGCTTGAGCTGACAGTAGAGTTGGGGATATTTGTGGGGTACACTGATACACCTCACAACTATCGAGTGTACTTGCCTACTAGTCAGAGGATAGTGGTTTGCAGAGATCTCAAGTTTGATGAGAAAAAGGCCATGCGAGTTTCCCTTGAGAGGGAGCTCCAACTACAGGCTATGGAGGAACTGTTGGTTCCTAAGGAGGAGGAGCCTCAGACTGATGCGGAGCAGCTGCATGCAGAGGTTCCAGGAGTGGAGACATCCACTCAAGCAAAGTATTCCAGAGATGGATAGAAGCACACAAGAGAAGCTGACAGACTGTTGGAGGATGCGAGAGAGAATGTAGGAGCACCATCTTCTCAGCGCAGACAAAGAAGGTCACCTTAGAGGTACACTAGATACATGGCCCTTACTGGGGAATGTGTTAAGACCGAGCCATGTTTCTTTGAGGAAGCAGTGTAGTAGCTGATTTGGGTTGATGCTATGGTGGAGGAGTATAACTCCATAGTTTGTAACATTGTTTTTGACGTGGTTCCGAGATCAGAGAACAAGTTAGTTGTGAGTTCCCGTTGGCTTTACAAGGTAAAGCAAGCTATTGATGGTAGTGTGGAGAAGCATAAGGCAAGATTTGTTGTCCGTGGCTTTTCACAAGTAGCGAGGAGGATCATGTTGCTGCAGTATATTTTGACAGAGGAGCAAGATGTTGACATTTTGACAAAGGCCTTGTCAAAGTGTAAATTCGAGTTCCATAGATACAAGATTGGGGTGGCAGATAATCCCTTTCTTGTTGAGAGGGAGTGTTGAAATATGGCAACAAGAATATTCCAATTTAATTTGTCCTTGAATTAAATTGTGAATTAAAATCAAATTTAGTCTTAACAGCTACTTGGAAATTATTAATTAAGTTATTTTGACTTAATTAGTTGGAGAAATTCAAGTTAGAAGTCTTTCTAAAGTCATGCAAGAGTTATCCTTAAAATTAAGGAGATAAGATTAAGTTATATTTGAGTTGTAATTAGTTAACTCACGTTACTGAGTTAAGTCTAGTTAAATTAGTTCCAAACTGTTTGAGGAACCAATAGTGAGTTAATAGTGAGTTGATGCATGCATGCACTCAACTAGTGCTACTCTAACTAATTGAAGATTCCCTCATCAGAAAATCATGCATGTCTATTTTGAGAAAGACCCAGTTGAGATTAAATTCAAGGACAATGTACTATTAGTTGCATGTGTTTTCTCAAAGAGAAAAATCATGCATGCAGTCAAGGATAAATCCTTGAGTATTGTGCAGTTTTGGAGGAGACCGTCCACTTGGTAATAGGATAATCATCCACAAGGAACAAAACAAGGAAATAGGAGCTTGGAGGGTAGATAGGAAGGCATGAGAGAAGCCAAGATTTCCTGTGAGCATCTGTGAGGATTGTACTGAGAGTTGGCTAGCTGTGAGAGCTAAGGCTTTGTATAATTCCTATGTATTTCCACCATGTATGGTAATACAATAGTGTGGTGTTTTTAGTTGAGGCTATTGCCAAAGTATTTTCATGTGTATTATGCATTGATCCTTCTTCTTCTAGTGATATTGTTCAACTCGATCTTTCAGCTTCCACAAATTGATAGTAGAAGTAGGTTATAGTATTCTGCTCTGATTTATATTGCATTATCAAGTTAACCTACGATCAGATTTCTACAAATCAACACTGCTTAGATCCTTCCCCTCAAGTCATGGATTTGCGTCACACTCTTAATACCATCAATTGAATTTAAATTCAGTAAAAAACATAGCACTATTACATTACAAAATTAGGGGCAGTGTACCAGGAGTGTTACATTATGTGTGTGTGTGTGTGTGATTCTTGACATCAGTGTACTGTAATCTATATGTATTGATGTAATAGTATGTACTAGTGCATCCATATAAATATAATGGTTGTTAAACACTGATAGATATCAATTCACGAAGGAAACTTTTGGTGATGAATTTTATGGTATTGAGTTTTATTTCAGGGTTCAGAACCTTCATTCTTCAATACACATCTCAATTGACTTCATCTTACAAGATGGAAACAAAATTTTGTTTTCACATGAGAGGTTTATGTAGATGTTAAGCATCTGAAATTGAAACATGGTAATATTGTATCCAAAGTATAGTACATTTAAGGAGATTAAAATTTGTTTCATCCTTGTAGGTTATGAGCTTGAATCTAAAGGGAAATAAATTAAATATATCATTAAAGTGCATTTCTTTGTCCTATGTTGAATAAGGTGGGGGTAACGAGACACATGAATATGGAAATGTTGAATTATAAGATGAAATTATAAGATTGACTGAATATTAAATTTACAATACTCGGCCATGGAATCCAATCTTAAGTGATGCAACTAATTGAATTTGGATAACATACATATATTTGAGAAATGCATATGATTTTTGTCATGGTCATCATTAAGTTGGGCTACTAGTAGTTCGTGTTGTAAATAATTATATTGTACATGTTATTTGATCAAGTGTCATGAAGCATAGTTGACACATCCATGCATATTGTAAATATGAATTCAACATGAAAAATCCTAATTAACACGATAAATCACACTAAAATGACTATACTACTATGAGCAATAAATAATATTAATTTATATTCATTAATTAGCTATATATGTTTATCTCTAGGTTATATTATTAATTTATATCAATAATGTATAATGATGTCATTTAAAATACATAAACAAATTCTCAAATTTGATAATATCTAACTTATAACAAACACCATAGAAAACTTCTTGTTTGTATAATCATAAATTAGTCAATTTATACTTGTGTATCCCATAACTAACCTTGAAAAATACTAACTATTATGACCTATTAGCTCTTAATTATCCTTAGTCTTTAATTATTATAACCCAACCAACAAAACCCTAATTTTTTATCCGCTAACCATGACTACTACATTACTACCCCTAATATTCATCATATTTAACTCTTCAACCACGTAAAGACACACAACCCTGACATACATATCCCTCTTAATACATAATTAATATAACCACATTACCCTAAATTGACATTAACCTTAAAGCCCTATAAAGCTACAAACCCCTTAATAACCATTATTTACCCATTAGCCCTTAATCAATCTTAACGGGAAAACCCTATAATCACATATATTGATATTGATTTTACTCATTATAAAGCCATATGCCAATAATCATTTGTAAACCCTCAACCTGCATCTTGAGAGATACGTAATCTCTTTGTATGAATTATATTTTCCCTACCTCAAAATGATGTTTAGGTAACGTAAATGACATTTATGTGTTAGTTTCTAACTTCGAACTAAATCAAGGAAGAATCAACCATGAGGAGGAAGCCCTCTAACATATGAGTTTAACAATGAATTTGACATATTTTCATATTGTGTAGGTTCATAGTTGAACTTATATTACGTATTCTATTTGTGGTTTAATTTTTTTTTTTACTTACTGGTTCACGGAAACCCGGGTCAGTGGGTAGCCGTTACGTCCAGGGTTTTAAACACTGAGTGGACGCCACCCGAAGGGCATCAACACCCCTCGGCCTATTTACTGACCTAACCCCAAGAGCTTTCGGGATTCAACCCTGTGACCTCCTATTGGCGAGGCACTTGATTTGACCGATTGAACTAACTCTTGAGGCTATTTGTGGTTTAATTATTTGATGCCTTGTACATTTATACATGAGTTAGTGGAGATGATTTGTAATGTTCTATATTTTAATGATGCGGCATTTGGATTTTCCTTTTGTGAAACATGATGTTGTTTTATTTTCTATTTAATTGAGCATACAAAATGTGTCCACTTGGTTGAAAAATGTATATATGTGATGCATGCTAGACCGAGGTTCATTATTTTCATTTCTAATTTTCTTTCAAGTATTGGAAAGATGGTAAATGTAGATTCTAAGAGACTCTTTGCGTCTTCACCCTGCACAAATAAAATAAGTGACATTTTCTTACGTAAAATGTTTTTTATTAATTAATGTTATGGATTGAGATTCATGCACTTTAAGTGTTTCTCTTATCCATATTAAGTCGGTTATTGTTAGAAATTTATTTTTAAATAGTTTTAATGGAGATCAATGGTTAATTTCATGTTGGCTTATCGTTATCAACAACTCATTTCAAGGACAAGCCATTAAGTTTTAAACTAAATATTTTAGTGATTGGTAATTTATTGGAAATATTAAAATAATGAGAGATATATCTACATAAGGTTTGAATTTAGTTCATATTAATTTTATGTGTAGATAGTACTTACAATAAACGTGTTGAAATTTATTTGGAATGTCTCTTTTACTTTTTTATTTTTTCTCCACCTATAAGGATCCATGGTGCTTTAACTATGCATTGCCCTTTATCCTCCTCTAATACCTTTTGGTCATAAAAACACATTCCATTAAAATACCTTAATCATATTCCAATACAGTAGTGACTTTAGTTACATATCATGTCTTTAAGGATTTAACTTGCATCTAAGGATTCATCAAATAAACATTCAAATTTAAGAACATGCATAGAGGGTTCCATGCATCAAATCCAACTCCTTTTCCTAATACTAATTGAATGTGTTTTCAACCTATTTGGGTCCCTTATATGATTCCTTATTTTTTTTTTATGCATTTACTCTCTTCCTATAATTTATGAATGTTGGTTATGGATGGCATGCATTCATTCTATGACCAAAATGATATTATGATAAATTCCATGTTTAAGTATTTTATTGAGTCTCATTAACTCAAATCCTTCAAAATATGGAATCATCATGAGACCCTTGGGTAATATAATAATTACTTGGAGAGAATGACATTGATCTTGCTTCTAGTTCTATTAATATTGGTAGGAAGCCTTGGGGTAGAGTATATTGTTATATTATAATTGTATCAAGTATGGCCATATGGAATTGTAAATTGGTTTTTAGTAGTGATTGAAACCTAATGTTTTTTCTCCATAATGCTATCAATAATAAGAAATACAACTCCCAAAACGACACAATACCCACACCTTCAAAGATGAGTGATCTCTCATAGGAATCATATGTCCCCTACCTCAAAAATAACTTTGCACCATTATGTCACTATACCTCTCCTTGTGTGAGTCAAGTTTATTTTTGTTAGTTAATGTTTTCCTACTAATTTATCGTATATGAATTCCTTTTGTAAATATCTACCATTTTCCCTGATATTTTGTACTGAATCCAATATTCTTCATCATGAAAGCTCATAGACATGCCATTCCAAGTTTTCATAATTAGTGGTTGGATGTATGTCGATCTTACATAATCATGTATGAACAATGATAAGATTTTTTGTCATTTAGTTGTGGGTGCATGTAGCATAGGTATATTTAAATATGTGTAAAATGAACCCATGAAATGTTTTTATGAGTATTGTAGGGGAAATTGAATGGGTGTTGGCCTGTTGGGGTGCATCCCAATATTGCAAGTGGAATTGTATGGAAAAACATGTGTTTGTCTTAATATTATAAATATACTTGCATTCTTGTTGGTGTTGAGTTTATAATCCTAAGGAAGATGAATTTCAAGAGGAGTAGGTGGGAATGGGGGCAAGGACTTAATGTCCAAGTGCAAGACAAATTGATTCAACACTCACTTCGTTGATACAAAACATGGACATGACTCAGTATGAGAACTTGAAGACATAGAAATTATGTCTCACATCATATAAACCATTTGTTCCTTACCTCAAAATTATGTTTACACAATCAAAAAAATGTTCATATTTAAATATATCAACATTTAAATATTTCTCAAATGACATAAAAAACATGAGTAAATAATTATTTTTGAAGAAATATTCCAAAGTCAAAACCTAGCTATATCTCTAGCTAGAAATTCAAGTTTCCAACCTCTTCAAGGTAATATGACATTTGGATGTGTCAATAAAGTGACATTAGTGAGAATTTTTTTAGTGCTACAACCAATTCCAAGGCATAAAATGACATGAAGGGTTTTTTTGGAAATTAACATCCTAATAAACAACATTTTTTGACCCCAAATGTAATGGTTACTCAAATTGAAGATAACAAATGTTTCTATGGGATCATGATTTGGTAGCCTTGCTAGTTTCTCAAAAGTAAAAATAGGGAGATGGCTTACAAAATTCATTATGGGAAATATATAACATTAATTAGTATCCAAATGACAACGTGGCACCTTAGGTGGTATTAAAGAAGAAATATTCATGTTAAGCGAGGGTGAGGAGACAATCATGGAATCACTTTATGACTTTATCAAAGAATGGCTAAATCAAGTTATAGTTGTAGTTTGCAAAGGTACATGAATCTACAAAATCGTTAAGGAAGTTAAGACTTCTTCATGGAGGATTCATCTTGTTGACCAATATCCCATCACATTCATTCATAAATGGGGGCTGAAAATTGTGTAAAATAATGTCAATATAGTATATTTATTGGGGATAATGCCTGATATTAAGGAGGCTTAGAGGTATTGTGGGTATAAAAAAGTGTATTAGGTGAAAATTAAGATTCTTTTAATTGGAAATATGTATTGGTATAGGAATTCAACAAAAAATAATAATATGTATTTATTAATATCTAATTAATATAATAATATTCTGTAATATCTCATTAATGAATACGCTATATCATAAGTTCACTAAATAAAAACCTTGTGATTTTGCTACAATAGTTAAAACTATATATATATATATATATATATATAATATAAAAAAGTTCCTTCACATTTTTTAAAATAAAAAAATTAAACAAATTTACTTTCATCCATTTCCCCATTAGATTATTTGTTTTTCCCTTACATATTTTAAGAAATGTGACTATAAACATCATGGGATAATATTTGCCATTTTCTTCTTCTATGATTTGATATTATTCCAAGTCCATAGAAGCTCCATCCCTACTCATAAAAAGCCAATAAATTTTTAGATAATTATTTATTTATATCAATGCATCTTTGTAATTTGATATGTAAACATTAGTTTGAACTTATTTAATGAATCATGAGATAGTATGAAAGGAAACACCATGAAACATTGAAGATAGTAGGCAAATTCCTCGAAACCATTTTCATTTGATAAGTTCCCCCTAAAGGGATATGGGATATTACGTTACTTTATGATTTTTTCATTTAAAATTCAAAGGTGGAGTTTTGAGGAGTGTTGAGCATTTAATCCTTTGCAAACCCATTTGGTATTTGGTATTGAAAGATATATTCTCTTTTTTTCTAGAGTTGGTGGGTGGTAGTGGTGCGCATGCGGTTTAATATATTTTAATATTTACATGTTAAAGTATATGAGTTGTAAGAAATTTTTTCATATACAAATATTTTCTTTTTTTTCATACTATATAAACAATTAATTCTATCAAATTTTTTATGAGGTAATAATGCATTTTTAAAGTATTATCTAGTTATATTAAGAATTTTGGTTATATCTTTTGAGTTTTTTTCAAGGATTTTGTGGAAGCGTTTTTTCATTGTTTTTTCTTCTAGATAGAATTTGAAGATAATAAAAGAAGATAACTATCATTGGTAAATAAAAGCAACATATTTATAAATATGAGTAGATTCTTTTCAGCATCGAATCTCTTAATTTATTACAAAGAAAAAGTGACAAAAAAATGATATGGTATTTCTCGACAAAGTGGGAAAACTCACACATGAGCCAATTTCATAGACAAAAAGTGATAATAAAACTCATAGAAATTTTTATTAAGCAAATGAGAAGCTTAAATATATTTAGAAGAGGAAAACTATCACAACAAACTAAGGAGAGAAAGACTCTCCATATCCAACAAATTAGGATATGTACACAAAACAAGGAATAAGTTCACAAAATATCTCTACCATTCCTATAAATATCTCAACCAACCCCTAAGACTAGGAAGCCAAAAAAGATTTTAAAAATAAATTCAAAATAATAATCTCCTTATTATAATAATTTGTAATTACAATAATTCGTAACTACAATAATTTGTAATGACAATAGATATGATTCATGTGAATCATAAGGATTGGAATAACTATAAAAGATCATTTCTTATTATTTTTTTCTCAGTAAGAGCTTAATTATGTTTCTAATTTAAAAAATGTCATAATAGGTGATTCAAGAAACTCTTTATTAAGACTTCATCATTTTAAATCAATGAGTATAGAGAGGAAGTTTACTATATACATGCGTAAATGGATCCAAGAAATATATATATATATATATATATATTTTCTCGAGTATCTCAAAAATAATAAAATCTTAGAAAGTAGTTATTCAAAATTTATGAAAAATGTATTTACTCAAACACAATATATTAAAAATATGCTTGAAATACATAAATAGTGTAATTTAATAAAACAAAGCATATCTCTTTTAAGTCCATGATGGGGTTTTCTTGGATTGAATAGAAGAGAAGGATTAATTAGAAGAAATAAATAGTGTGCATAGTTAGTTTTTTTTTGGCCCTTTAATCAATGAATCAAGAAAACATAGTATTTGTAGCAAACTATAGTTATATTGAAGGAAGAAAAGAATTAAATGAAATGTAAGACTTATAGAACTTGGGAGAACTTGGTTGAACCTTTTCACTAGTATAATCTTTTTATTTATCCTTGAGAGAGATCATTGTCTATCTAGGTGTGCCTTCAGGGAAAATTTTAAGGATGAAAGTTTATCTTAAAGTTTAGAAACCTTAGCGAATCTTATTAGTACCTAATATGCAAATTGTAAAAGTTTTGGTGATATTTTTGTAGAAAAATTTAGATTTCCAATGATTTAATATTATTCGATATAATATTTTGGTGATTTCTAAGGTAAAATATTAGTGTACTAGAAAATTTGGGCAAATCATTTAAAAAAAATGGAAAATAGCGAATCCTTCTTCGGAAAAAACATAGAAAATTAGCCCACCTGCGAATATTAGCCCCTAAAATTTTCCCTGTGTGCTTTAAGAACTTGAATTAAGTGTCGAGAAAGTATTTCTGATGTGATCTTGGCCACTAGCTCTAATTAAAATGATTGAAAATGTACATGCTTCTCAAAAATATTTTGTCAATAACTACCTAATTATGTTTCTAATAGATGCAAAATAAACAAATTTCATAATAGATCATTCAAGAAACTTTACATTAATATTTCATCATTTCAAATCAATAAGCATAGAGGCGAAATTTAGTAAATACATGATTAAATGAATCAAAAACATAATTATAAAATCTATATATCCTCTAACAGTTTCAAGAGGATCTCAAAATTAATAATAAGATCATTGAAATTAGGACTCTACAATATATGAAAGACATTTTAATTTAAAATAAAACATTTGTCTTTGAGGTCCATGATAGGGCGTCCTTGTAATGAATATGAAGATAGGATCTCAAAATTAATAATAAGATCATTGAAATTAGGACTCTACAATATATGAGAGACATTTTAATTTAAAATAAAACATTTTTCTTTGAGGTCCATGATAGGGCGTCCTTGTAATGAATATGAAGATAAGGATATAGGAAATAAATAATATGCAAAATTAGAAATTTGTACCAATGATGAAATAATATTAATTGTAGCTACTTGTACTTAGAGAAAACGAAAAAAAGAGAGAAACAAAACTTGATACTTACAAAATTTGGGAGAACTTGGTGGAATTATTTATCCTTGAGAGAGATAGTTGTGTGATTTCAAATGTAGATTAATCACTTCAACTAAGTTTTCATAAAGTATATCTCATGTGACATTGACCACTAGCTCTAATTAAAGAGATTAAAAATATACATTCTTCTCAATACATTTTTGTCAATAAAGAGTTAATTATGTTCTCTAATAGATATACGATAAATAAATGTCATAGTGGGTCATTCAATAAACTTTACATTAGGACTTGAACATTTCAAATTGATTGGGATAGAGAAGAATTTTAGTTATCACAAGGATTTCAATAATAATAAGATATTGCAAATTAGTTATCCAAATTGTATGAAAAATGTTTCTACTCAAACGCAATATATAGAAAATAGGCTTAACATAAATAAATCATTGTAATTTAAAAAAAAACATGTCACTTTGATGTGGCTTCCCTTGATTAAATATGAAAAGAAAGATCTAGAAAAATAAATAAAAAATATGCACTATAAAATATTTGTACTTCTAATTGACCATTGAACAAAACATTGTATTTGTAACGCATTGTAGTTAAAGCGAAGGAAGGGAAGAGAGACAAAACTTAAGACTTACAAAAATTTGGATAATTTGGTGAAACAATTTCAGCATCACAAACATTTGATTTATCTTTGAGAGAAATAATTATGTAAATCTAGATATACTTTAATCACTTAAACTGAGCACCAAAAATATACGTCCTAACCTTGGCCACCCACTCTACTTGTATTTGTATTTATAAAATCAACTCTAATTGTATTTGTATTTATGAAAATATGATTAACATGTATGCCTAAATAAACCATATTTTCATGAGGTCCTTCATGTAAACACATTTGCAATTAACCTTTATTTTCTTAAATATCGAGTTATAAACTCGATAAATTAGAGATTCAAATACCATTGGATCGAATCCACTTGAATGTCAACCATTAAATCTAGTGTATTAACGTTTAGTGTAAAACATCCTTGGAAAAGATTCTCAAGCTATTATCTTTGTGCCAACACCTATAGATGATAAACGTTTTTACGATTCTGAAGAATATAAGGTGGTTTTTTTTTTTCAATATGTATAAGTATGAACAAAATAGCGTTCTTTCGTTTCGGTGCAGGATGCTTTTGCCTGGTGGTGCTCACAATGTCCTACTCGGCATGCTATCCTTATTCTCACATGCTGGCAACTCTGGAAATGGCGCAACAACAAAATCTTTCAAGGCTGCTCTCTGCCTTTTTCTTCCATCGTCACTTCTATAACGGCGCTCATGCCCCCGGAGGATTAGCCGGGCAAATCAATCGGCTTCTTTTTACATATCTTTCTCTCCATTTTTGTCAAGCCCGCAAGCTTCACATATGTTTCCATTGCTCATGTAATCCATCAAAGGATGCTGGATCCATATGGTCATTTACCGAATTCTATGTATCTGATATTTATATCTTCTTAATATAATACATAACGTTTTTTCTCTCTGAAAAAAAAAAGTATGAACAAAATAGTACCCAATGATGTTAGTAATTGAAATTAATAATATTTTCAACTTTGAGTCATTGAAATTGATAATATTTTCCGCTTCAAATTTTGGATAAATATTGATGTAATATTGATGAAAAATGTTAATTTAGTCTCAGGAAAATATTTTTGGCGACTAAAATTTAATTACATTTAAATAATAATAATATCTTCACTTTTTTTTTTGGCTCAAATTTCATTTAAAATTTAAAATAATATATAAACATAGAAAATTTAAAATAATATATAAACATAGAAAATTAAGAAATTTAATTTAAATTTATTTTAAAAAAATCTAGATAATAATTTTAGATTTAAATTTCAAATCCTTAAAATATAACAATTGAAAATTTTAATTAATTTTTTCAAAATTTTCAAAATTTCTTAAACAAAATAAAATATTTACTAGCTTTTATTAACCATATTTTTTCACATTAATAATTAAAATTTAATATCCTTTCCCACAAATACCTAGGAGTTCACTTTCTTTATATAAGTTGTATGAGGATAAGGGTTATTTCTTATACTTAAAATAATTAGGATTTTACACTAATCACATTTATCATCTATAAATATTATCATAAATTATATTTAGTGTCACGTAAAAATAGATAATTAAAACATAAGACAACCAATAAGATCACTTTAGTTCTTTATATAAGTTGTAAGAGGATAAGGCTTATATCTTATACTTAAAATAACTACAATTTTACACTAATCATATTTATCATCTATAAATATTACTATAAATCATTTTTAGTTTCACTTAAAAATAGATAATCAAAACATAAGACAACCAATAAGATCACTTTAGAGTTGTTGGGCATTAGAATTGTTAGTATCAGTCAGTTCTCCGTATCACCAGTAATCATATATGCTTTTACCAAGTTTTCTTAGGAGCCTCAAAGTCAAATTTTATCATGTCACAATGTTTTCAGAATAAAATTTGGTCATTGGTTAGTGTGTCTAGGGTTATTTCCACTCTCTCAAGAATTTCACATGCCGGTCACTTTCATCACTCAGCTAACTATATCATCATTAAGAGACTATCATCATCATGTCAATCATAACCATCATGATTTCATTCAGTTGAGTGTCTCCATTAGGTCATTAGGGTTTCAAGGTCACTAAAACTCTCATTTCATGCGTAAAATCTGACAAAGAAAGAGTGGTAATAAGCAAGTCTCTTCAATAAATTTTGATATCAAATGTAATTTTATGTTTTTATATGGAATAAGTACTTCAAAGCTCCAAAGGCTGTAGTTGAGAGTTCCAAAAATACCCAATGTCTCAAGAAAGCCAATAAAGTTACCAGGTTTCAAATTTCAAAGGTCATAAAGTGTCAATGTTCCAAATTCAAGTTAAAAGGGTAAGATGAATTGCTTTTAACTCATTTGCACTCTTAAAATTTGAAGCATCTCCCAGTCATCATCATGCTCGAGAAAAAATTGTGAGAATCAAGGGTTTTGTTGCATTTTAGGAGAAGTGCGACCCTTTTGAGGAGAAGTGCGACCCTTCCAGAGACACCTTGAGAGAATTCGTTTTTGGAGGCCTTCCCATGGTTCATTTTCAACAATTTAAGATGTTCTGGAAACTAGATAGACAAGGCTAGTTTACCATTCTTTTAGATTCTAATTTCGACCTATGGAAATCACCTAAAAATGGCCTCAAACTTGGAACTACACTTCTGTAATTTTCTAAGATTTTAATTAAAATTTTCACTATGTAATTTTTCAGAGTTTCTAGTTTTACTTTTGTAAAAGTCAAAAGGTGAAAGTGGATGAATGTAAATGGTCTAATGTAAATGTAAATGGGTTACTATATGGGTAAAGAGGTTTCTTTACCTCTACTCAATGTATGGAGAGATTCCCTCTTGGTTATTAGCTAAAAGAGGAAGCAGTTCATAACCTCCCTAGTTACTAGATTTTAGTCAAAGATGCTTTGGGAACTACTCCCCATTTCAAGGATTCGACCCCTCAGAGAGGGGAAAGTTATTTTGGTCTATATGTATCATTTTCTCATTCATTTGAATGGTTGGAAATTTGACAAGAGAACCATTGTAGCCTGTATCTGACATTTTTGGAAATCAAAGGACACAATTTGCAGCTATTATCTAGGAATTCTTGTGCAATAAGTTTATGATGTTGTTTTTTCCTTTGTTATTACTTTATATGAATGATATTTAGCTTCCTTTTCCATTCATCATCTCTTCAATATTTTTCCTTACAGTTGATAAACAAAATTCTTTTCACTAAGCTTTGTTTTGATGGAAAACTGTTATATGTTATTTTCACTCTTGCCTAATGAATTCATGTTTCATCCTCATTAAGACCTTTATGCTTCTTCTCAACATCATACTACACCGAAAAAACCTAAAATTCATCAAAAAAGTGTTGCTACCTTGCTCCTTCATATCTTTTCTCTTGTAATCCTTTGACCCTCTAACCTAGCTACTTGGTTTTTCTCCCTTATCCAACATCAAAAACCCTAAAATTCCCAAAAATCAAACCTTGATCTAAACATATCTAGCCTAAAATCCTTTATCATCTAGTCATCTCTTGGTTTTGATTCCATAGAGAGAGCCCTCTATGGTTTGGTAGAGATAGCTACCAAACTAAAAGCTTGGTCTGTGGTTACCTTCGTCGATCTCCTCACCAGCCTGGGACATTGTGGCAGATAATGTTTTGGTGTCGTTATCGAGGAACGCACAATTTCATATTCTCTGGGAAAGATCATCAAAGTTTAGATATAATTTGGTGATGGTGGATAGTGGTCAGACCCATATGAAGGCTGAAATCATTCACTTGGCGACTCCAAATCAGTTTCAAATTTAATTCAAAGACTCCACTCGAGGATGAACATTACCAACAGAAACATGAAAGGACAATATGGGAAGATCAGGTACTCAAATTGGACTTTCATCCAAGACTTCATGTTATTTATTGTAATTTATTTCTTTTCTTTCCCTGAGAATGTCAAAAAGGTTTTCCAAAGTGTACTGTATTTGAGAAAATATCCCAGACCCACATTTGATTCTTTTCCTTTGAAGGTTGTGAATACAAATTCTCCGCATGCCTTTGATCTTGGTCAAGATACTTCTTCCAAATCTTACGATAACCATCTTCAGCTCGATCAGCCTCAAGAGATCAAGACTAATCCTATAGCTAATGTACATACTCCTACATCTTATAAAATTCTAGATAGATACAAGCCACTCATCTTACCTCCTATACTCCATGATTTCCTTAAAAATTATTACAAATATCTTCCTAGGCTTAATGGAGAATATCATAACGTCACTACTGAGAAACACATTTAGAATTTTGAAAATTTTCTCAACCTTTTTGAGGTTGAAGAAGATGATGTCAGTATCAGGATTTTTTCTTTAACTTTGCAAGGTGAAGCTAAGAAATGGTTTAATAACTTGCCAGCTGCAAGCATTTTCAGTTTTCATCAGTTTGTGAAAGACTTCCATGATAGATGGGTGATCAAGAGAAATCCTTTTTTTATTTTAGAGGAATATAATCATTTGGAAAGACAACCGGGAGAAACAATGCAACACTTTTCAGCGAGGTTCAATCAAGTATACTATTCAATGCCTACTGATATAAAACCGCCTCTAGGTTTAGCTCTCTTACACTACCCAAATGCCTTTGACCTGGAAATGGCATTTCAATTGAGAGAAAGGAACACTACAACACTCGAAGAAATGCAGGACAGTGCAATAGCTGTTGAAGCTAATCTGCTGGTCAAAAGGTCAAAGTTGAAATAAGAAGTGAGAGAGAACATAGAGAAGGAATTTCTAACATCTTCAGAAGTGAAGCTCGACATTTTGATAAGCACAATGGAAGAACTGATGCAAAAGGTCACCATGAGAGATGAACTTGTTATTCAAAGACACCATGGCCCACTTATTACAGAAGAAGAAGAGGTTGCTGACCCTAACCATTTTGTTGCTAATCTCAGTTATCATAGATCAGAAAATGATTGTTTTATGTATTTGCTTGAGGACAATCCTGAAACTGGATTTATAGATCAACATGAAGGAAATCAGTCTCCTTTATTAATGTTCATGTTTGATGACGTTTCTCCTGAACCTGATTTTCCTAAGTACGATGAATATGATGATGATTTCGATGAGCAACCAGCAACATGTTTTCAACACTTTAAGGAAGACAATCAACTTGCACATGTGGTTTATGACAGAGAGGAGTTCGATGAAAACTCTAAATTAGGTAAATAGTTTTACATCTTGGACAATGAACACAAAGACAGTAATGAAATTGATGACAATAACTATTTACCTCTATGTTATGTTGCATTTGAATTAATAAAAGAAGACCATAAACTCACCAAAGCAGAGAAGCACTCTAAAGATAGTTTAAAATGGCAACAACCTTCTTTGATTTTGAATGATTTGATATCTGATTATTTTGATGGATTCTGCATCCCTAGTGATCCTCCTTTAGTTGTTTGTGAAACTGAAAACAAGGGTGAGGAGGTTCTAATTAAGCAATCTTTCAGTTTTGATGTTTAGCGCAGAGAAGACCATGAAATTCTTGATCAAGACTCCTCACCTTTGTGTTTCTCTTCTTTCGACATTAATGCCAGGCTAAGCTGCAAATACCACAGTGATGCAGCCTAAGCCGTATATACCCACAATATGCAAATAAGATTGCATGTCACACTATGTGTGTCCTAGGAATTCCAAAATTCCTTACTTCGAGAAACCTTCCATAACCCAAGGTTTAACTCTCTTTAATTAAAATCTATTAAGCGGAAATACAACATCTGATGAAAAACCCACTTTATCAAAGTTCAAGTCTTTAAGTGGAAATATATTCAGTTCTCTCCTAACCCTTATAACTCAACCTTTCGGTTAGTTTTATTACCCGCACATGTTAATCATACCATGGTCTTAAGACTTTGGTTAAAACCCAAACTTAACCCATAAAACATTAATTCCACCTATTTCTATTATAATTCTTGTATAATATAAATAACTCATAAAACACACTTAAACCTTTACCTTTCCGCCTTTCTTTGAATCTTTGCACCTATATCGATGCTCTCTTTAGCGCGTTTTATCCATGTTGTCGATCTCATTCCTCGATCCAACGGTTATCACATCACCCAATCATTAACTATCCCAGACGATCTCCGTTGTTGATCTGATCCATCCAATCTAATGGCTGTCGCGTCACTCGATCACTAACAAGCTTGGCTGCTATTCACCATTGATCAATCTCACTTGATCCAACGACTAACATCAGAATAAAGGAATGCGAGAAAATTGGTTTTCTCTTTCCTCTGTGTGCTACGTGTCAACCGCTAAGGCTAATCGCGTAGAATTCTAATATACCATTTGCTACCTTTTGGCCACGCGAGAAACTACTTACCGTTTGCGAGACCGCTTCATCCTTTTCTAGCACATGGGCTTAATCTCCACTGTCCATCTTCTTAACTTATTCTACAGGATTTAATCTTAGCCATCTATCTCCCTCGCTCTCATTCACTGATCTGATTGGTCCAACGACTGCGCTTCGCTGCTACGTTCTTCTATTTCTTACTGTGTAAAAGCCATTCATTCGACTTTATGCTTGTGAATTTGTTTTCACCTTTCGATATTCACTTGTTCTGATCTCGATCTCTCCTGTACTGTCTGTGTGTAAAGTCATAACACTCTTCTCTGCACCTCTTCTCTAGTTCTACACACTTATAACCTATGTTACGCATAATTACTCTAGTCACACACACAATCTATAATTCAATTACACAACACACATCATACAAACTCATAATCGAGTTATCTCTATTAATAAACAACCATTTACATAGTGAATTCCTTCTCGGCCTGATCTTCTATATCAGTGGCCTTTTCCTACCTTTCTCGTAGACTTAACTAATTGATTGACTCTGACTCTGACTGTTGACGCTCTACTTCTCTACCTCCTACTATGCCTTTTAGGCTTACATTTATACAAAAGGTTATGTTTAACCAATTCTGGTTCAGATCGTTAATCTGCTGAACTAAATCCTGAATATCCTCTAAGTCCACTTTTAACTCTAGTTAATCCCTAAGAATCCTCCTAGTTCCACGAATCATGACACCACTTTCTAGTCTAAGACTTATAATTGATTTCCAACTCCCGCGTCATCACTCATCATCACTCATTTTCTCCTACATTCGAGAGAATTTACAAATATCCTCACAATATCTAATTAATTCCTATTCTAATCACTCAAAACATCAATTAGGAATCCAACTTCCTTGAAAACACAAGACCCCTAAGTTAACTAGACATAGTGAAATTATTGAGCTAAATGCTTCTACATCAGACTCCTAAGGTTAAAATAATCATGATCTCCTGATCATGTGCTTCTGACCTTTGTTTACTTGGAACCCATACTTTGTTCTGTAGTTTGTCTTTGGTTGTTGCTAGTGTTTGTTGTTGTTCTCCAGGTTTCCACACTTTATGTTGCTTTGCTCCACTAGCTATGCTGTCACATTTTGCTGCTGTCTTTCTCTTTATGCTACTCCTTGGTCTTCTTACTGTTGCTTTCTTCTGAGGTACCTTCATCATCAATTTTATTATTCGTTCAATCTCTATGTCCAATTTATCTTTTGAATGATAATTACTTTTCCATTTGTACTCTATCCATTCATCTTCAAATTGATGTTTACTGTCTTCTCTTTGTAGTTGTTGGATTCTTACTACCACCCTTTCATCCTTACCCTCTTGTTTCTTTCCAAACAACCTCTGTTCAATATCTAGAAATTTACTTTCAAAAAGTAAATTGTCCCCCAATTTCTTTTGTACTTGATTCCTCTCAAACATATCACTATGCTGTTTTTCAATTCTAGCAAACTCTCTTCCCTCTCCTTTGACAACCCTCAGTAATTTTCCTTCACTTCCTTGACTGATTCTGACAATCAGTTTAACTTCTTCAAGCATGGTATCCTCATGATTTTCTTCTTCCTTATTAGCATGTATGTCCTGGCAACTTCCAGTCTTCTTCAGTTCTAAAACTGACTCTTTAACTTGAAACATGTATGTCTCATCTTCATCAAATCCTGTAATCATAAAACAATTATCAAAATTAAAAATATAAGGCCTCATTACCTTTTCCTTCTCTAGCAACACCTCAATATGTTGCTCTAAGTTTTCCTTCAATTCCCTTGTCAACACATCAATATGTTGATTTAAACTCTCCTCCATATCATATGTTTCAATGATATCTCTCTCGTCTGGTTCACAATAATGAACTCCTCCTTCTGTAATGTCAATTTGTTGAACTTTCATTACCATCTCCTTTTCCTTATGATTGTCATTCATGACAATTTCTTTGTCTTCCTTTTCCAACAATTTATCTTGAGTATACATCCTCTGATTTTCCAACTCTCTTCTTTGAAAGTCTAATTTTCCATATAACTCAATAATTTCAATTGGAGTAGAATTTGGAAATTTCACACAATTTTCCATACCTTCCTTTGTTATTGACCAATCATCAGATGTCCTTTCTCACTTTGCTAAATCTTTAGCATATATTTCTTCTTTCTTAACATCTTTCAGTAGATGTCATTCTTCTTCAATACATTTTTCCTTGCTGTCTCTCCGTAACCCTTCTTCAAGAGCTACCATTGCCTCATCATCTGCATTAACATTCTCTTGCATTTGTTCTTCATCAATAACATTAATCAAATTCATTAGATTACCTCTCTAAGACAATATTCCTTTGTTCTTCATCAGGATAAGATTCTGATCTTCCATCTCTATGACAACTTTAAATGACTATCTTCTCTCATTGAGTAACTCATCCATCGACTCTTTCTGCTGTAACCAGTCAAATTCTTCCTCTTCTGAGAAATTTTCTTTGTCACCTTTTACTTCAAGATCTTCATCCATCCTGAAGACATCTTCACAAAGTTTCTTTTCTCCTGCATTACCTGTAATCATACACAAACTATCAGTTTTAAAAACGTAAGACCCTATGGTCTCCCTTGATGCTCCAGTCATCATATCTCCTTGTTGTCTTGAATTCTCAAATTAATTCATAAGATCTTCCACGAATCTCCAGTCTTCATCTTCACCCAGAAATTTGTTGAAAATAGCAACAAGAAATGCTAAAAATAGAAGTGCTAAAAATAGCATTGCTATAAATAGCAGTTTGGGTACCAGTGCTAGATTGAGCAATAGGGAATGAAAAATGGAAGTGCTAAAAATAGCATTCTAATTTTAGCAGTTCGGGATTAGGTATCAGTATGGGAGCCCCAGCGAGGAGTATCAGGACTAGCTGAGTGGGCGGAGATAGATGCAGATGGAGCGGCAGAGAGAGCTACAGTGCAGGAATCCCAGGACAGAGCAGAGCTAGCAGGCTACAACAATGAGAGAGGCACAAGAGTGTTGCACCAGTGCAGGATGACACAGAGAGGTGTGCAATGGTGTGAGATGCATGGAGTGTTGCAATAGCTCAGAGGTTAGAGAGGGAGCACTTGTTAGTGCCAGGTAGAGCTTCAGCATTAGAGTATGTTTCTAGCCCAACAGAGAGGTCAGTGGAGAGTGTTTTGTTTCTAGAGTTGCTGGAGCAACCACACTTGGTAGAAGTGTCGCATGCAGAACATTCCAAAGGTACAGGATCGGGTTCAAGTTGAATTCCTTTCTTGTTCAGAGGGAGTGTTGAAATTAGAAAAAAGAAATGTTAAAAATAGAAGTGCTAAAAATAGCACTGCTATAAATCACAGTTTGGGTACCAGTGCTTGATTGAGCAACAGGGAATGAAAAATGGAAGTGCAAAAATAACATTCTATTTTTAGCAGTTCAGGATGGATTCCTATTTTTAGTCAGTACCTGGACTAAAATAGGAAGTAAAATTCGAATTTGAACTTAACAATTGTTTGAAAATAACTTAATTAATTCACCATGAGTTAAATAGTTGTGAAAAATCAAACATGAAGTCTATGTGAGGACATGCGACAGTTTCTCTATTAATTGAGGAATTTATCCATCAGTTAAAGAGATAACAATGAGTTCTAATTTGAGTTGTAATTAGTTGGCTCAATTAACTGAGTCAAGTCCAGTTAGATTGATTTAAACAATTTGTTTAAATTAATGTGAGTTCAGTTAGTTAATGCATGCTTGCATATAACTATTGCACTTCAGATAACTGAATATTCTCCCATGAATAACTCATGCATGTCAGTTCAGACAGAGACCCAGTTGAGATCAGAGGACGGACAATGTATTATGAGTTGGATGAATTTTTCCTACAAAGGAAACTCATCCATGGAGAAGGATTTATCTCCTTCAGGACGGCGCAGTTAGATCAGAGGTTAGTGAATGTGTGACGAGGCCAATTCACACGTGGCTTCACTGGACCCCAAGAAAAATTGCACAAAGAAATGGGAGGCTTGAAGGGAAGAGGAGAAGGTTTGAGAGAGGCCTTTGACTCTCTATGAGCAGCAGAGGGATTGCAGAGAGAGAGGGATAGCTTGTGAGCTAATTCTTTTTGTAATCCGGACTATATTTCCACTTGTATGATAATACAGAGTTGGGGTTTTAGGTTGAGGCTTTCCCTAGATTATTCTTATGTGTTTCATGTGTATGATTTCTTCTTCTCTGTTATATGTGTTCTAATTGATCTAGCTCAAATTGATTATGCTTCGACAAAGTTTGATTGTAGAAGTAGATCTAATATTTTGCTTTAGTATATTGCATTATCAGGTGATCTACAGTGGGAATTTCTACAAACTTCACCATGTTCTGCTTCATAAATGGAAACTTCCATTTCCAACTCAGCTTCTCTAAGATTTTCCACCAGCCACTTCACTTGCTTCTTTTGTAGCTTTATCTGTAACTCAGACGATTTCATTGCCTTTTTCCTCAAGACCCAACCTTGTCTTTGGTTTTCCTCTAGTATCATCCTTAATACATTGAGTTGTTCTTTTAACTCTGCAATCTCCTTGTCACGTTGCTCTTGACTCATTGTCTTGCCATTTTCCTTGGCATCCTCCTTCATTTTTCTTCTGTTGTGGTCTTCCTCAGAAGCTCTGTTATCTCTGTTATGACTATCAGTAGTCATCTTCTTCTCTATCTTTATGATTTCCTTACTCACTTACTATGAGTTGCATTAAAGCCTATGCAACAGCAAGCCCTCCCTGCTACCACTCACCTCACCAAGCTTTCCTCTATACTTGGTCTTTTGGCAAGCATTTGGTTCTCTATTCGTTGGAACCTCTTGAGAATTTCTCTCTACTCCTTCTAGGCTTCAACTCATCTGAACCTTTTAAGAGCACAATTGTGCTCTTGTATTTCAATCACAATGAAATACTAGGTTCTAACCACCTCTTCTTTCACTCAGAAATTCTTACCATCTTTCTTCATTCCTTAGCAATTCTACCCACATCCTCTGCAGAATTGCCTTTATGATTTTCCTGTGAGCTGCAACAATACCTCTGCAGTAACAAGTCTCCTTCTTGCTACACATGCCTCACTAAGCTTCTCTCCTTTGAGCTCAGTCTTTTGGCATCTCTCTGGTTCTTTCCTCTGGAACCATATGAGCACTCCATGCTCTAGGTTGTTGCAATATTCTCACCTTCAAGACCTTTGCATGATCTTGTTCTAGCATTCATCTGCACTTTGAATGGATTGTTCTATGTTACCTTTGCATCTGCAAATTCTGCTACACTTTACCTCTGTGTGGCTGCTATTTTTCAGATTAAAAATCTGATCTCCTCTTGCCTGCATACATACCTTCAAAACATAACTCTTATAACAGAGTTCTCTCAAATAATTCTTACAGATAGAATTTCCTTGTTCTTCTCTAATACGAAATGATGCCAGCCTAAGCTGCAAATACCACAATGATGCAGCCTAAGCGACATATACCCACAATATGCAAATAAGATTGCATGTCACACTATGTGTGTCCCAGGAATTCCAAAACTCCTTACATGGGGAAACCTTCCATAACCCAAGGTTTAACTCTCTTTTATTGAACTCTATTAAGAGGAAATAAAACATCTGATGAAAAACCCAGTTTATCAAAGTTTAAGTCTTTAAACGGAAATATATTCGGTTCTCTCTTAACCCTTATATCTTAACCTTTTGGTTAATTTTATTACCTGCACATGTCAACCATACCATGGTCTTTAGACTTTGGTTAAAACCCAAACGTAACCCCTAAAAAATTAATTCTACGTATTTCTGTTATAATTCTTGTATAATAGAAATAACTCATAAAACACACTTAAACCTTTACCTTTCTGTCTTTCTTTGAATCTTTGCACATATATCGATGCTCTCTTTAGCGCGTTTTATCCCTACCATTGATATCATTCCTCGATCTGACGGTTATTGCATCACCTGATCATTAACTATCCTAGACGATCTCCACCATTGATCTTCTCCGTCCGATCCAACGACTGTGGTGTCACCCGATCGCCAACAAGCTTGGCTTATCTTCATCGTTGATCAATCTCACTTGATCCAATGGTTATCATGCAATCTCGCGCAAAATTAAGAACGACCGATATTAGAATGAAGGCACACGAGAAAAGTGGTTTTCTCTTTCCTCTGTGTGCTACGTGTCAGCTGCTAAGGCTAATCACGCAGAATTCTGAAATATCATTTACTACCTTTAGGTAGCACAAGAAACTACTTACCCTTTGCGAGACCGCTTCATCCTTTTCTAGCACATGGGTTTAATCCTTGCCATCCATCTTCTTGACTTATTCTACGCGACTTAATCTTAGTCATCTATCTCCCTCGCTCTCGCTCATTGATCTGATTGATTTAATGACTACGCTTCACTGCTATGTTCTTCTGTTTCTTAGTGTGCAAAAGCCATTCATTCGGTTTTTTGCTTGTGAATTTGTTTTTGCCTTCTGAGCTTCACTTGTTCTGATCTTGATCTCTGCTCGCACCTTTAAGCCTTTTTCACCTTTTCTGTAACATTAAAGGCTTCCTCCTATACTATCTGTGTGTAAAGCCGTAACACTCCTTTCTGCACCTCTTCTCTGGTTCTGCACACCTGAAACCTATGTTACGCAGAATTACTCTAGTCACACACACAATCTATAATTCAATTACATAGCACACATCATACAAACTCAAAATCAAGTTATTTGTATTAATAAACAACCACTAACATAGTGAATTCCTTCTCGGCCTGATATTCTATATCAGTGCCCTTTCCCGACCTTGCCCGTAGGCTTAATTGACTGACTGACTCTAACTACGACTACTGACTCTCTCTTCTCTACCTCCTATGATGCCTTTTAAGCTTACATTTATACAAAAGGTTCTGTTTAACCAATTCTGGTTCAGATCCTTAATCTGCTGAACTAAATCCTGAATATCCTCTAAGTCCACTTTTAACTCCAGTTAATCCCTAAGAATCCTCTCTAGTTCCACGAATCATGACACCACTTTCTAGTCTAAGACTTATAATTGATTTCCAACTCTGTCGTCATCACTCATCATCACTCATGTTCTGCTACATTCGAGAGCATTTACAAATATCCTCACAATATCTAATTAATTCCTATTCTAATCACTAAAAACATTAAGGATAACATACATAGGAATCAAACTTCCATGAAAACACAAGACCCCTAAGTTAACTAGACATAATGAAATTGTTGATCTGAATTCTCCTGCATCAGAAATAATAAGAGAAAACTATAAAGTTATCAAGGAAGCAAATAAGCAAGTTGAAAGCAGTCGGCAATGTTCCCCTGAAGTTGTTGAGAATGTTGTTTTTAATATAGAACCTTTTTTCAGTCTACTATCAAAATTACCAAGCAACATTCAGTTTGAAAATGCAGCCGAAAGTGTAGAACATGAAGAGTTTATGGAAAATGATGCAGCCTCATTGGAAACAATGTATGACAAGTTGCAACAATCCTCCCAAGTTATCCTTGATCCAATAGTTGATGTTGTGGATGGTATCTATAGTCAAAGTCCTTATCCATTAGTTAACTATGAGCTTCGAAACAAAGATGACATGAATTTGATCAGGCAACTGGCTTCATTGTCTTGTTTAGCAGGAGTCTCGCTACAAAGTTCATCCAAAAATTTGTAGTCTACATATATTTCGCTCAAGAATGACAACTTCATTTTATAAAACAACCAATGTCTAAAAAGGAAGAATATTGTTGTCTCGTTGTTGATCATCAAGAAGAGGTACAACCATAATTCAAATAAGTAGCCATTTGTTGGATTGGTTACATTGGATGGATCATTACACATGATTGTTTATATATATCTTCAACAGGTGGGCGGTTGAGACCCCGATGGTTTGCTGCCATAAGTAAGTTTAGTCAGTTTGTTTTGTTTATTGTTTGTTGAAGTTAGTTAGTCAGCGAGTTTTTAATTTGAGTTTATTCTTTGCATTTTGACTCCATGCCTAATGAACAAGTCTACTAGGTCTATAGTGTTTTGGACACCTCCAATGATCTGCCATCCCCAGCTGGAGCCAATGTTAGTGTTAGTCAGTTCTTCCTGTCACTAGTGATCAAATATGATTTTACCAAGTTTTGTTAGGAGTCTCAAAGTCAAATTTTATCATGTCACTATGTTTTCAGAATAAAATTTGGTCAATGGTTAGTGTGCCTAGGGTTATTTCCACTCTCTCAAGAATTTCACATGTCAGTCACTTTAATCACTCAGCTAAGTGTATCATCATTAAGAAACTATCATGATCATGTCAGTCATCACCATCATGATTTCATTCAGTTGAGTGTCTCCATTAGGTCATTAGGGTTTCAAGGTCACTAAAACTCTCATTTCATGCATAAAATCCAGCAAAGCAGGAGTGGTAATAAGCAAGTCTCTTCAATACATTTTGATATCAAATGTAATTTTATGTTTTTATATGTAATAAGTACTTCAAAGTTCCAAAGGCTATAGTTTAGAGTTCCAAACAGACCCAATGTCTCAATAAAGCCAATAAAATTACCAAGTTTCAAATTTCAAAGGTTATAAAGTGTCAAGGTTACAAGTTCAAGTTTAAAAGGGTAAGATGAGTTGTTTTTAACACATTTTCACTCTTAAATTTTGAAGCATCTCATTCATCATCATGCTGGAGTAATATTTTTGCAAATTGAGGGTTTTGTTGCATTTTTGGAGAAATACGACCCTTCTAAGGAGAAGTGCAACAATTCTATGGAGAAGCATGACCCTTCTAGAGACACCTTGGGAGAATGAGTTTTTGGAGGTCTTCCCATGGGTCATTTTCAAATATTCAAGATGTTTTGGAAGCTAGAAACCAAGAATAGTTTACCATTCTTTCATATTTCAATTTTTACCTCTAGAAAGCACCTAAAAATGGCCTCAAACTTGGAGATACGTTTCTGCAATTTTCTGAGATTTTAATTAAAATTTTCATTGTGTAATTTTTTGAAAGTTTCTAGTTTGACTTTTGTAAAAGTCAAAGCGTGAAATTGGATGAATGTAAATGGTAAAATGTAAATGTAAATGGGTTACTATATGGATAAATAGGTGTCTTTACCTCTATTTAATGTATGGAGAGATTCCCTCTTGGTTATTAGCTAAAAGAGGAAGTAGTTCATAACCTCCTTGGTTACTAGGTTTTGGTCAAATATGCTTTGGGAACTACTCCCCATCTCATGGATTTGACCCCTGAGAGAGGGGAAAGGTTATTTTGGTCTATATGTATCATTTTCTCATTCATTGGAATTGTTGGACATCAGAGATATAGAGTATTATAGCTTGCACTTCATCTTTTGGATTAATCAAAGGAAACAGTTGCAGCCATATTATAGGAATTCTTGTGCAATAAGTTTTTGATAATGTTTTTCTCATGTTATGGCTATCTATGATTGTTATATATTCCATCTTTCCATATTTCATGTCTTTAGTGATTTTCCATAAGTTTAATGAACATAATTCTTGCTTTTGAAGCTTTGTTTTGTTTTGAGATATCATTTTGTATGTTTTTCTTCAAGAATTGGTGAATTCATGACCCTCATGCTCACCAGGACCTCTCTTCATTTTCAGACCCTACACTACTTTGACTTAAAATCTTAATCTATCACTAACTTGTTGCTACCTTGCTCCTATTTTTGGTTGTGATGTAATCCTTTTGCCATCTCAAAACCTAGCTACAGTGACACTTTCCCTAATCGAGCATTGTCATCCCAAATTTTCAAACAAAATGAGCATAATATCTAGCCTAAAACTTTGAATGATCTCTAATCATCACAATTGATTGCGATATTTCAGGGAGAGAACCTTCTCCAGCTTGATAGGGCTAGATATCAAGCAAAAGAGGTTTGAGGTTACCTCATTCGACCACCTTTCTTGGCATTGGGTGTTTGTTGGGGATAACAAGAACCACATGTAAACCACAATTCAATTAATATACTTTGGAAACATTCACATAAATAAGAGAATAAAAAAGAGATGTGAAGTGAAAACTCATGAGCTGACGAGTCCTATGGCCAAGATTCTATCCACAAAAATCCATCAAGGTCTTACTTCATATTGAAGAAAAATTTATGGATCTTTACCATAATAACCAACAACTTGATCAAGACTAGAGTGCATGGGGGCTTCACTCAATGAACCTTTGACATATCACGTGCATTCATGGAATACTAGACAATACCCCTAATTTGACTACATATTGGAAAATACCTCTAAAAATCACATTATATAACCCCATACTAATATGAACCCAATACACCTTCCCAATTTAAAAGCCCTCTACTTTCACTAGATATTATAGGTATCCATTTTTTCATTAACATTTTTTTATACCCCCTTTTTCTTTTCATTAACTTTGATCTCTATTTTTTATACTTGCTAATATAAAATCCCTTTACCCCCTATTATATGCTTTAAATATATTATGCCATTTTTTCCTCAATACATATCCCCCAATATGAACCCATGTGGTATGGTATTTATCTCCCAGTGAAGCCCCTGTGCCAGAGCAAATACTTGTATGATCGGTGCTTGATACATTAGAACTACCTATGGATGAAAAGGTTCAATAACTGTACCCAAGCTATACATGATGGCATTTGGAGCTTCAAGTAGAATCCTATGTATATTGGGAATATTTAGAAGTAAGAGATCCAGATGACATTCATAATTAGTACCGATAAATAAATCAAGAACAACCCTTCATACACATTGGTTGAACCAATTGATGAACCAGTCTACCTAGCACCTCCGTTGTGAATTTTCTTGGAATGTTCATTCTATTATGGCTACTTTGTAGGGTACATAGAGAGTCTAAAACCATAAGCCATTATTTTCCTTCCACCACCCTTCCGACATGATTGAAGAGAATCGTTAGTTATAATCTATGAAAAGCTATACAAGAAAATTAGGACATGAGATATTCTCGTTGAATCCACAGAGAAGTTTGTTTCATGAAAATCATTTTGCATTGAATTTTCTCATCTTTAGTTGCACACAGAGAGTATTAATATTTAGATTGGACATATATATTATTAAAACATTGGATTTTATATCAAATTTCTTCACATGTGTATGTACAAGTGAATGACAATCCATTTCATTTTATCTTTTTAAATTGATGAATTTATAACTTGGGTGATTGGATAAGTTGTTGTTTAACATTACCTTAATTTGATCAATAGGTTGAAGGCTCAAATGGCTAGGATCTTTCATATGAAGGATCCAAGAAAAAAAAACAATTCTTTGGAATTGAAATATACAAAGACTAAGAAAATGGTAGCTCAAGTTTTCAAAATAGAGTTATGTTGAAAACGTTCTTGTGAAATTGAGGATGAATAATGTGAAACCTATGAATATATTTTTGGCTTCACATTGCATGATTTCTTCAGGTTTATGTCTTAGCAGTAAGCAAGATAAGTGTTATATGTCTTATGTATCTTATGTCAAAGTAGTAGGAAGTATGATGTATGTGATGGTATGCATAATATTGGATATTTTACATGCATTGGGTGTTGTCATCAGGTACGTGGAAAATATAGGAAAAGAACATTATAATGTAGTAAAATTGGTGCTTAGGCATCTTAGAGGCACCAATTATTATTGCATAACTTATAATGGTTCTAACAATTATGCCTATGGGCATGTTAATTCATATTTTGCTGGTGGTTTATATAAAAGGAAGTCTGATTCAGGTTATATCTTTACTCGTGCAAGGGGAGATTTTAGTTGGATGTCGAAGCTATAAGAAGCAGTTTCTTTATTTACCATTGGGGTAGAGTATATTTTAATCTCACATGATTATAAAGGTGAGATTTGGTTGAAAGGTCATCTAGATGAATTTCAAAGAATGATGAGAAACATAACTTAAATATATCTGCCATAGTCAAAGTATTATGCACTTGGATACAAATCCAACTTATCATTTGTAAAACTAAGTGTATTGATATAAAGTACCATTTTTAAGATATATCATTGATGGAGGTGGTTTAGATATTAAAAAGGTGCACATAGAACAAAATTGTGTAGACATGTTTACGAGACTAGTGTTATTAGAGAACTTGTGATGATGTTTGTCTCCTGACTTATAGAAGAGGTGATCTTTGGCAAGTAAAAATTATTAAGAATTTTTTGTCAAGTTACATATTGTTAAAAGTGTGACAATAGTTCAATTAAAAGAAAATGTATAAAAATTAATTTACGTAAGTGAATTTTACTAGGTTACGTTAACAGTGTTGGTTTATGAACCAAATGGTAGTTATCAAACCTATTATAACAATACCTACATCATTTATGAAGGTCAAGATATTGAGATGAAATGTAAGTCTGATTATAATTTTCTCCCAATAATAAGAAAACCTTGCCTTTCCTATGGATGTTTGATTGACAAATCATTAGGTTTTTACCATGTAAACTCTCTATGCATTAATATTTTTCATTATTTCTCTATTTTCAAATGATTTAATAGACCTCAAATACCAAAAAGTGGTTGGATTATGTAGTGAGGGAATAAAGGCAGGATGGCATAAAATCTAGAGCAAGGAGTATAAGAGAACATGGGATTGTTGGAATTAAGAAATTGTCTAGAGTAGGGTAGGGGGGTGATTCAGTAATTTAAGAAACTCTTAATTTTCTTTTATTAATATGCTTATAGTTCCTTCTTATGTTCTTTCATATGTGAAATGATTCATTCATGAATCAATAAATCTTATAAACTTTCAAAACACATACTCAAACAACAATCCCATGATCAGCATACATTTGAAACAACGTTTTCATGTAGAAACCTAGAGGGAAAAAACACCAATTTGTTGTTTGGTTTATGATGTAATTTAAGGACCAACTTAATTACATTTGTCTTTTTGTGAGCACCCACTCACGGGAGGCACCAACCACGTTTGTTTAGAAACCACCAACTTGCCAAGAGGCGCCAACCTCTTTTGTTTAGCAAGCACCAACTTGCCCAGAGGCACCAACCTCTTTTGTTTAGCAAGCACCAACTTGCCTAGCGGCACCAACCTCTTAAGTGTGTAGGCACCAACTTGTCACTACCATTTTTTTTACTATTTCATACAATTTTCATACTGAAAACAGAGGCATACAAATTAAAAATAAATACCAACTTAATGGTTGTCTGCAGATTCAACTTCTGCACTCTTCTTTTTGAACACTTGTGGCAGTATTCCTATTGTTGCCAATTGCTACACTTGCGCTTTTCTCTGCTTACGGCTCTCCACTATTTAACCACACAACTACCCTTGAAACACTCTACCCTGTGCTTTGGTTTCTCTGCTCAGGGCTCTCCACTATTTCACCACAGCACTACCCTTGCAACACTTTTCTACAATTTACAGCTCACTGCTCTAGTCTCTTGCAAGCATGCTCCCATTCCCCCATTAGCTCAATGGAGTTCCAAAATTTTGTTCATGTGCTGCTCTGGGCTTAATGTAGTCATTGCCATCATCAATTATGCTCACACATGTACCTTAGGCATGGCACCCCATTCTTTTGCTGATTTACACAAACTCCAGTTCATTCCTTGCACTAAAATCATAATGATGGGTGATGATCACTTTTGTCATACAACTAACTCTCCATGATGTGTATTAAATCTCAATCCTCCTTACATATTTCATAGAGGCTCCCCATACTTCTTTATGATTCGCAGAGATCTACTTGTACATCATCATGGAGTCTTTGTTTTGCATTTATTTATAATGTGAGCACAGGAGGTCTTCGGCCATCAACCTTATAGTTCTGCATTAAAAAACAAAATTTTTGATTCATACATCTTAATGCCACCCTATGCCATCATATCATAGTTTTTCATCGTAGTGTTGCATAGTGGTGTAACACTATGAAATAGTTGATTTCCGACCTTCGATCAAGTCTAGCCCCTTTGAATTAGACCCCTGCTATATCTCCACTATGGGACTGGGTTTAGTGACTGAGAGCTAACCATATCGGAGCCCCCTATATTGGATTTTTTCATTTGTGGCCAATGTGCCCGCAACCACAAACCTGCGATCACCGATCTCTGATTTTTAATCTCCTTCTGCTAAGCCCTTACTGCGTACTTCTCACCATAGGACTGAGGGCGATGATTGGAGGCTTGGCCTTAAGGCGCTAAGTCTTTCAGTTCTCTATCAGGGGACTTTGGTTCCCTTATAAATACTTTGCAACCCAATGCTATCCTACATCCTGATAAAATTTCATTGTGGAAGATGAACCAAACATTGCAAACCTTCGATCGCTTATTGTTGAAGTGAAATCATCTCATGCCACATGGAATCTTCTGACCAATGAAACATGTTACTTAGATATGGCCCATTAGGTTGTCCATAAAAAATGAAATAGCCCACCACGTGTCCCTTCATACCATGACATCATGCTGATGCAAGAAGCTACGTGTCCCTTATCGAAACCAATTAGGTCCTGCCACTTGTCCTCATTGGAGCTCCTCCGATGTTGGTTTCTTTCCTTATCAGAGCCAACCGGATGCCTCCATGTGTCCTTCCTAGAGGAGAGAGAAAGGGGCCTCGCCTACTCTAGTTTTTCACAAAATTCCTTTGTATTTTCCTTTTTGGCCTCCCCGATGATTTAACAAGGAATGCACAGTCCTGACTTATCCCCCAATATTGCAAGACCTTTGAGATGCGGGATCCTCGATATGAATTTCATTAGGACCTTAGATTTTCCAGGACCTACGATTGGACGAGACCTCCTATTGTGATTCGTCGGGACCTCTAATTGATTAGGACCTCCGATTGTGATTCGTCAAGATCTCCGATCTCTAATATTCCTCACTACACAAGTCCTGAATCATCCTAAACTTTAGCAGGCTATAGCTCTCAAACAACAAGTCCATTTCTAGACTTCTGCATATCATTAGAAAGCTCTTCCATAGCACTTTCCAATGAAAGGAGTTTGATTAGCCACTAAACCCATATTTTTCCTCAAAATATGGCTCCAAATTGTTTACTTAGATGGAATCACAAAAACCAAGGCATTAAGACCCATCAGCAGGCTAAACCTTATTTGATATCAATGCCAAAACTTACACATATAGCCACCTTCATATCATCAAATATCCAACAATCACCCAATTTGGCATTGATGGAAACACTACGGACTCCCCCTCGGCTTCGCATGATCTGCTATGATGCCAAATTTCTCCCCCTTTGACATCAACGGCAAAGGAAACTTTACTTGCATTCCCCTTGAACCAATGCAACCTACCATGCCATGAGTTCCTTCAGTAGCTGCCACATCCTACCAATGTGAAGGCATTCAGATGGAGGAGTCACAAATCCTATCTGTTGCCTATGATACTCAAATCATTCTCTTGCAAGTGGCTTGGTAAAGATATCTTCCATTTTCTCTTTAGTGGGCACATATACAAGTTCAACAGTATTGGTTGCAAGTTGTTCCCTCAAGAAATGATTCTTGATAGGAATGTGCTTGGTTTTTGAATGCATGACTAGATTTTTTGAGATGTTGATTACACTAGTGTTGTCACACATTATTGGAATTGGATTAGGAAGCACTATCTGTATATCCGTTAAGGTTTGCTTCATCCATAGAATCTATGTACAACAAGTCACAACAACAATATATTCTACTTTAGCAGTCAATAGTGAGATGGAGCCATGCTTCTTGCTAACCCATGATACCAAGCAATCACCCAAAAATAAAGCTCCACCAAAAGTACTCTTCCTGTCATCTAGACTTCCAACCCAATCTGTATCTATGTATGCCTTCAGATTAAATTATTTACTCATGGGATACCCCAACCCATACTCTTCTGTGCCTTGAAGATATTTTAAAATCCTCTTAAAAACGACCACTTGACCTTCTCATGCACAAGCCTGAAATTTGGCCATAATTCCCACTGCATGCATGATATCTGGCCTTGAAACTATGAGATACATCAAGCTTCATATCATCAATCTGTATTCAGTTTGATTTACTTGTGGCATTTCATCTTCCTTGTACAATTTACAGCCTGTGGTCATGGGTGTGCTGACAGGTTTGCAATCCTTCATTCCAAATTTCTTCAAAGTTTCCTTGAGGTATTTGGATTGAGATATAAAAATTCCTCATGGGGATTAGGTAATTTGCAGACCAATAAAGAAAGATAACTCACCAAGCATGGACATTTAAAACTATGTTTCATAAATTTTGCAAACCAATGCCCCAGCTGCTCCACATCACTGCTAAATATAAAGTCATCCACATACACAATCAATATTAGTAGATGATCATCTTCATATTTTACATAGAGATTGTTGTCAACTAAGCCTTTCTTAAAACCTTATTGTTGGAGATACTTATCCAGCCTTTCATATCAGGCTCTAGGGGCTTGTTTCAAACCATGCATAACCTTCTTTAATTTGCATGCAAGCTCTTTGTTAGAGGAGAGCAGAAAACCTTCGGGCTGCTCAATGTTAACCTCCTCTTCTAAATATTCATTGAGAAAGGTAGACTTTACAGCCATCTGATAAACTTTGATGTTCTTGTGAATGTAAAGAGCAAGGAGGATTCTTATGGCTTCTAGTCGGGCTACAGGTGAAAAGGTTTCTTCAAAGTCTACCCCTTCTATCTGGGCATACCCTTTACAAGCCAACCGAGCTTTGTTCCTGATTACTTGACCTTTTTCATTCAGCTTATTCTTGAAAATGCACTTGGTTCCAAAAATAGTTTTCTCTTTTGGTCTTGGGACAAGCTCCCATGTGTCATTTTTTCAATTTGGTCTAGCTCTTCATTCATGGATTTCACCCAAAACTTATATTCACTTTCTTGATAGAGGTCTTTAGGTTTTATTTGTGATAATAGAACCAAATTTGCATGATTTGTATTTCCCACAAGTCTCCTTCTGGTCTGGACACCCTTTATTTGATCTCCAAGAATTTGACTCTCAAGGTGTTCCTTTTGCACATACTTGGAAGGTGTTTCTGGCCTTGAAGATGTGCTTTCTTCCTCACCTTCATTCTCTAAATTTGTTTCATTCAAATCTATGTCCCTCAACTTTAAAATCTCTTTATCATCTGATTCCTGGTTACACTCGGAGGGTTCAGGTGGTGAGCCTACTTCATCAACCACTATGTCAATGCAGTCTTCTATCTTCCTTATCCTCTTCTTGTAGTATCTGTACCCTTTGATTCAAATACAGTATCCAAGAAGTATCCCTTCATCATCACATGAGTCAAGCTTCCCAAGGTTCTTTTCATTTCTTTTAATGAAACACTTTCTCCCAAACAACTTGAGGTGTTTAACTGATGTAGGTCTACCCTGCCATAATTCATATGGAGTTTTTCCACTGTTAAGCTTGAGATGAGTTCTATTTGACAAGTATAGTGTTTCCTGAGCTTCTTCCCCCCATAAGTGGTGAGCCACTCTTGCTTCATAACACATCGCTCTATCAATTTCCTAGATTTTTTGGTTCTTCCTCTCCACAACTCTATTATGTTGAGGAGTTCTGACCACTAAGAACTGCCTTCTAATACCTTCCTCTTCACAGAATTCATCAAACTCTTTTGAGGTGCACTCTCCCCCTCTACCTAATCTCAAGAATTTTATCTTCATATTTTTCTCATTCTCTACCTAAACCTTAAACTTCTTGAAGTGCTCAAATGCTTTCGAATTTTCTTTTAGGATAATAATGCAAGTAGCCCTTGTGTAATCATCAATGAAAACCATGAAGTACCTGTTGAAAATGGCAACAAGAAATGCTAAAAATAGAAATGCTAAAAATAGAATTGCTATAAATAGCAGTTCGGGTACCAGTGTTGGACATAACAACAAGGAATGAAAAATGGAAGTGCTAAAAATAGCATTACTATAAATAGCATTTCGGGATGGATTCCAATTTTAGTTAGTCACTAAACTCAAATTGAGAAGTAAAATTCGAATTTGATCTTAGCAGCTGTTTGTAAAATAATTAATTAATTCATCTTGAGTTAATTAGTTGTAGAAAATAAAACATGAAGTCTATGTGGGGACATGAAACAGTTTCTCCATTGATTGAGGAATTTATCCATTAGTTAAAGAGATAAGGGTGAGTTGTAATTAGTTAACTCAGTTAACGGAGTTAAGTCCAGTTAGATTAATTCTAACAGTTTGTAGAATTAATTGTGAGTTCAGTTAGTTAATGCTTGCATGCATGTAACAGTTGCCCTCCAGATAACTAAATATTCTCTCATAAATAACTCATTCATGTCAGTTCAGTCAGGGACCCAGTTGAGATTAGAGGAAGGGACAATGTATTATCAGTTGGAGGATTTTTCCTATATAGGAAACTCATCCATGCAGAAGGAATCATTGCCTTCAGGATTGCACAATTACTACTGAGCCAAGAGAGCAGTGTGAGGTGGGAATTCACACAAGTGGAAGCACTGGACCCTAGGAAAAACTACGCAAGGAAATAGGAGGCTTGGAGGGCAGAGGAGAAGGTTTGTGAGAAGCCTTTGACTGTCTATGAGTAGCATAGGGATTGTACTGAGAGCTGGAGAGCCTGTGAGCTAAAGCTTTGTGTAATCTGGACATATTTCCACTTGTATGATAATACAGATAGCGGGGTTTTTAGATGAGGCTTTCCCCAGAGTATTCTTCTATGTTCATGTGTAATTTCTTTCTCATTCTCTGTTATATATGTTCTATTTGATCTTGCTCAAAACATATTCTATTAAGCTTCCGCAAGTTTGTTGTAGAAGTAGATCTTGTATTTTTCTTTAGTATATTGCATAATCTGTTGATCTATAGTTAGAAACTCTACATGGTATCAAAGCAAAGGTGATCAAAGCGAAGAAAAGTATACAAGAAGGGAGAAGTTTTAAGTTTGAGGTTCCTGAACATAGAAATCGAGTTCTTATCACATCTCAATTTCACCAATGGCGTTCAATGGTTTAAGTCTCGAGTATGCCCTTGATGGCAACTCGAATTATATAGCCTGGAAGGATCGGATGGAAGTAGTATTATTGGGTAATGGTCTAAAGGACTTCATTGATCAAGAAGTCCCCAATTTGACAGCAGCTAATGCTATATAATTGGCGGAATAGAAGAAATGTGTGGCTAGAGCAAGGAGAATCTTCCTAGAGGGAGTTCGAGACCACATTTCCTCGAGCCTCCATGGGAAGGAGACACCATTTTTGATGTGGAAAACATTGAAAGATATATATCAGAACAACAACGATCAGAGGAAGCTGGCGCTGAAAGACAAGCTTCAGAAAATCAAGTGTGAAAAGGGCGACACAATCTCTACATATCTGAACAAGCTCACCACCTGTAGGGATGAGCTTGGAAGTGTAGGGATCACGACAGTCGATGATGACATGGTGAGTCTTGCTCTCCTTGGTCTCCCTAAGAGCTGGCATAGCTACCAAGACATGGTTAATGGAAGAGAGAAACTGCCAGATTGGAATAACTTTGGTCAGATCTGATGCAGGAGGAGATAAGAAGAAGCACTAGAGATGGTTCTTCATCCAAGGAGGCTTAAGAAAATTGCACCTTAATGATTAAGGCGAAGAAGGGGAAGGAGAAGGATTCTCATCCCAAATCGATTTCTTCCCATGGTGGGAAGAAGTTTGACAAATAGAAAGTGTGATGCTTTCATTGTCATGAGGTGGGCCATTTTGCTACAAATTGTCCACTGAAGAAATCCAAGAAGGGATCCTTGGAAGGATCAGAAGGTGAGGCACTGGCCTCATAGTTCAAGTTGGATTTCTCACTCTTCACATGCATGGTTTCATCCATGGTGGGATGTGGTTGGTTTCTTGATAGTGGATCTTCTTTCCACATGACCGATGATAAGAGTTTGTTTAGTACCTTGGAGGAGAAAGATCTCTAGATACTCATAGTGATGGGGAATGATGAAAAGTATAGTGTCTCAGGTGTAGGCACAATTGTTTTTTCAGAGGGAGCATGGAGCTCGCATTACCTTGACCGATGTCAAGTATGTACCAAGACTAAGGAAAAGTTTGGTGTCGATCATAATGCTGGAAGACAAAGGCTATGATATAGTCTTCAATAAGGTAAAGGATTTCCTTTGACACATCACCACTAGACAAGTGAAGCAGATCGGTTCACGAGTCAAGAACCTGTATGCTCTTGAGGTTCAAGATGCATGAAAAGCCTTGAGGAGCAATGAAACTGTTGGAGACTTGGTGGTCGAGAGGGAGAGTACATTACCTCTCAATATGCAGTGCCAGAAGAAGTCTCAGACAATTGTGGAAGAGCCACAATTGGTGAAGCAACTTTAGGAGGTTATGGAGCAGCCACAACTGGGGAAGCTCAGAGGTGATCGAGTGGAGGCATCTACTCATACAGAGACCTCCAGTAGGGGAAATTTTGAGCCAAGTGGGAAGAGGGATCACATGCATCCATACCTCAAGGTAGGAGGTGGGGCGATGTGGAGTGACAGTCCCAAGAAGGCTGGAATAGGGGCAGGATCATTGAGTTACCCAACCTCTTTGATTAGACCTTGCTACGGGAGCCTCAACAAGGAGTAGCAGGACTGGGTGAGTGGGTAGAGGCAGATGCAGATGGAACGACAGAGAGAGCTACAGTGCAGGAATCCCAAGACAGTGCAGAGCTAGCATGATGCAACAATGTAAGAGGCATAGGAGTGTTGCACCAATGTAGGATGGCACAGAGAGGTGTGCAACGGGTGTGAGATGCATGGAGTGTTGTAGCAGATCAGAGGTCACAGAAGAAGCACTTGTTAGCAGAAGAGGGAGCTTCAACATTAGAGGGTTTTTCTAGCCCAACAGAGAGGTCAGATAGGAGATTTTTTGCTTCTAGAGTTGTTGGAGCAATAACACTTGGGAGAAGTGTTGCATGCAGAACATTCCAAAGGTTCAGGATCTAGTTCGAGTTGAATGCCTTTCTTGTTGAGAGGGAGTGTTGAAATTGGCAACAAGAAATGCTAAAAATAGAAATGCTAAAAAAGCATTGCTATAAATAGCAGTTCGGGTACTAGTGTTGGACAAAGCAACAAGGAATGAAAAATGGAAGTGCTAAAAATAGCATCGCTATAAATAGGATTTCGGGATGGATTCCAATTTTAGTTAGTCCCTGAACTAAAATTGAGAAGTAAAATTCGAATTTGATCTTAGCAGCTTTTTGTAAAATAATTAATTAATTCATCTTGAGTTAATTAGTTGTAGAAAATCAAACATGAAGTCTATGTGGGGACATGCAACAGTTTCTCCATTGATTGAGGAATTTATCCATCAGTTAAAGAGATAAGGATGAGTTGTAATAATGATTTGTAATTAGTTAGCTCAATTAACTGAGTTAAGTCCAGTTATATTAATTATAACAGTTTGTAGAATTAATTGTGAGTTTAGTTAGTTAATGCTTGCATGCATGTAACTGTTACTCTCCAGATAACTGGATATTCTCTCATAAATAACTCATGCATGTTAGTTCAGTTAGAGACCCAGTTGAGATCAGAGGAAGGGACAATGTACTATCAGTTGAAGGATTTTTCCTGTATAGGAAACTCATCCATGCAGAAGGAATCATCTCCTTCAGGATTGTACAATTACTATTGAGCCAAGTGAGCAGTGTGAGGTGGGAATTCACACAAGTGGAAGCACTGGACCCCAGGAAAAAAATGCGCAAGGAGATACGAAGCTTGGAGGGCATATGCAAAGGTTTGTGAGAAGCCTTTGACTGTCTATGAGTAGCAGAGGGATTGTACTAAGAGTTGGATAGCCTGTGAACTAAAGCTTTGTGTAATCCAGACATATTTCCAGTTGTATGATAATACAGATAGCAGGGTTTTTAGTTGAGGCTTTCCCCAAAGTATTCTTCTGTGTTCATGTGTGGTTGCTTTCTCATTCTCTGTTATATGTGTTCTATTTGATCATGCTAAAAAGAAATTCGATTAAGCTTCCGCAAGTTTGTTGTAGAAGTAGATCTCGTATTTTGCTTTAGTATATTGCATAATTTGTTGATCTACAGTGAGAAATTCTACAGTACCTTTCTCCTTTTAATATTTTTATTCTTGTGGGTCTAGATATATCTATGTGAATAACCTCCAAAGGTTTGGATGAGGAGAAATATTTTGTTTTTAAATGAGTCCTAGTCTTCTTACCAAACTAACATGACTTGCAAATGGTATTATCAGAACTTGACAATTTAGGTTATCCTTTTACTGCACCTATCTTACTTATCATTATCAGCTATCAAAGTTCATGTGTCTAAGCCTCTTATTCCACAGTTGTGCTTCGCTGTTTTTGCCCAAGTAACAATTGATCCTTGAATCATCGAACACAAACATTATTATGAGTCCTAATTGCCTTCCCCAATAGTTTTCCATTTTTTATATTCCAGATCTCACAATATTTTGGATCGGAAGGTCACATCATAGTCGTTGTCACACATCAAGCTAACACTTAGTAAATTATGTTTTAGGCCTTCCACATACAACACATTTTGTGTTTTTTTCTTCTCATCAAGACTAACCACTCCTTTTCCTTTTATTATTGATGGAGCGTTGTTGCTAAAGGTGAAATTGCCTCCTCGGTATTTTTCTTTTAGTGACAAAAACTTTCTCTTGTCTCTAATCATGTGTTTGAAACAACCATTGTCTACATAACATTTGTTTTCTTTATCGTGCACTGATAAGGCGAGATCACATGGCATGCTCTTTTTGATATTTTGTTTCCAGCTTCTTTTATCCTTTTGTATGTGAGTCTATCTGTTAGTTTGAAATTTAGATAGGTATTCAAACCTACTTCTACACTCATTTTCCTTGTGCCCGAAATTATTACATTTCAAACATTCAAATTCGCTTTGTAGGGGAGTGAAGGCATTATGATTCCTAAAAGAGGAATCTTTTGACTTAGCAGTTCAGTGTGAATTAAACATGAGATTTTCATCTCTTTCAACTTTGACATTTGTATAATTAATATCTTTGTGTCCAAATATATGCCACTTGTAGCAGTGACCATAAAATAAGTAGGCATGCCTATTTTCGAAAAAATTATGAGGTTTAACAGAGAAATACCTTGGTTGATTGTATGCTTGACTCATCCTCCATTGATGGTCTCCTCTTTGTCTGAATTCTCTTTTGTTTTCATTAACTCTTTCATGATGATTCCTCCTATGAATCTGTGGTTCTTCAAATCCTGCAAGCCTGAAGTTTATCTTCTTCTTCCCGATTGAATATTATTGTTCCTTTGAGTACCCAGTCTGGTTATGATTCCTGAGGGCCTTCGACAGATCGGAATCTGATTTAGTCTTCTAGTCCATTCAACAAAACTCTCACTTAGACCCTTCTCGGTCTTTTCTTTCTTAAGGTCATTTCTTAGAGAGACCACCTCTGCTTTAAGATACTAGTAGTTTTCTTCCCATTCTTGAATCATATCTTGAAGTACCTCTTCTCTTCGTCTAGCTTCCTCTAGCTCAACCTTTAAAGATAGAAAATCATCTTTGCATATTTTTGAGGTCATTTCCCTTTTCAACTTGAGTAGCTCCTGTTTCAGCTGCTTTTTCTCCTCTTCTAGCTTCTCATGATTTCCTTGTTCTCCTTTCAGCAGAAGAGCTAGACTATCCTTTCTCTTGATAACCTCTTCAAGTTTTTCTTTCTGATATGAAAACTCCTCATTATCTGAGTTATACATTCCTTCTTCTGCATGTTGCAACTGTTCCTTCAACGACTTTCTTTTCTTCCTTACTTTATTCAACTCATCAAGGGCACTGATGAGTTCTCCCTCAAGATCTACCACTCCTTCCTCTTCTTCCTCTTGAGAGTCCATAAGACCCTGTTTCTTGGAGTTTGTTTCGAGGGCCACAAGAATATACTCATTTTACTCATTTTTTGATGAGTCTTCACAATTTGATTCCTTGTCCAAACTATCTTCTTTGGAATAAAACCCCTTCTTCTTGTAGGGTTTCTTCCTATGAAATGTCTCAGACTTATTTCTAAATTTCATACCTTCTTCTCTTTCAGTCCCTTCCTTATAAGGGCATTTGGAAGATAAATGTCCAACTCTTCCATAGTCGAAACACTTAGAGGAAACCTTCCCTTTATATTTACTAGAGACAAATTCATTTTTTTTTGCTAGTTGATATATTTTTGTATCAATAAACATTTAGTAGTTTGCATATTAGGGACTAGTCAGATTTGCTAGTGTTTCTAAACTTTAAGATAATTTTCTATCCTTAAAAATTTCCTTGATATTGAACACCTTTGTTTCATATTATAATAAAACTATTAGAAGCTATACAAATTAAATGGATGGTAAATGATGATAGGTACCAATCCATAATAAACAAGCACTTTATAATACATATCAAATTGCTTAAGCTAATAATATCATTAATGTAAATAAATGATAACTTTATTTTAAATTATTATTATTATTCCCCCGATGGGGTTTTTTCTAAAATGAAAGGGAGGTTGTCACCATCCCACATGGATAGAGGACCGGGGAATATGGCATCACACCTCCATGATAGTCTTTAAAGCTATGCATTGAAGCATGCCAACCATTACGCAAATCTTCATGCAACCAACCCTTAATGGAATTTCAAAGGATTCAAATGTCATTCAAATGATCGGTCGTGCTCTCCAGTGGGGGAAACATTTATCCATGGCCTTAGAGTTCTTTGTTAGGTTTATATTTTGCATTGTCGCATTGAATGGGGATTGTAATTTACCCTTAAAGGCAGTCTAGACCTGTAGTATTTAATATAAAAACTTATCTTTGGAGCTATTAGGGACATCTAGAATTTATTTCCATGGGTTACCTCCACTTGGCACCTCGGTGCTCTGGTTTGGGAAACAACATCTCCACTAGATGAGCACTCACTCTCTTGAGGAAAGTGCTTCACTTCAACCTTAGTTGCAATACAATGGGGGAAAAAAGTTTCTTTTCCAACGTTATTTGCTTTCCCTTTTGAATTTAATCCATTTTTGTAGATTCACAATGACAAAACATGCTCCTCAACTTGGGTTTTATACCTTCTAGGGCATCGTTTGTATCTTTGTAATTGAACCCTGTGAGTTCTCTTACAACTCTCCTCATATCACCTCTGCCTCTTCCAAATATTCTCTCTTTCACTTTCCCTTCCAATTCCTTTTGTCTTCTATTCACACCCTTTCATTACATCCTTGGTCCCTCTCAACACTCAGTGGGTGTGCTCAACCTAAGACCTTCATAGCTAGTTGTTGTCACTCCCCAATTGTTTTCCTCCCCATCCATGGTGGGCGTCGATGATAGCTCCACATGGCATTCATACTCTTCATGTTGACCTCCCTCTTCATGCTCTAGTGATGTGGAGACCTTATAACACCAAATATGTCTCTTTCTCCCCTTCTCTGGTGTCAACCTCTTTTAGTTTCTCTATCCCACCCCCCATGCCTCACTAGTGAGCTTGGATTAAAAGGGAAGTAGCATATTATCAAGAGGGGGTCCATCAGGTAGTACATGTATGTATCGGCACCTGGAGGAAGTAACCTCCCATTATCATAAACTCACTCCAGAACCCATCTAGGAAGTGCTCACCCATGCAAAGGTAGAAGGTGCCTCTCATATACTTCATGATACAACCTAAGCCGTAACTACCCACAATATGCATATAAAATGCATGTTTATACACATCTTAAGAATTTATAATTCCATGCTTAGTAAAACCTTCACAAATCAAGGTCTAAGGCTCCTTAAATAAACTCTCTGTAGAAACATTTCATGTCACTATCGAAAGTCTAAACTTTAATAAACCCTTGAGCGGAACCTTTTATAATCCTTCATAATTTTTGGTTAATTCTTATTACTCGTGCATATTAACTCAACTTAAACCATAATACATCAATCCCGCTTATTTCTATTATAATTCCCATATAATAGAAATATCTCATAAACCACGCTTAAACCTTACCTTTTTGCGATTACACAAAACCTTCGCACGTGTATCGATGCTCTCTTTAGTGCATTAAATCTCCACCATTGATCTCATTCCTCAATCCAATGGTTATCGCATCATCTGCTCACCAACTAACCCGGACAATCTCCACTGTCGATGTGACCCATCCAATCGAACAGCTATCGCGCAATCTCGCACAGATACTTGCATGACTGATATCAGGTCGAGAGCACGCGAGAAAAGTGGTTTTCCTTTTCCATCGTGCACTACGTGTCAACCCCTCAAGTTAATCACGTGAATTTGTAAAATACCATTTACCACTTTGAGACCGCGCGAGATACTAATTACTGCTTTCAAAGACCACTCTATTATTCTACACGTTTTCCATCCTTCTGTCAACACGTGCCTTGATGTGATCCGTCCATTTCCTAACTCAATCTTCTTCGATAAGATCTTTGCCGCTCATCTTCCATTAACAATGTCCATTGATCTGACTAATCCCACGGTTCTTGTTCTTTGTTATTTAATTCCTTCTATGTCGTTGATCTTTTGTGTGCGACTTGACTTCATTTTGCGCGACTTAATCCTAGTTGTCTATCTCACACATTCTCGTTCGTTGATTTGACTGATCCAATGACTGTACTTTGTTGCTATGTCCTTTTGTTTCTTACTGGGTAATAGCCCATTCAGATTTCTTCCTGTGTATTTGTTCTCAACTTACGATCTTCACTTGTTCTGATCTCGATCTCCACTCCATTACTTCACTCCTTCAACCCTTTACGATTCCTTCGTAAATCCTTAGGTTTTTAAGAAACCTTGCAATTGTATGTTTGCTGTAACATTAAAGGTTTTCTCCAATACTATGTGTGGGCCATCCCATAACACTCCTCTGTGTATTTCGTCTTTGGTTTTGCACACCTGCAAACCTATGTTACGCAGAATTACTCTAACCCACACATAGTTTATAATTCCATTAATCAATACACAACACACAACTCAGAAATCGAATTATCTGTCTTTATAAATAATTCTTTACATAATGAATCTCTCTCTGTGGGTTTATTTTCTAATCAGTGGCCTTTTCCTATCCTGCCCGTAGGCGTACAATCAAACCTACCTAATCTTTGAACTCTAATTCTCTCTTTAACTAACTATCTTACTAACTCCTAGCTAGATGACCCTCTTCTATGCTTTTTAGGCTTACATTTATACAAAAGGTTATGTAACCCATTTCCTGGTTCAGATCCTTAATCTGCTCATCAAGTCCTAAAATATCTCAATGATCCCTTGAGGATCTCAACAACTTAACTAAATCCTAAGGATTCTCTTTAATCCCCAAAATCATGAAACCAATTCCTAATCTATGATTTACAATATTTCAAAATCTCTCAATCCTCACTAATCAGTCATCATCACTCATGTTCTCCTACATTTGAGAACATTTACAAATATCCTCACAATATCTAATTAATTCATATTCTAAATATCTCTCACAAACTTACTTGAAAGCTCTTAATTATTACATTAATTTAATACTTAGGAAACCAACTCCCTTAAAACACAAGACCCCCTATGTCTACTAAAATACAATGATATTTATGAGCCGAATGCTCTTACATCACTTCACGTGTCAGACACGAAGGTTCTTATTGAGTTGGAATATTGGGTACCATATAGTGGACTTACTCGTGGCAGGTTTAGTCAATACATGTAGACAATTGACGTCTATTAGCATATGTAGTTCCTTCTCGGGAGAATTATCCTGGATTGACATGAGCATCAGGAAAAGATACTCCATTCTCTTGAGCATCTACATCAGCACATGAAGGACTTGGATCGACCGATGGAGTGCATTGAGCATAATCTTGAAATACCTCCCTTAACGGGGGGAATTTTTGGAGGCAATAAAGACCCCATCTAGGGGTTGCCATTGACTCTGATCTGTCTGCTTGCTTGTATGCCATGGTCTTGTTTGGTTGATTCTAGCTCCTAGTATTTTCTTTTGGTGAACTAGGCATGTTACTCTCTATTGTATGTTATATTTTGATCATCCTACCTTTTAGTTATCTTGTACCTCTTTATGGAGAGTTCATTTTTGGCTTTGCTTGGGTCACCCCTATAATAGATCGACCCAATACTCTTAATGCTATTTTGTAACTCCCATTTTTGAAGGAAATATAATTTACCCTAAAAAAACGAAAATATATTATTATTGTTATTCTTATAAAAAGAGAATTAATATATAAGCTAAACATAAATACATTTGAAAAACCTTGGAACAAGATTCTTATTCAAGAGATTTATCCTCACTTCACCATGGAAGTTCTTAAGGTATAAATAAGCTTTGTTACAATACTGTGGGCTAATACCATGGCTTATCAATACCATATACCCAAAAAAACATAACTCATTTCATATAACACTCATTAATATGACATTTTTTTAATTCATCAATTTAATTAGAAAAAGAAAAAATAACATTTGATAAATCTCACCCTTTAATTTATATATACTACTAAAGATATTCTAAAATATTTCATGAACATTAAATTTCTTTAATTTATATATACTACTAAAGATATTCTAAAATATTTCATGAACATTAAATTTCTATTATCTACGTAATAAGTATTCATGAATAAATTAAAATTATAAAATTCATATTCCAAAATAAATATATTTATCAACGTAATTAAAAATCTTTAAAGCATACTTTAATAGAGTTAAAACCATGATCCGTATTCATCGAACGAAAAATATTTAGGGAAATGAATATTTAAAACATTTTCTTAATACAAATAATATCATACTTACACTATTAACATGTGGATATTTTAAGATGGTGTGCACATTCATTTTATCTGATGGTCTTTACGTGATGGTTTTTGTGGGGGGTGTTTCAATGATGTCACACAAATTTAAAAGCGATGCACACATCTTTTAGAATTTATAATGTGGAAAAGTGGTTGAAAATGTTCAAATACCCGTTACCACCTTTGTGCAAGTATCTAATAAAAAAGTTCCATTATTTAAGCATATTGGAGAATATAAGTTCATTGGAAAATTATTGGACCATATCATTACTTTTTTAATAACAATTAATTCAATTAAAAGTAATAATTTAAAATTGAAATTGATATTATTTCGTTATCCAAATTTATGATAGGTTTCGTACATATTATATTTTAATCGGGTAAAATTATAAAAACAATTAGTTTTCTGACCAAGTAGACTTTTTGGAAAAACGAATGTATGCTTAATTATTGTAAAATTGATAAAGGTAAACTTTTTTATAAAGGTAAATTGATAAAGGTAAACAAAAATATGAAAGCTGTCTATTATAAGACAATTTACAAAAATGAATCATAAGAAATCCTTGATTTTTATTCAATTAATAACCTCAAATCCTGGTTGAGAAAACGAAGTGATTTGACATAGTAATTCACAATTAATTTTTTGTTTTATTTTATATTAATTGAAATTTAATATTGATATCTAAAGGAAATTTTTTGAGACTGGAATTAATATAAATATATACACAAAATTTTAAGGGAAAGTGTTTTTTTATATTAAATTTTTTTTAATATATAAAATATTTTCTACAATCTTATAAGTCTATGTTTTAGGAATATATACACAAAATTCTAAGGAAAAGTGTTTTTTATATTAAAAAGTTTTAGTATATAAAATATTTTTTACAATTTTATAAGCCAGTATGTTTTAGGAATGGTATAATTGCTTCTTTCATTATAGAGTGAATGAGAGTACTATTGTTATTATTATAATATTATTGTTATTTTATATAGTAATTTTTTATTTTTTATTTTTAATGATATAGTTAAAACTTTATATCTTTATGTTATCCTTGTTTTAGTTATTGGTGGTTTTAATTGGAGATTAAAACAAGCGCTACATAGTAGCTAGTTCTGTGGCTCAGTTTAGATATAGCTAAATTACAGTAAAAATATTAAATTTAAATTAGTGTCAAGGTTTAGAATTCCATCAATTTGAGTTTTTCCGATTGGTAAAGTCTTGCAATTAAAGAACAAGGCATTGATTTCAATTCTTGTGCAAACATAGCTTTAAAAAACTATAATATGTTATATCTGCATTTACATTTGAACTACATTAGTCGTCCAAGTCTTGTTTGTCCAAGTCAAGAATTATATATTTTATTTTTTTAAATTTAAATTTATTGTTGAAAATAACAATAATAATAATGATTTATTATATAGTTTATAAAAATGTGTATATTTTATTTTATTAAAATTTGAATTTAGATTTTTCCAAAAAAATTCATATATATATACTTTTTTACTTTTTTAGCTATTTAAATTTGAATTAAAATATTCAATTAATATATTTTTTAATATAATTATTAATTTATAAAAAGTATTATATGACAAGAATGAGTATATTGTATTAATAGAAGGTAATGATTGCAAAATCACCGTTCACGATGTATTGTGCAATAAGATGTTCAAATTCTTAGCCAATAGTAGCAGAGATAAATACTAATAATTTTTTTTGTAGGAAATAAAAAATAATTTATGTAGTTAAACTTTGTTAAATAAAAACAAATTTCATATGTTTGACCTAACTAATTGGGGGTCAACGCAATATCTTTTATGTTATACTGTCAGGTGACACCTATTGTGTTATACTGTCAGATGACAGGATAATAATATTAAGAAGCTTTAGGTACATAGTTGTGACATAGTCATTTCTATACTCATAATGAAGAAATGACTCATTTCTTTCACTAAGAAATGATAGAGTATATTTCCTTTAATTAATTATAAAATTGTTTTGAATTTCCTTTATCGTGTTCTATGATTCTCTAGAAATATTGCAGCCTTAGACTTCACAACCATATAAAATACCATGAGTGACAAAAAAATTTGAGTTGGAGTTTCTTTTTATCTTATAGCTTATGGTGTCTTAGCAGTTATTTTCAAGCTCATAATTACTTTTCCACCCTCCATTAATCATTTTCACAATGTTATTCGAGTTGAGTGATCAAAGGTTGAGGAAGAGGAGGAGTTTCTTCTTATCTTATAACAGATGGTCTAGCAATTATTTTCAAGCTCATAATTAGTTTTCCACCCTCCATTGGTCATTTTCACAATACTATTTGAGTTCATATTCACCCTCCATTGATCATTTTCCCAATTCTATTGGAGTTCATCTTGTGATGAAGACTGATTCTAAGATATTTATATGAAGTCATGTCCTTTAAGTGGTTTTGTCATACAATAAATTAATGTAAGTGATAATTATGAAATTATAATATCATAAATTACAATTTGTGAGTGTTTTGTACCATCATACCAATAGTTAGCTTCTTGAATCATAGGTGTTTTACCTTTCTTATTCCAAACAAATATCTAATTTGTTAAAACATATACCAAAATGGCAAGATGATTGGCACCACTTTGACATTATTTCTTGCCTTGATAGGTGGATAATAGATCCTAATCTCATCAAGCTTCGGTATCCTTTATCATTTGGGGTATTTGGAGGTCAAGGAATACCCTCATCTTTTATCAAGTGAAACTAGATATCTAGAGGACCAACTGCAAAATCTTATCATACTACGTGGAATTTTCCTCTTTCTTGTCTCTTGCTGCTAAATGCCCTACTCCCCCTCATGACATTTGGTTTGCTTTTCTTATCATCTTTTTTGATGGTGCTTCATCATTTGGTCTTTGTTGATGAGGCATGGCCATTCAGTTAGGGCCATTGCGCTCTTACGATTTTCATTGGCACTTTGGATCTGGTCTCAACACCCATCCTGAGTTACTGGCTCTCTAGGGGGTCCTGCGTTGTGCTACTTGGCTTGGCCTTAGGGATATCGTTTTTTTTAAGATTCCAAATCTATTATTCAATGGGGAAATACAAGAGGTTCACTAAACTCTCTAGCTCTAGAGCTGTGGAAACTTAGAATTAGGGCCCTAATCACATAGTTCCACAACATCTCCATCTCTCACATTTATTGGATACAAAAATGCGAAGCCGATAGACTCTCAAAGCATGGTTTCTATTTAGTGACTAACCGGATCACCTTCCAATATTTTGACATTGGTATCCTGCAGGGGGAAGGACACATTCCTATATAGAGATCTGTTTATTTTTTGTCTATAGGGCTCTTTGTCTACTCTATTTATATGTTTCAAAGTCCTCAGTTTTCTTGATTGTTGAATGACATATTTCTCCATTTTGAATAACATTTTGTTTAAATTCATAACAATGGCAATTTCTTTTTTTCTTGACAAAAAAATACAATGCATTGATTAGAGGGTTGTTTGATAAATGTGATCATGCTCCATATCAGGTGATATGACAATATATGTACTTGTTTTTTCAAATTTAATAATTAGTGTTTTTTTTAATGTTTGAAAAAAATATATGCCACAATAACAAGAGACAAAAGGCAAGTTTACTTAACTCTTATGTTACAATTACAATAATTTACTTCTTCTCACTATCTTTTAGTGTTCCGAACTTTAATTTTAGTACAATCTTAATTTACTTCTTCTCACTATCTTTTAATGTTCCTTATTTTAGTACAATCTTAATAACTATCCATTTAAGATAAACTTTTCACTCTTCTAACTTACTTCAATAATTAGTCGTACACTTCTCAAAAACCTTTTAATAACCAGTCTTCTACACTTCTCAAAAACATTTTTAAAATCAATGAAACAGCACTATAAATTTGTTTTATTATTCACTTCTCCACAATAATTTTTATTTTCTCCACAATAATTTAATAAAAATTATTTAGTTCAGAAATTCGTTATTTTTAATTAAAAAGGTAACAATTTTTATTTTTATTTTTTAAATACAATAATGAGAAATTAATTTTTATTTATTTTTTAAATAATTAATTAAATGTTAAATTAATAGGCCATTTAAAGTTGAATGATAAATTAATATAAGAAAATTAGTTAAATGATAAATTAATATGTTATTTAAAAGAAAACTTTATTGCTTTTTACCTTGACACAAGAGGATAGAATGAAGAAATAGACCTTCAAATTTTTCTTTTCATTTTTTATTAAACTTAAAATTCACATATGATAAATTAAATGCCTTTTAAAAGAAAACTAGTTAAATGATGGCTATTCTCCTCTAGTTATCTTCAACATTTAGGCCATATTTGCTGCAAATTGATTTACTGTTAGGCAATCTTGAGAGTTTTTCTATAGATTTATTTATTTTAGAACTTGTGCAAAGACCAACCAAAGATTTAGTAATGATAGAATATATTTCACCCCAAGTAAAAGATTCAAATGGTAACTAGAAAACCTCCCGAAGGCGAATATAATCTACAAATCTAGAAGGAAGAGCTGCAAGGTATACTTGTTTCTAGAGCAGATTTTTGGAATCTTTCACTTCATAGATGCGCTGCATCCAATCTCTGTGAAAATCTTCATATTGAGACATCTTATTGCATTTAAGATTCATCAAAATTATTTCATGTTTGTCTGCAATTTCTATCTCTGAGCCACACCAATGTTCTAAGATCATGGAGGTGAGGGCTCCAATCATATTATTTTGAGGTGTACCATCAGTATTGTGGATTATATCTCCAGCTTCATCTTTGAGAAATTCTTTTTCCATCTTTTCTAGTAGAGATGGGGATGATTCAGTTTCCCACCACCATAGGGGAGTTCCTGTAAAACACTGGATGATAGTTTTGCAGGCTTCTAATTCATCTTTCCCTCTTAGGCACATAAGCTTATACTCGGTAAACATCATGTCAATCATTTGCCTTATTTGTCCCACACTAAGATTATCAATATTCCATTCTCGATGAGAGTATGTGAAGAAGGTATGGATTTTAGGAACCTTTCCTTTGCCACTCAGATCAGGAGCTGAATATTTGTTTTACCGACTCTCAAGTGGTTCATAGATTGATAAGATCTGTGATTCTAGTTCTTTCTCTAGTTCCTTGAATAAGGAGGCAATGGAAATTTGGTCAGAAATATCAGTCTTTTCTTTGGAAGATTTTGGTAAAGACTGCGGGACTTCTTTTGGGAATAGATGAGGAAATCTGTCAACTGGCTTGACAGGATATTGGATTTGAATATTCCTTTTATATAGGAAGGAAGTAGGAACTGGTTTCTTAGACTTAGTTACATGAATCTTATCGAATTTTCCAGCTAAGTTTGTTATGAGATCTTTTGTAGAATGCATCTGATCTACAATTTTGTCTTCTACTTCTTCCAATTTATTCAAAGATTCTCTGACATAACTTTTTACAACTGAAGAAGAAAATTGTACATCATTTAGACAATTATTTACATTGTTGATTGAAACCTGAAGATTATCAAACTGTTCTTTTATAGTAGAAGATTTTGCAGAACTCATTTCCAATCCTTTGATGGTTGTGTTAGTCCAGTTTAATTTTTCACTAGCCTTTTGAATTCTACCATCAATACCTAAGGCATTATCATCCTTAAGTACTAAAGGGATAGCTTTTGCTGAGTTTTGAGCTTCCCCGAGGATGATCCATTTATAAGGTGGAAATGTGGAAGGAGTTTCAATCTTACTACCATCTAAGGCAGACCATGAGTGCTATACTGTAGAGGAAGATGCAGATTCAATCATCAAAACATTTTATGATTGATTCATGTCTCTCCAGACATAGAAAGATATCCAAGTCTTTGTTTTCTGCATAAAATTTCTCCATTCTTGGGACATCTTATGTTTTTCTTCAACTGTATGGGTGAGGCCAAAACTTTCAGCTTTTGGATGGGTATAGATATCCCAATGTAACATTTCTTTCATCCATTGAGAATCTATTTTGTGTTTTCTACAACAATCCATTAGTGTAAAAAACTTATGCATTTCTGGGACTGACAACTTCTTACAGTCATCTGGCACAACACTGAACCGAGATTCAGGGATTAAGTCGTTCATTTGTTCAAGATAGCCTAGACCACATCTTGGCATGTTTGTTGGTCTCATCTTGCTGAACATTTCTGTAAGCCGCAGGTCTTCTTTTTCTAATAAAGGAAGTTCATGCATCATCATCACATGATCAGATTCATGTGGAAAAGGAATATTTGAGCATTTAAGATTTGGACATGAATTGACTGTAGTAGAAGGCAGGGCTTCTCCTATCCTAGGATGATGATTTGCATGAATACCATTTCATCAAGGCTACTTAGATTCACATATGATTTACAATCATGACAAATGACTTCTAAAGAGGAAAATTTTACTAATTGGGCAAACTCAAACAGAGAAATGTGTTTACAGGAATTTGAAAACGAACTTGAACAAGCAGTATCAATATAAAGGGGATCTCTGTACAATGGTGAGCTTTTACATGCTTGATCAATCCTTCTGCAGTCAATAGTTGATCTTCTAGGAAAAGAGAGAATGGTAGAGGATTGGTCTTCTTTGATATTTGCAGAGGTTATATTTTTCATAGCAAGAGGCTTGGGATTTGAAACAACCCAATGTTCCAAGAAAGTAAGATCTTCCCATCTAATTGTTTGGTGTTCTATCTTTTGGTTTTTTGAATCAGTTAGAACTACCACACTTGACTTTGAATCCTTACTGGGAGCATGGAGGACTACAGGATATAGAGTATTTGTATGTCTGAAGCATCCTCGTGTTTGAATGGCAATATTATGTCTTTTATTTGACATATCAAATCCAGTGGTCTGGATCTACAACTGGAGAATGTTCTCGGTTGTTTTGTCAAAGACATAGACTAATAAATTTGGATAATAATCGAAATATTCTGGGCCATTAGACAGAGGAGCCACAATACCTCCGATCAGGGAATCAGTATATTTATTATGAGTGAGGTCTATGACTGTAGCGAGGACAAAAGTATTTAACCCTTGGTGAGCCAAAGAATGGATTTCGATTCTAATGAAGCCCAAATGTAGATATTGGGTCTTCAGCCTTTTTCCTTCAGCTTGGAGTTGTTTAAGATTTAGGAGCGGGATGGACTGCACACATTCAAAATTTTATTGGATATGACTTATTGATTCTTTTATAGAAATTCTAGTAGCATCCTTTAGATGAAAAATAGAAAGATCAGCATAGACTTCGGAGGCGTTTATACTAGGGAGTTTCCATCTAGCAGATGGCTGTGACTCTTCATCAAGGATAATTTTAGGTGCGAATGTTCGCCCTTTGGCGAAATTAAGGGGTTTTAAATTTTTAGTGGGCGACCCTTGAAATTAGGACTTACAACCTTCCATTCGCCCATTTTCAAGAATAGGTTTTATTTAAGTGAATCCATTCGCCCATTTTCAAGAATAGGTTTTATTTAAGTGAATCCTATGGGCCAAATACCATATTTATAAAAGAGGTATGGTAAATTAATAAAAATATAAATAAATGAGAGGTACGGTAAATAAATAAAACATTTTTTATATTTACTCCATAAGTCACCTTATATACATGTAAGGGTGTAAACAAATAAAAATATAAGTAAAGTGGAGGTATGGTAAATAAATAAAACGTCTTTTTATACTTACTCAAAAGGTATGGTAAATAAATGAAAATATAAATAAACTAGACGTATCGTAAATAAATAAAACCTCTTTTTATATTTAGTCCATAACCCTCGTTCTATTTATGAAGGATCAAGAAAGAGGTTTTATTTAAGTGAATCCTATGGGCCAAATACCATATTTGTAAAAGAGGTATTGTAAATTAATAAAAATATAAATAAACGAGAGGTATGGTAAACAAATAAAACATTTTTTTACATTTACTCCATAAGTCACCTTATATTTACGAACACTCAAAAAATGGGTTATATTTAGGTGAAACCTATGGCCAAAATACTATGGGACAAATACCATGGACTAGATTGTTATTAATACCATGCAAAAAACCATTATTAACCCTAATATTAGAATTAATAAAAATAAAAATGGCACATGGTATTGACCCATGGTATTCATCAAAATGGCACATGGTATTGACCCATGGTATTCACCTGGAATGTAGCCTATTTAAATGGGGGAATTAAACCAGCATGTAGCCTATGCTAAGATTCACTAGGACTTTACAAAGTTTTATTATTTAGTGAAAGACTCACCAAGATCTTACAAGATTTTATAATTGAGTAAAATATTCGCCATGCCTGGTGAGAGATTCGCCAAAAAATTATATATACATATTATATTATTGATAAAATAGCCTTCCATTTTTCCTATATATCATGGAGATTCGCCCATTTATTATATTTATAAATTTAGGGGGGGTTCTTAAAATTTTCCCTGCTCTTCATACTCTAATTTGGCAGAATTAATAACTCGACTAGAAGCAGATGCAAACATATCCCGAAGGGGATTCTATTCAACTTTATCTTTCTCATCTAACTCTCGGAAATAAATAGATCTTCTGGCGGGATCCATTTTTATGTAAAGAGAGAAGTATTTGAGTACTAACCTTCACGAACCAACTTGGCTCTGATACAAATTTAGAAGGGACTTCACTGAAGCTTGCAATTTAGCAGGGGCTTCACTAAAGCTTGCAACAACAACATGGCTGACTGGCCTTGTCGAGTCTCTTCTCTGTATTTACCACTTGTCCTTCTTTACATGAATCCATACATGAACCTACTCAATTATTTCATGCTCTAGCGACCTTTCTTCACAGCTTCCCTCACCTTCTTACAGTCTTGGCGTCCCTTCTACCTTTTGGTGAACCTTTGGTGAACCTCAAGCAAGAATAACTGAGACAGATACTACCTCAACAGATATTTGATGCACAATACAAGTACTCATATGGAGAACATGAAAACACTCTCTTTATTTATTTCAGAAAAGATCTCTTACACGATGGATTGTGTCCGCCAGAAAAAGTGAATACATAGACCATAAACACATAGATCACACACATCAACTCCCTATAGATCTAGCTACTTTAGGTTCTTATCTATGCTGAGCACATAGATACACAGGGTTCTCAGATCTCCTATGACTCTCCTAAGATCTATCTTGTTCGTGATGCAAGCAGGTCAGACCGATGTCCGCAGTTGTAGAGCAGGAAGGAAAGAAAGATTTATTCTTCACACCAACACCTCCCTCCAAATGAGCCTTACTCTCCTCCTTATATAGGAAAGAGAGGGGACAAGCATTTGATGGTCGGTCCTTTATGTACAAAAGGAATCTATGTACCTTCATCAATCAGTCAAGTACATGTGGGGTCAAACCGCACCAATGGTCGGAGAACTACTCTGAGTCTCCTGATGGGATCGAATCTTGTACTTAAACCATTATTAAAGGTAAATACATAGTGGAAACTTTTTACCGAAAAGCCGGTGAGAAAACCGGTCACTTTAAGTCCGTGACTAGACATTACATAATGGGGTCCATGAGGACTGCTTTAGACAGGGTCATTAAAGACTGTGATTTTGGAAAACCAGAATTTGTTATACAGACAATCATCACATGCTTTTGTATAGATTCTTCTGACTATCATGGGTTTATTTAGTACAACCTGATGTTTTATTTTAGTCATAACTAGCCATTCATGATGTCTAGTCATGCACTGGTTCAGTATCTCATAATCAGAAAGATGTTGCAGATCTCTGATGGTTTTACAAGGAGTATGGAAACAATCAAAAACATTATTTTCAAAACATCTTTCGCACTGCATTCTATAGTGAGACTCATAATAGAGAGGGTCAATAGTTGATCTATTGACACCAAAATCCATCCACCAAGCCTGTAACCATTCACATTGTTGATTTCTTTGCATGGCCCACGTTGCCCCAAATTTTAGTTTGGTATAGTGGGTTTCATTTTTACCATCAACATTTAGGAGATCCCACCATAGCTACTTATATCTTGAGAAATTATAAACAGTATCAGGAAATATAAGATTTGGATCTTTGTCAGGCCATAGAGCAGCATTGTTTGTCAGGATAGGCCAATGGATATTCCTGGTTCTATTTATACAAAAATATTTGTGATAGATTCTGTGTCTATTTCCTCCCTTGGAGCAAATCACACTAATATCATGAAAATAACTTTACAACCATTCTTCTGCTAGGCGTGCTGCATTCATACTTCTTGAGTAAACCATATCATGGATCCATTTGCTTCCTTTTGGATATAACTTTCTTTCTGGAACCAAATGTAGGATGTTTGTGTGGGCTCGAAGATTTGCATCTAACACTTTGGTGTTACTTAGCTGCCAAGTCAGTTTCCAATTATCTCTATATTCCGACCAAATATTGTCTTCAAGAATGGATCTTAATATTTCATGTTGTTGGTTTTGATCCCATTCTGTGACTATTATCATAACATGCTGATGCTGTATATATTCTCAGCAGAGGAAGTCAGGCAAACAATTTACTGATCCTTTGATATGTTCAACTTCAAAATCAAAATTTGCAAATAATTCTTGCCATCTAGCAAATTTTGCTTCGCCAGGCTTCTTGATGTCTTTAGTTAGGACTTTCTTTAAGGCAGAAGCATCTGTTCTTAATAAAAAATTCTTATTGACTAAATGGATTTCAAATTTCTCAATAGAATTCCATGCAACCTTTACTTCTCTCTCAATTGTGGAGTAATTTCTTTGAGCAATATTCCAAGTTCTAGAAGCAAATTGAACTATCTGTTCTTCACCATTTTTCTTTTGTTTGAGTATACCTCCCCATCCAAGGTCACTGGCATCTGATTCAACAATTTTAAAAGCATTGTCATTAGCAACATATAAAATAGGAAGAGATTTTACATTGGCTTTGATGTTTCTTAAAAAATTTGTATGAGCATCAGTCCAGGGCATAGGATTTTTCTTCAATCTTTGGTTTAACAGATTTCGGTCTTTAGCACAATCCTGATAGAAATTGCTGACGTAATTTAGACAACCAATAAATATCTGAAGCTGTGTTTTGTTTGAAATTATATCTGGAAACTTTTCTGCAAAATCGAGGGCATGCTTCTATAGTGATATCTCGCTGTTCTGGATTGTATGGCCAAGGAACTTAATAGAAGTTTGAAATAAATCAATCTTCTTTTTGCTTAAGAGTATCCCATTTCTTTTGACCACTTGGAGGAATATCTGTACATGCTTAAAATGATCATGAGTGTTCTTGGAAAAAATAAGAATATCATTTATATACACTAATAGCCAATCAAAATAATGTTTGAAGATGGAATCCATGACTTTCTGAAACTTTGATGGGGCATGTTTCAAACCAAATGGCATTACATTCCATTCATAGTGTCCAGCAGGCATGTTGAAAGATGAATTAGAAGCCTACACAACTATCATCCAGTGTTTTACAGGAACTCTCCTACGATGGTGGGAAACTGAATCATCCCCAGCTCTACTAGCAAAGATGGAAAAAGAATTGTTCAAAGATGAAGCTGGAGATATAATACACAATAGTGAAGGTACACCTCAAAATAATATGAATGGAGCCCTCGCCTCCATGATCTTAGAACATTGGTGTGGCTCAGAGACAAAAATTGCAGACAAACATGAAATAATTTTGATGAATCTTAAATGCAATAAGATGTCTCAATATGAAGATTTTCACAGAGTTTGGATGCAGCGCATCTATGAAGTGAAAGATTCCAAAATTCTGCTATGGAAACAAGTACACCTTGCAGCTCTTCCTTCCAGATTTGTAGATTATATTCGCCTTCAGGAGGTTTTCCAGTTACCATTTGAATCTTTTACTAGGGGTGAAATATATTCTATCATTACTAAATCTTTGGTTTGTCTTTGCACAAGTTCTAAAGTAAATAAATATTTAGAAAAACTCTCAATATTGCCTGATAGTAAATCAATTTGCAGTAAATATGGCCTAAATGTTGAAGATCCTCTAGTTAAGAGGAAAAAAGTCAAAAGAAAAGCAAAGAAACAAACAACCAAGTCTGAAAAAGGGAAGAGAAAGTTCCCACAAAAGTCCAAAAGAGGATATTACAAATATATCCCAAAGACCCGTTACTATAAGCCATCAGATATCCATCTCCATAGCTCTAAAGTGGAAAAATGGAATAAATTAATCTGCTGGTTATGTGGCCAGACAGGCCATACTTAAAACAAATGTCTAATTGGTGAAGAATCTAAGAGAATCAGAGGCAAGAAATCCCAGCCTCTAAATGTTAAGAAGAAAGTTGTCAAAACAGAACCTCAAATGTTGTGCATGAGGTGTGGGTCTAGAAGTCATAAAACATATCACTGTCCCAATGTTGTAATTCGTGAACAAATACAACATCAACAACTTGAAGAGTCATCCTCAGACTCTTCCAGTTCCTCTTCCTATGAGTCATCAACTGAAGAACTTAATGATCATATTCAACCATGTCTTTGTTCAGAGTCAGATGATTGTCAATGTCATTTTTCCTCAGAATATGAATCTGATTCCTCTACCGACTTTTCTATTGATGAACCACCTACAAAATAACTCAAAGAGAAAGTATTGATGGCTCAAACAACAGAAGAAGAAGAGCTCAAGCTTCTTGCACAAATCTGCGCTATGGAAGAAGGAGATATGAAGAATCGACTACTTGAAGCCTTTGTAGACTAGCTTCAATCGTCAAAGCCTTCAAAAAATTCTAAGAAGCCGCTCTTTGTCGATGCCTCCTATGAACAGAATACAAAATCATTTCAAAGACATCAACCACAAGACAAAGTTTGTTCACTTACTTTGGGGGAGGTAAGCAAAGAAATCCATTGTCTTAAAGCAGAAATATCTACTTTAAAATAAAAAATAGAACAGTTAGAGAAAGGAAAGCAGCCCCTGGCACAAAATATTTCTGCACATACAAATGCATATACATTGCATACTGCACCATTTTCCAGTGAATCAAAAGTTGAGATTGGTGAAGGGCAAAGAGATGCCGCACCAGGCTTTAGAGAAATGAGAATCCTAACGGTTGAATACCAACAACATCATGTCCTCATAGATATTTGTATCCAAAGTGAAATATTTTCTCTGACAGCACTAATTGACTTAGGTGCAGATGTGAATATTCTCAATACTAAATTTATTCCAGCTAAATATTGGGTTGCAACCAATAAAAAGGTTGTTGGCCTGGGAAACAAAACTCTCAAATATGAGGTTCCTAAAGCCTCCATATGTTTTGATCATCACTGCATTAAACTCAAATTTGTAGTAGCAGACATTCTTGTTGATTGTATCTTAGGAAATGTCTTCTTAGCAGCTGTAGAACCACATGGTTCAGTCTGGTTAAAAGGAAATAAAGTCGGATATTTGATTACTATCCCTACCTCACATGGAGGACCTAAGAGAATTGAAATGCCATATGTTTCAAGTCCTAGAGTATCTACTATGGTTCAAGCCATGCAAGAACTGGATAAAGCTAAGTCTGAGTTGCTTCAGTTAAAAGAATTGAAAACTTCAATCCAAGTAGAAGAACAACTGAAGAATCCTCTAAATCAGAAGAAAATTTCTAAACTCAGGAAAAGAATTGAAGAAGAATGTTGTTTTGAAGAACCAAATGCTTTCTGGCACAGGAAGCAATATTCTGTTGAACTGCCTTATAAACCAGAATATGAAGGAAGGCCATGCAAGAGAAAATCTATTCCCATGAACAAAGAATACAAAGACCTTTGTGAGAAAGAAATAAAACAACTATTGGATAAGAGATTGATCAGAGAGTCTGATAGTCCTTGGAATTGCTATGGAATTTATGTTAACAAAAGGTCTAAACAAATTAGAGGAATCCCCATATTGGTTATAAACTGCAAGCCTCTAAATTCTGTTCTAGTAGACAATACATATCCAATACCCCATAAAGGAGACCTTTTAATCAGAATTGTGGGAGCAAAGGTTTTCTCAAAATTTGATCTTAATTCAAGGTTCTGGCAAGTAGCCATAGTAGAAGAAGATAAATTCAAGATATCTTTCAACGTGCTTGCTGGACACTATGAATGGAATGTCATGCCATTTGGTTTGAAACATGCCCCATCAAAGTTTTAGAAAGTCATGGATTCCATCTTCAAACCTTATTTTGATTGGCTGTTAGTGTATATAGATGATATTCTTATTTCTTCCAAGAATATTCATGATCATTTTAAGCATGTATAGATCTTCCTCCAAGTGGTCAAAAGAGATGGGCTAGTCTTGAGAAAAAAGAAGATTGAATTATTTCAAACTTCTATTAAGTTCCTTGGCCATACAATCTAGGACGGCCAGATATCACTACAGAAGCATGCCCCGATTTTGCAAACAAGTTTCCAGATATAATTTCAAACAAAACACAGCTTCAGAGATTTCTTGGTTGTCTAAATTATGTCAGCAATTTTTATCAAGATTGTGCTAAAGACCAAAATATGTTAAACTAGAGATTGAAGAAAAATCCTATGCCCTAGACTGATGCTCATACAAATGCTGTAAGAAACATCAAAGCCAAGGTAAAATCTCTTCCTATTTTATATGTTGTTGATGACAATGCTTTTAAAATTGTTGAATCAGATGCCAGTGACCTTGGATGGGGAGGTATACTCAAACAAAAGAAAAATGGTGAAGAACAGATAGTTCAATTTGCTTATGGAACTTGGAATCCTGCTGAAAGAAATTACTCCACAATTGAGAGAGAAGTAAAGGCTGCATGGAATTCTATTGACAAATTTGAAATCCATTTAGTCAATAAGAATTTTTTATTAAGAACAGATGCTTCTGCCTTAAAGAAAGTCCTAACTAAATACATCAAGAAGCCTAGCAAAGCAAATTTTGCTAGATGGCAAGCACTATTTGCAAATTTTGATTTCCAAGTTGAACATATCAAAGGATCAGTAAATTGTTTGCCTGACTTCCTCTGCAGAGAATATATAAAGCATCAGCATGTTGTGATAATAGCCACAGAATGGGATCAAAATCAACAACAGGAAATATTAAGATCCATTCTTGAAGACAAAAGTTGGTCAGAATATAGAGATAATTGGAAACCGACTTGGTAGCTGAGAAACACCAAAGTGTTAGATGCAAATCTTCAAGCCCACATAGACATCCTACATTTGGTTCTAGAAAGAAAGGTATATCCAAAAGGGAGCAAATGGATCCATGATATGGTATACTCAAGAAGTATGAATGCAGCAAGCCTAGCAGAAGAATCACTGCGAAGTGATTTTCATGATATCAGTATGATTTCGTCCAAAGGAGGAAATAGACATAGAATCTATCACAAATATTTTTCTATAAACATAACCAGGAATATCCATTGGCCTATCTTGACAAACAATGCTGCTCTATGGCCTGACAAAGATCCAAATCTTATATTTCCTGATATTGTTTATAATTTTTCAGGATATAAGCAGCTATGGTGGGATCTCCTAAATGTTGATGGTAAAAATGAAACCCACTATACCAAACTAAAATTTACGGCAACGTGGGCCATGCAAAGAAATCAACAATGTGAATGGTTACAGGCTTGGTGGACAGATTTTGGTGTCAATAGATCAGCTATCGACCCTCTCTATTATGAGTCTCGCTATAGAATGTAGTGTGACAGATGTTTTGAAAATAATGTTTTTGATTATTTCCATACTCCTTGTAAAACTGTCAGAGATCTGCAACATCTTTCTAATTATAAGATACTGAACCAGTACATGACTAGACATCATGAATGGCTAGTTATGACTAAAATAAAACATCAGGTTGTACTAAATGAACACATGATAGTCATAAGAATCTATACAAAAGCATGGGATGATTGTCTGTATAACACATTCCGGTTTCCCGGAATGACAGTCTTTAACGACCCTGTCTAAAGCAGTCCTCATGGACCCCATTATGTAATGTCTGGTCATGGACTTAAAGTGACCAGTTTTCTTGTGGGCATTCCGATAAAAGGCTTCCACTGTGTATTTACCTTTAATAATGGTTTAATACAAGACTCGATCCCATTAGGAGACTTGAAGCACTTCTTCGACCATTGGTAGGGTTTGACCCCACATCTACCTGACTGATTGATGAAGGTACATAGATTCCTTTTGTACATAAAGGACCGACCATCAAATGCTTGTCCCCTCTCTTTCCTATATAAGGAGGAGAGTAAGGCTCATTTGGAGGGAGGTGTTGGTGAGAAGAAAAAATCTTTCTTTCCTTCTTGCTCTGCAATTGTGGACATCCATCTGACTTGCTTGCATCACAAACAAGAAAGATATCTTAGGAGAGTCATAGAAGATCTGAGAACCCTGCGTATCTATGTTCTCAGCATAGATAAGAACCTAAAGTGGCTAGATCTATAGGGAGTTGATTTGTGTGATTTATGTGTTTATGGTCTATGTATTTGCTTTTTCTGGTGGACATAGTCCATCGTGTAAGAGATCTTTTCTGAAATAAATAAAGAGAGTGTTTTCATGTTCCACATATGAGTACTTGTATTGTGCATCAAATATCAATTGATGTAGTATCTGTCTCAGTTATTCTTGCTTGAGGTTTGCGAGAGGTTCGCCAAAAGGTAGAAGGGACGCCAAGATTGTAAGAAGGTGAGGGAAGCCGTGAAGAAAGGTCGCTAGAGCGTGAAATAACTGAGTAGGTTCATGTATGGATTCATGTAAAGAAGGAAAAGTGGTAAAAATAGAGAAGAGACTCGACAAGGCCAGTTAGCAGTGTTGTTGTTACAAGCTTCAGTGAAGCCCCTGCTAAATTGTAAGCTTTAGTGAAGCCCCTTCTAAATTGGTATCAGAGCCAAGTTGGTTCGTGAAGGTTAGTACTCAAATACTTCTCTCTTTACATAAAAATGGATCCTGCCAGAAGATATATTTCTTTCCGAGAGTTAGATGAGAAAGATAAATTTGAAGAGAATCCCCTTCGGGATATGTTTGCATCTGCTTCTAGTCGAGTTATTATTTCTACCAAATTAGAGTATGAAGAGTCGTAACCATCTGCTAGATGGAAACTCCCTAGTATAAACGCCTCTGAAGTCTATGCTGATATTTCTATTTTTCATCTAAAGGATGCTACTACAATTTATATAAAAGAATCAATAAGTTAGATCCAAGAAAATTCTGAATATGTGTAGTCCATCCCACTCTTAAATCCTAAACAACTCCAAGCTGAAGCAAAAAGGCTGAAGACCCAATATCTACATCTGGGCTGCATTAGAATCGGAATCCATTCTTTGACTCACCAAGGGTTAAATACTTTTGTCCTCGCTACAGTCAGAGACCTCATTCATAATAAATATACCGATTCCCTGATCGGAGGTATTGTGGCTCCTCTGTCTAATGGCCCGATATATTTCGATTGTTATTCGAATTTATCAGTCTATGTATTTGACAAAACAATTGAGAACATTCTCCAGTTGTAGATCTAGACCACTGGATTTGATATGTCAAAGAAAAGACATAATATTGCCATTCAAACACAAGGATGCTTCAGACATACAAATACTCTATATCCTGCAGTCCTCCATGCTCCCAGTAAGGATTCAAAGTCAAGTGTGCTAGTTCTAACTGATTCAAAAAACCAAAAGATAGAACACCAAACAATTAGATGGGAAGATCTTACTTTCCTGTAACATTGGGTTGTTTCAAATCCCAAGCCTCTTGCTATGAAAATATAACCTCTGCAAATATCAAAGAAGACCAATCCTTTGCCATTCTCTCTTTTCCTAGAAGATCAACTATTGATCGCAGAAGGATTTATCAAGCATGTAAAAGCTCACCATTGTACAGAGATCCCATTTATATTGATACTGCCTGTTCAAGTTCGTTTTCAAATTCCTGTAAACACATTTCTCTGTTTGAGTTTGCCCAATTAGTAAAATTTTCCTCTTTAGAAGTCATTTGTCCTGAGTGTAAATCATATGTGAATCTAAGTAGCCTTGCTAAAATAGTTATTCATGCGAATCATCATCCCAGGACAGGAGAAGCCCCGCTTTCTACTACAGTCAATCCATGTCCAAATCCTAAATGCTCAGATATTCCTTTTCCACATGAATCTGATCATGTGATGATGACGCATGAACTTCCTTTATTAGAAAAAGAAGACCCTTGTCTTACAGAAATGTTCAGCAAGATGAGACCAACAAACATGCCAAGATATGGTCTAGGATATCTTGAACAGATGAATGACTTAATCCTTGAATCTCGGTTCAGTGCCGTTCCAGATGATTGTAAGAAGTCAGCAGTCCTAAAAATGCATAAGTGTTTTACACTAATGGATGGTTGTAGAAAACACAAAATAGATTCTCAATGGATGAAAGAAGTGTTAAATTGGGATATCTATACCCATCCAAAAGCTGAAGGTTTTGGCCTCACCCATACAGTTGAAGAAAAACTTAAGATGTCCCAATAATGGAAATATTTTATGCAGAAAACAAAGACTTGGATATCTTTCTATGTCTAGAAAGACATGAACTAGTCAGAAAATGTTCTGATGACTGACTCTACATCTTCCTCTAGAGTACAACACTCATGGTCTGCCTTAGATGGTAGTAAGATTGAAACTCCTTCCACATTTCCACCTTATAAAGGGATCATCCTTGGGGAAGCTCAGAACTCAGCAAACGCTATCCCTGTAGTACTTAAGGATGATAATGCCTTAGGTATTGATGGTAGAATTCAAAAGGCAAGTGAACAATTAAACTGGACTAACACAACCATCAAAGGATTGGAAATGAGTTCTGCAAAATATTCTGTTGTAAAAGAACAGTTTGATAATCTTCAACATTCAATCAATGGTGTAAATAATTGTCTAAATGATGTACAATTTTCTTCTTCAGTTTTAAAAATTTATGTCAGAGAATCTTTGAATAAATTGGAAGAAGTAGAAGACAAAATAGTAGATCAGATGCATTCTACAAAAGATCTCATAACAGACTTAGCTGGGAAATTTGATAAGATTCATGTAACTAAGTCTGAGAAAATAGTTCCTACTTCCTTCCTATATAAAAGGAATATTCAAATCCAAGATCCTGTCAAGCCAGTTGAAATATTTCCTCGTCTATTCCCAAAAGAAGTCCCACAGTCTTTACCAGAATTTTCCAAAGAAAAAGCTGATATTTCTGACCAGATTTCCATTGCCTCCTTATTCAAGGACCAAGAGAAAGAACCAGAATCACGGATCTTACCAGTCTATGAGCCACTTGAGAGCCAGTACAACAAATATTTAACTCCCGATCTGAGTGGTAAAGGAAAGGTTCCTGAAACCCATACCTTCTTCCCATACTCTCATCGAGAATTAATCTCAGTGTGGGACAAATAAGGCAAATGATTGACATGATGATTACCGAGTATAAGCTTATGTTCCTAAGAGGGAAAGATGAATTAGAAGCCTGCAAAACTATCATCCAGTGTTTTACAGAAACTCTCCTATGGTGGTGGGAAACTGAATCATCCCTTTATTTTATACGATTGCTTTTTCCCTTCACACCCGAGGATGGAATGAAGAAATTTACATTTCAAGGATAGAATGAAGAAATGGATATTATTCTTTATTAATATTAAAACTCACATCATTAAAATATTATTGGATATCTTTCGAAATGATTTGGTATCTTTATTTATAATATATTAAATGGTTTACATAATACTTTTGAATTGGTATAAAGAAAACATTAATATTTTTATTAATTCTATGTTGGTACTCGATATTTGTATTTTAAATTAGTGTTTTCTATTCACTTTTTAAATGATGTATTTAGATAATAAATTTTTTAATTTTTTAATTTGATTTTTTTATATGATAATAAAGATACTTTATTTTTATTATAAAGATTGTGATGATTTAAAAATTAAGAAAATATTATTTGTAATAATGTTTTAATTTTATTTGAATGTTTTTTGTTGTAATTATTCATTTTTAGTTTTAAATTTAGATAAATGTTAAAATTATAGCTTTATAAAAATTCTTATTAAATTAAAATTAGTAAAAAAAATAAATTAATGGATTTTAACCTTAATAGAATGTCTTAAACAATATAACACATTGTTAGAAATAAGCTAGGAGGATTAACTCAATTGGTTGAGTCCTTGTTATTGAAGTACTTTTGTTTTTGAGAGGTCGCGAGTTCAATTCTCCTGACACTCTCAGGGTCAGGCTCCTCCCTGGTATTGGCTCCTTGGTATCTCCCTGGTATTGATCTCCAGGGTTCACAAATTACATAGAAAAAAATCCTGTACGGTTATTTCAATTGGTCGAGTCCTCATCATTAAATCACCTTTCTGATTGAGAGGTCACAAGTTCAATTATCTTGAATTACATAAAATAAAATCCCCTAGGGTTAGTTCAATTGGCTGAGTCCTTGTCACTAAAGCACCTTTCTTATTGAGAGGTCACAAGTTTAATTATCTTTACACTCACCTTTCTTATTGAGAGGTCACAAATTCAATTATCTTGACACTCTTGGGGTCAGACTCCATGGTTGAGCTAGAAGAAAGTGATCCTCATCATTAAAGCACCTTTCTTATTGAGAGGTCACAATTTCAATTATCTTGACACTCACCTTTCTTATTGAGAGATCAGAAGTTCAATTATCTTGACACTCTTGGGGCCAGACTCCGTCGTTGAGCTAGAAGAAAGTGATCCCTTCAGATAGATATTCCTAGTACAAATATTCCATGGACATGTGGTCATTGATCTCTGAAATCCATGAACCACATAGAAAAAAGAATAATACATCATTGGAAATAATTATTGTCTCAATAGTTTTGCTAGAAAAAATATCTAAATTCTAAAAAGGCGATAAAGTGAAACTATTACATCCATATAATAAGGTTGTAAATATTATTAAGGGTGCAAGTAAAAATTCCCTTCCATATAAAGAAAAACTAGATTGATGTAAATGTCTGAAAGATAAAGAATTGATTTTTATTGAATATATTCTAAGATATATAGATAAATAGATGTAGATGATTTTTATTTACTCCTTAAACTATAGAGTTGGATGTTTTTGAGTGTATGAAGATAATATAGAGTTGGATGTTTTTGAGTGTAAGGAGATAATATAGAGTTGGATGTTTTTGAGTATATGGAGGTAACTTTTATTATGCATAGGATATCACCTATTTGAATTGGTGGAACAATTACCAATATCATGTATTTGAATTGGTGGATTAGTTGGAAACTCAATATTGTAGTACTTAATTTTCATGTGTGTGTGTTGTTAGTATATATGCTTGTATATGATGTTGTGTGTAATGTTTAATGTTGATTTACATGTTTTTATAAATATAATATATTTTTATTGATTTACATGTGATTTTATGTCTACAATTATTTAACGTAAGTATATTTGATTTTGATTTTAATATAAGTGACACTTACCTATGAGATGTAGAGACTCCTCATGGAGAGGGGTTGAGGATGGAAGCCACTTTTGGGAGAATTAAACTATCCCAAGTGGCATCAAAGCTTGATCAATCTTCACATAATCTTGGTGATAGCATCCCATTGTGGATATATTGTGTTTCCATCTAATAGATAGGATGGCCCCATCTTAGGCTTAGCACACAATCATGGTGATATTATCCCATTATGGGTAGATCATTCTTACATCAAATAGATGGGTTGGCCGCAACATATAATAAACCCACCTCTATCTCTCTCTCTAATACATGGGCTAGCTGCAACTTAGGCTAAACCCACCTCTCTCTCTCTCTCATAAACTTAGTTGATTTTATGTTTATTGTTTAATGCAATTTTATTACTAGTTAGAACTCTGTCTCTCTCTCTCAAACACTTAGTTGATTTTATGCTTATTATTTAATGCAATTTTATTACTAATTACTTGTATGAATTTTGTATTTGTTGTTTAAGTACATAATTTTATATAATTGTTTCAATAATGTTAGATTGACATTAATATTGACAGAATACCTACTTTGATAGATAAGCATTCCTAAATCACTATAGTTTTATGAGTTAAAAGTTTAGGAAGACAAATTTTGTAACAAATATTTTGAAATTGTGATTTAATGAAGTTGTCTCCATAACATTTTAATCACCATAGTTTTATGTCTTAAATTACTAGCAATGTAGATATTGTAACAAATATTTTATAATTCTAATTTAATGTGGGCGTATGTACAACATTTTAAGAGAAAGTGTTTTTCATCTTCAACCCTCTTAGTATCACAATGATGACAATTTCATCTTAACTTAAGATATTTTAGGAATTGACAATGTGTTGTTTCACTATGAAGCATGTGAGAGCTTAGTTTTATTTTAGCAATGTTGATTTTTTTTGTACACTAGTCAAAATAGAGAGATACACGTTTTACATTAGGGTTAGTCATCTCCTTATAGTATCTTAATTTTCTTTTATTTCCTAATTCTTTATCTCACAACAATTTCTCTTTAAGTTTAGATATAATAATATTTTTAATATTTTCATAATTTTGTATGATGACCTATTCCTTGATTCCATAATAATTTAGCCAAAAGATGGTCTTATGCCAACATCACTTGATTTGAAGGTGGTTAGTTTGAAGTAATCTTAGGAAGCATTTTGTTTTCATGTTATTTATATCTTGTTCATGTACATTATTACATAGTCATAATTGTGATTTCTATCAAGGAAAGACTTGATTCTATGACAAATATATGATTAGCTATCTTACCTTTAATTTTTATATTGTAAGTTATTGAATACTTTTTGATTTACTCTATCTTTCTGCATAATTATCTTCATATGTTGTAACCCCAAACTTAAAAGCTATATCAGATAAGAAGAGAGACTAGAATCTCAAGGAGGAGTTTCTTATTATCCTAGATCCAAAGATCCACTTTTTTACAACTATTTTCAAGTTCATAATGAGCCTTCCACCCTCCATTTATCTTTCTCTAAATTCTACAATTCTAGTGAATCTCATGATGAAGATTGATTCCTAGATATTTATATGAAGTCATTTCCTCTAAGTTGTTGTTGTCACAGAAAAAATTAGCATAAGTAATCTTAATGGATTTTATTATAATAACCTTCATTTTGTCATTATTAGGAATCATACATGTACTAGAGAAGAAATCCTTGAGAAATTTTAGTTGCTTGTTGAGATCATAGGGAAGCCTTACCATAAGAATAATATCATCAACGTAAAGAAGAAGAAAGATGAATATATTAGCTAGAGTAAGGATAACATGACCTATTTTTTCCAAACAACCCTCTAGCATGTTGATGCATATGAAATAATAAGTAAGGGATATATGATATTTTTTCTTATATTCTATATTACATTTTTTTTTTTTACTAGCCTTCAATATTCCTAAACTTGGAAATATCATTCTCATACAATCTTACCCCAACAACTACCAACTCAAAATAATATTTATAATCTTATTCCAAACATCATACCTAAATACTATGTCAAATTTTTTTATATAGTCAACAAAACAACACGAGATTTCTTTTTTAATTGTAATACTCTTCTACAATGATACTAAACATAATAAGGTGGTAAATAATTGAATAATACATCCTAAATTTTTCTTGGGATTTATCTTTTTTCATGACTTTTTATGTATATGTTGATCCCGTTTGTTCAAATAATTCCATATGCCCTGAATAAGGGAGTGTATTCATAATGGGACTATAACTAGATTTTTTTTAATTCCCTTTTAAAAATATATATATAATGGGGTTTTGAGTCAAATATTTACGAAAGCCCTTGTTAACAAATAAGTTGAAGATCTCCTAGATATGGGGGATCAGGATAAGTCTTTCAATTTTTTTATAATTTTTCTTGGTAGCATTAGATAATCTTTTCCTTTTGTATGTTACCTAACCCCAAAATCTATTTCATCTATAGAAAAATTTTCTTCCTCTATATAAATTATTTGAATTTTGTCCACGAGATCAATATATTCATAGATCATTTTAAGGTAAGGATATTGTCCTTTAAAAGAACCATAATGGTTTATTTAGTTTTACAAGTTGACATTTCTTTCCAATTTTTTTTATGATCTAGTATGGAAAAGTGCCAAAAATTCTCTTTCTTTTATTTATAAATTACCCATTTCCCTTTTAATCATCTTTTCTACTTATTAGTAAAATATATTGCAATAACAACATATATATATATAGTTTTCTTACCAGAGATGAAAATATATCATGCTAGTAAAAAGAGCTGACAATTAATCTCTGATTAAACAAATAAATATATTACAAGATGAAAATAAGTAATGACTTAATGTATTACAAATTGTGATAATCAACGATCAATTAAACTAATAAACATATTACAAATTGTTGTTTGTATATTTTTGTGGTGGTTATTGTTGGAGATTGCAGAATCAGAAAATAATTCATAGTGTCTCTTTTATTGACAGATGTTTTGATTTAAAACAACATTCATCATTAATATAAATTTTGTCAAGAAAGAACAGTTCAAAACAAAGAAATACATATTAAAAAGGAAACAAGAGAGAACACCATAATCCATGTCGATAAGAAAAGTCTCAATTCTAAAGGGGACAAGAAACCTAAAGTATAATCCTGGAAAAACCTTAGAAAGACAACGGAAAAAAATATATATAATTCCACAATGAAGAAAATTCCATTAAATGAAATTAATAAGGGATAGTAAGGAGGTAATTAATAGTGATAAAAGAATATAGTTATTTATATGTTTAATAGGTAAAATAGATGGAGCGAGTAGGATGGAGTGTGCTGCGATTGACCGTAAGGGTTTCAGCTAGCCCTCTCTCTGTTACCTGAAGCTCTCTAACCACGAACCCGTTGCTGCCTGTTCCCCGCTCGGCTTTTCAGGTCCATCTGTCGCTTTTAGGATGACAACTGCTATAATGGGGGATGTCATGGAAACGGAGGAGGCAGTATACTATTCAGACGACCCGCATCCTGAACAAGTAATTTTCGGGTGCCCTAATTTCACTTCTTCAGAAGATGGCTCTAGTCGACCTCCGATTCCGTCGCCGCATACTTCCCCAGTGGTAACCCTTCCGGATCACCGTCCTTCTCAACTCACTGCCGGGAATTCCCCCCAAGGGCCTCCTGCCCTTGACCTCCCCCCTCTGTCACCTGGAACCCTTCGCTTTCTGTCGACTGTTATCCCCCTGTCGCCTTCATTTGACCCCCATCCACACAATACAACGTTCTTCGCTGTATCATCTTCGGGTCCTCCCACTTCGGCAGCTGCTGCTCCCTCTGCCTCCCTTCACTCTCCCTTGGGATGTTTTGAGACCCCTGCTGTCAGGTACAGACCTTCAAAATCAATTCATCTAGAAGACTCCCCGGATCCATTAGTGGATCACCCTTCTGCTCCGCGTACTGGGAAGAAAAGGACCAAGTGTGTCAAAGCGACCACAAGGGACTTATCAATTCGCTTCGGAGATTCATCTGCTATTGGGGACGCAGCCAAAATGGCGAACACCATACTTGTTGGGCATGTTCGAGGGAGAGCATATTCGGCGACCCGACTCAGTCTTTGGGTGAAGGAAATTTGGGGAGGGGTTCTCAAGGCATTACCTGAGGTGCAAGTCTTACCCAGAGGCTGGTTTGCCCTTCATTTCACAAAGGAGAACTACACAGATTTGGTGCTGGCAAGGTATTGGCACATCGAGATGGTGCCGGTTCTGTTAAAGAGATGGAGCCCTCTATTTGACCCGGAGAGAGAACAAATTGGAGCTGGTCCGTTGTGGGTTCATTTGCTGGGGCTACCCCTTCAGTACTGGAGTGAGGAGGTTTTCATGTGCCTTGGGAATGCACTGGGATCATATCTTGATCATGATCGAACCTTCGTAGAGTCAAGGAACAGAACTCTCGCCCGCATTCTGGTATATCTGGATACCCGCGAAGGCTTGGAGGAGAAGATTACTCTACACTGGGGCAAATACACTAGGGTTCAAATATTGGATTACGAAGGGGTGCCATTTAGATGCCGCCGCTGCCACAGGGTGGGGCATATTTTCAAGGATTGTCCTCTTAACAAGAAACAGGAAGAATCCCCTGCGCCATCTAATGTGCCCTCGAGGACTATATCGTCGGTTTCTCTGCACACTCCGGCATCAGGACCCCCCATCAGCAACACACAACATGTTCCTGGAGCAGCTCACAGAACACTATCTCCACCGGTCACCAGATCTCGGGCTGCTGCAACATCTGCCTCCGTATCGGGTACACCTCTTTACACCCCCTTATCTTGTTACTCTCCTTGCTCCTCATTGCATTCTCCATCCATGTCAGTTGCATTTTGCACTTTGCCCTCATCTCCGGTCATTGCTCCATCTGCACCCACATTGCACTCACACCCCTCGCCATCCTCCTCTCCTTCCTCATCCCGGGGGTCAAAACACCATTATAATCTGCGTCCTCGAGTTCACACTCTCAGATCTCATCTTAAGATTGCTGGTTTGGGTATTGTAACATCTGGGTCGACTCCCTTGTTTGTTCGGGGGAGAAAATAAAATCTGTCAAAAGCCATCAGGCGGGCAGGTGTGGAGGTTGCCTCTGGGAAACAATCTACCATTGATGGGGTTCTTAGAGTAGCAAACACCCCTGGCAATCTCCCCCCATGAAGTGTCTTTCCTTCAACTGCAAAGGCTTGGCTAGTGCCTCCAAGAAACTAGCACTGCGTAGACTCTTTGAATCTGTTCCTGTAGACATTATCCTCCTCCAAGAGACCCTTGGCCTGGCCGACCCTACTACCACCTCCCTATCCTCCATCATCTTGGGATGGAAATTTATAGCTTTGGATTCTGCTGGTAGATCGGGGGCCCTTGCAATTGGGTACAACCTAGCATCCATCAAAGGTTTAGCTTCTTAGGGAGGACAGGGTTTTATGGGTTTAGATCTCTTCTCGGCTGACCTGGGGACCAGTCTCAGAGTTATTAACATATATGGCCCCTGTCAACAAAGAGAGAACTTCTGAAATCATTTACTGAGCCTATCTATCCTCACTGCTGACAACATCATTATTGGGGGTGATTTAAACTTCTCCTTGGGATATAGTGAATCATGGGGAACCATGGCTCAGATTGACTCAATCACTAGTTATATGACCGACCTTCTGGAGCGACACAACCTGATCGATGTCCCTATGCATAAACCGCTCCCCACCTGGAGGAAGAGAAGAATTGGAGATGCTGCTCTTGCACGCAGGTTTGATAGATTTATAATGAAAGGTACACTTATACAACAGTTGCATATCGGATCACTACCCAATATACCTGGAGATATTGGGTCCTCATAATAAGCCAAAAGTCCCCTTCAAGTTCAATCATGGCTGGATACAGGATCCCTCATATATCAAGATGGTTAAGGATTTTTGGACTCAAAACCAAATAGATAGGTCAGATTCCTTGGCAAAAGGGTTTTGCTCTAACCTTTCTCAGCTCAAGCACCTTTCTATTAAATGGGCCAGAGAAAAATATCAAAAGGATAAGACAACCCTACTGCATATAGAATCTGAACTATCCTCTTTATCGGATGAAAGAGGATTGGGGTTTGCCACAGCCGAGGACAAAGCCCACCTGGTGGAACTAGAAAACCAGAAATCAAAAATTCTAAGAGAGCGAGAGAAATCCATCCGTCTTCGTAGCAGAGCCACCTGGTTAAAAGCTAGGGACGACAATCCCCGATTCTTTCATAACTACGCAAAAGGCAGAAAGGTCAAAAATACAATCCGGAATATCCCTTTACCAGAGGGTGGAGTAGCAGACTCCTTCAACAAGATCTCACACCTGGGATCATCACACTTCAGGGATATCTACAAACAACCCCCAGGCTCAACTATTGTTGATATTATTAACATTGTTGGTCACTTCCCCAGGTTTGTAAATGAGGATGAGTCGGAGGCTCTATTTGACCCAGTGACACCTGGGGAACTTGAGAGCACCCTAAAATGGTTCAAGAGGGAGAAAAGCCCGGGGCCGGATGGGTGGACCATTGAGTTCTACATTACTTTCTATGATCTTCTCAGCAATGACTTACTGAGGGTTGTGGAGGAATGCAGGGTATCTGGGTCACTGTACAATGCCATCAACTCGAATTTCATAGCTCTGATCCCCAAATCGGACTCCCCTTCCTCTTTCGATTATTATCGCCCCATCTCTCTGTGTAATGTGCTCTACAAGATCATCTCCAAGATTATAGCTAATCGCCTCCGTCCTATTCTGTCTCGTAATATTGCTCCTCATCAATTTGCCTTCCTGGAACATCGTCAGATTCATGAAGCCATTGGTTCAGCTCAAGAAGCTCTTCACACCATCTGGACCAAGAACCACAAAGCCATCATTTTAAAGATTGACTTGGCTAAGGCATTTGACCGTGTCAGCTGGCTCTACATCAAGATGCTTCTCATGCATCTGGGCTTCCCCATCAACTTCATTACCTTGATCATGGCTTGTATCTCCACCCCCACTTTCAGTGTCCTGATAAATGGGTCGGCATCTCAGTTTTTCCACTCTGAACGTGGCCTTAGGCAGGGTTGCCCTTTGTCTCCTCTCCTCTTCTTGATTGTCATGGATGGCCTGAGTCGACTTATTGATACAGCAAAGAGAAATGGGGAATTTAGTGGTCTCAAAATTTCAGATGACTGCTTTCTCACCCATCTTCTCTTTGTGGATGATATCATGATTTTCCTTGATGGTAGCATCAGGGACTCTCGCTCTTTCTCGAAAATCCTCACCCTTTTCTCATCTGCTACTGGGATGCTTGCTAACCACTCTAAATCATCTATTATTCTTTCCAGAACCTCAATCCATGAGTCCCATTTGGCTCGTCAACTGTTCCCTTTCTGCATCAGTCCCTTAGATCGCGGTCTCAAATATTTAGGTTTCTGGATCAAGCCTATTAGCCAAAATATAGCTGACTGGGTTTGGTTGGTTGCTAAACTGGAGAAGCGCCTCAACACATGGAGCCACCGATATCTATCCAGAGCTGGTATACTTGTATTGGTTAAATCTGTCTTGGAGGCTACACCGGTCTTTTGGATGGCTCTTGCCTGGATTCCGAGGAGAATCTTGGCAAGATTACATCAACTATGCAACAGATATCTGTGGAATGGGAGCCAGGAAAAATGCATATTTGCATGCGTAGGATGGAAGAAGATAGCAATTCCCAAAAAATGGGGAGGCTGGGGTCTAAAAGACCTGCCTATATTTGCACAAGCCCTTGCTGCAAAAATGGGGTGGACTTTACTCACTGGCCACAATCTCTGGACCAGCATCACATACCACAAGTATATCTGGCCTCTTCACATAATGGATTGGATCCGACTTCCAACCTGGCCCAAATCTGGCATCTCATCTGTGTGGAAAGCACTTCTAAAATCTATGCCTCTCATCAGAGATAACTTGGTTTGGAAAATCAATGATGGATCTCTGGCTCGTATTGGTACGGACCCATGGAATGGAAGCGGCGACAGACATATATTACCTGAGGCCCTCATTCGGCACCTACACTCACAAGAGATCAAAGTACTAGCTGACATTGCTGATCCTCAAAATTCATCCATTTTAGATCAGCACTGGAAATCTGCATTACAGATCAATCTTCCACCTCACTGGCATTAGGAATGGACTGCCTACATTAATTCTTTGTCAGAGTCTCACATCAGGATTAAACAGGGGCTGGACGAGCTAATCTGGCATCAATCCGAGAATGGAATATACACACCAAAGACTGGTTATCTATCGCTGATATCGCACAAGGTACCGGATTTGATTTCATTTTGGTGGAAGACATTATGGAAGCTCACTGCGGCCCCCAGGCATAAACTCTTTTTTTGGTGTATCCTCAAAGGTATAGTTCCCACTGGGGAATATCTCATGCGCAGAGCAGTATACGGACCTACCTGGTGCACCCTTTGTAAATGCACTTCTGAATCGAGCCTCCATCTGTTTCTAAATTGCACAGCATTGGTGAACTTGTGGCAATCCGTATCCTCATCTATTCACTTCACAGGAAAATGGGAAGGAGAAGATATAATCAGAGCCTGGGAAAAATGGTTTTATCGACACAAAAGCTCCAAATTACAAAGCCTGCCCATTATTATCAGCTGGTACCTCTGGCTGGCTTGAAATCGGGCTATATTTGATGATAAACCAGTGAGCTGGCCTCATTTAACTGCTCTCATCATAGCTGCCTATAACGAATTGCCTGAGCCTCCTCAACCCCGTACTCGAAGACCCCGTGACCCACCACATATTGATAAACGCACCCCATGGGCATTTTTTGATGGCGCTGCTCAGCAGCAGGGATGCGGGGGAGGTTTCATATTATACATTAACGATCAACACTACTATAAAGTCCGGGTGGGATTGGGGATAGGCTCAAACAATTTTGCAGAGATCATCACTCTTCGTCATCTCATGCATTTTGCATTGGGGCATAACTGCATGCACATTCATATATTTGGAGACTCGAAGATCATCATAGATTGGTTCAACAACATTACTGTTTGTCACACACACACACTCAATAACATATTGGATGAAATAAATATATTTAAGGCACAATTTGTTGACTTTACTTGCAACCATATCTACAGGGAACACAAGAGCAGTGCCGACCAACTATCCACGGAGGCCACGACACTACCCAGAGGAGAGTGGATGATACAGGAGTAGCAAGGAACAAATGCATATCAATACTATCATCGTCCTTATATAGATCCACATTATCATAGGGTAGCCAGCCCATGAGATACAAAACAGGATAATGATATTTTTTGAACAGATTTTTGTATATAGTTGACAACACCACTTTTCAGAAGCCCTGCGTGGCAATAAGTATATATAAATAGAACAACGACGAACATCCTGCGTGATGATTTTGGTTATATAACAGATATATTAGACCATATACTGAGCCCTCAAAAGGCAGACAGACTCTATAGCATATGCACAGTGCATCTACAGTATGTAATTTTTCAAGTTAATGAAAGATTACGATTTTTCCAGTGGAAAAAAAAAATTAATAGTGATAAAAAGTATTTTAAATAGGTATTCTAAAAATGATATCATATGATTCTATATTATAGAATATATATTAATCCATTTGTGTAATTTTAAAGTATTTAATTTCTTATTAATAATTATACTAAACTAATGAAATGTGCATAATCCTCTTTGATCGAGGTGCAAGCCAACTCCAGTGGTTTTGCTTTGGCCCAAAAATTAATGCGAATCCTTAAGATCGTTCTAGTCACCATCTGCATGCATTCAACACTTGGAGTGGTGGCGGTACGCATGCGTCGTTTAATGCCCTAGTTCGAAGGTGACAAAGGTTTAAGGACAATAGGAGTGGTAATAATTCTATTCGGCTTGTTGAGTAAGGTAGTCTTTGAACTCATGTTCCTGTGGATGTGGTGTGGGAGGGGGATTCTGGGCAGTCGACGGTTGTCGTTGTCTTCAGGTTCTGATAGTATTCACTGGTATGTTTTCAATCTTAACTTAGCAATTTTTGTGAGTATGGAGCAATCGATTCGACCTTTGACCAGTGATATGTATATGTCTGGGCTATGGGGTGATGAGCACTAAAGTGCTAGAGGCATGGCCTCACTAGGTTACAGGTTGGGTCTGATTCCATTTTCCTGCTCGTCCCAGTATATGTAGGGTATGGTATATGGCTGCCTCGCATGGGTGCTTTCATGGCCTAGGTGGTAAAGGTTGTTGGATGTGGAAGTCCCCCATACATGGTCATGAAAGAGATGAAAAGGGGTTGGGTCTATGAAGAATTGGATTTGGTTCCAGGGTATTTCAGAATAGGGATAACTCACAGTCAAGTGATGGGTTCAAGTAACTCTGTCTATACCCTCTAGTGGAAGAGGGGTGAAGGTGGAAGAACCCTATGGCCAGTGTCTGGGTTAGTTCAGTCCTGTGGAACAAAATATCCCCAGTTGGGAATTTCTTTTTAGGTAGAGGTTGATTCTGGTTTCGAAGTTCGGTATGGATTGATGTTGATCACTTTAATCTGGTCTTTGTGTATGGTGGTTTAATTTCTCTAACCCGGGCATTATATATGGAGTTGTGTTAGAAGGGGTTTGGTGGGCTGTGGGCTTAGTGTAGTTGTTGGTTCGATCTCCATTTCAATTCCTGGTATAATGTTTGGTTAGTGATGTTAATAAACTGTGGAAAGTGTCGATATAATGTTGAGGCCCTGAAAATGGTTGGCATGGTCAATCCATTCAGGCTTTGCAATGGGTAGAGGAAGGCGATTGAAAAAATGACACCCTTATCCTGTGTTGGCATCCAGTTAGTAGCAAAATGTGGCACGGGTTCCTTACTTTGCTGGTTTCATTTGAATTTGACTTAGCAAGTCTGTAGTGTGGGCATGACCTTTGGTAGCATCGAGCACCCAAACTGTGACCTTGTTCTGGTTGGTACGCAGAGTTGGGAAAAGAACATACTTTGCGAGGCAGCAACAATAGCATGGCCCGGGCAATTGACACAAGGAAAAATGGCAGTGGAGGTCGAGGTCGGGGAAAGCAGAGGAAGGTTGCTTCATCATCGAAAATCCAACCTAGCTCTTCTAGTGGGGTGGCTGGGGTGAGTCGTGGGTGCAAGTCGACCTCTCACATAATTTAGGAAGTGACACAAGATTACCATGCTAGTAGCTCCAACCCAGTCAAGCAATTGATTGAAGAGTGGGAGGTTGAGATTCAATAGGCAATAGAGGACTTTGAATTGGCTATGGATGAGTGGAAAGAAGTGATCTTGGATCCAGGCCACACTCATGGAAGAGTAACCCAATAGAAATAAAAAATCCATCTGTTCTGGATGGTGAAGAGAATTCTGGAGAAAGCTCTAGAGTAGTTTCCTCCTGATATGCATGTAGCCCCCCGGATTCAGTCAGGTTATACTAAATAATTTCAAAAAATTTAGTTTCAATTGCAGTAGCGTAGTGGTTAGCTGAGCCGAATTGATCATCATATCTCTTGCATACCCCACATAGAGTTGTCGGGTTCCATTGTGAAGGGCCCTACTCCGGTGGATTCAGTTGATGATAAGTAGCGACAATGCATCCTTATTTCTTCATTTTGAATGTTCCAGGCCCAAAGTCTTAGGCTTATTAAGAGTTATGATTATAGTTATCTAGAAAATAAGAATTACAAAGACTTTTAGGTTCACATAGCATGGTTGGTTAAACTTATCATTTTTTGCTTATGGATGGCATATTTTGCGGTTAGGTGGCCAACAAATCTAGTTTCCCTCTAGGTAGGTTGAGGCCACCTAACTCTCATATATATGGATGTAACTTGCTTTATTTTTAAAAATTAATGGAAAGGTGCCACCATGCTTACAAAAAAAGAATGTTCATAATCCATGGGACACTAAATGAAAAATAAAAACAAAATAAGGTTAAAATAAAAGAAGGTTATAGAATTCACAATAATGTTTTATTTTGTAATTAAAAATAATATATAACAAATTTAATATGTATTTTAGAAGACTTATACTATATTATTAATATGAAGAGAAAGGGAATTAATGTATTATAATGAATAATAAATAGGAATGGGATTAATAATATGGAGTAATATTATGCTAGGACTAAAAAGGATTAAAACCAGTTAAAAGTAAAAACAAATATAAGCTCACAAATGAAAGATATAGGATAAGAAAGGGAGAAGCATAAGAAGATAAGGGAGAAGCTCAAGGGAAAGTAAAATAAAAAAAGAGAGGGTAAGGTCCAAGGAGGGAGAATATACAATCAAGCCTAAGGGTGAGGAGGATAGAGGAGACCAACAAAATGAAAGAGAGGAGTGGGAGGAGGAAGGAAGAAGGAAAACAAAAGGAATAGAAGGTCGAATATGGGGGAGAAGGGGAACCACAAGGAGCAACAAGTCAAAAGGAAACAAGGATCCAACAAAATAGCTGAAAGGGAGAGAGAGAAGAGGAAAAAGAAGAAGCAGAGGGTAATCTGAGGGGAGAAAAAAAAAAGAGAGGTACTACTAAATTTTTTTCATATCATGAGGAATTAGAATTGTAGTATCATCAATCCCCTCTAAGAAATAGTATCTTATATTTAGGTTTTAGTTTTATCTAATGTCTATCTCTAATTGTGCATATGCAAATAAATTAATTATACACAATAAATAAATTTTAATTATCAATTACATGGATAAATGACAAGTTTAGGTAACCACACATTGGAGAATCATTGGGTTATCAACTTAGTGAGATATAACTAAAGAGAAGTTTACATCCAAGCATCTATTTTTTCATAAAATACTTGCTCTTTTGTCATAGAAAATTGAGAGAAATAATGGAGTGCTACCAATTTTCTTTATAGATATTTCTCTTTCAAAGGCCCTACAATATACATCATGTATCAATTCGTGCATTTACCAATTTTCTATGATTTTGTGACCATGTGCATTTGATCACATATAGTCAATAAAAGTTCTTATTCTAATGAAATAATTTCTATGTTTTGAATATCAAATAGTAAGAATGAATGGGTTATTGTGGAGTGCATTTTGACATTTATATTTGCATGAACAATTTTTTTTTTTGAATGATGGTATAATATGTTGAGAAATATCATTTAACAATAATATTGAAAATCCTAACCTTGAGTAATTATCATAACCCTAAATAACCCCAAAACAAAATTAATATTTACATTTTTCCAACAAAAAACATTGTGAAACAAAAAATGGACATACCTTTGAATATGTGATGGATATTAAAGGGAAAGATTCCAAATTCTCTTGATATTCCTTCTATAATGCTACACTTCTACTCTATTTTTTTATAATCTTACATATTCTCTTCAAAATGACAATACATACACAATATTTGAATCCTCCCCTCAAACTAACCAATTATAGGAACCAATGATCAACTATACTAAATATTTTTCCATTTTTACGAATAATCCTCACATCAACACACCTTTTCTACCAAACATATTGATATGAAAATCACTCGTGAATGATCTTAGTTAATTAATGAAGGTATTGCAGACTCACGTGCTGGGCCTATGTTATTTTAAGCAACTGATCGATAAGATTGCAAAATACACAGACAATTGAAATAGTAAGAGAATCACAGTAAGAAAATGCAAAAACACAACAAATTTAATGAGTTCACCCAATCCTCCTGGGCTATGTCTCCTGGTCCAGCCTTGAGTGGTGGCCTTTCTATTGTGTCTTAAAGTAGAGTTTTTATAGTAAGGAGCTCAATTTGAGTCTCACTTAGCAGATGATGATCAGTAGGGTGGTACTTGGATCCCCCCAAGCCTCTAGAGTACAAAGACTCCCCCTTACTGAATCTCGACCTCAACTGGTCTCAATGGTATGTGTCCAATTTGGTACTCAATACCTGACAAGTATACACAGAGGAGTTGCTTGAACCTTTCAAGCCTTCTCTGGAGGTCAAAGACTCTTGGACTCTCTCTATCTCTATCTGCTCGATGCTGCCTTTGCTCTGCAGGTCAGCTTGGCTTCTCTGTTTTCTGTGATTCACTTCTTTCTCTACTTCTGTTCTGTTTTACTGCCTCCTCCATTCTCTTCTTGTTTGTGGCTTAAAGCCAATCTGCTCCCTGACTACTTGTTTCCACTTCCCAGCTCTCTAGATCGCCTGTCTTTGTCTGCTAGAATTCCCCTGCTCTGCGTCATCATCGCTGTGTAACGCTTCACAGAGAGTTGGCCACCTGTTTCCTCACGAACTGAGTGTTATTTCTCTTTGAACGGTCATTATTTCCATTACTCCAAGATTTTCCCGCGAAATTGATTCTTCTGCCAGCTCATCGGTCATGTCGGACCTCAACTCTTTATGTTCCTCAATCTATTTCCCCATCGAATCTGGTCATCCATGGGGTTGATTCTCCACCTTTGATCTAGAGCCTCTAGATCCTACAGTCTTCCTCTATATCACGCGGGTAAGTTGCTCGACTATTACTCATGCGATGTAAGCGGTTTTCTCTCTCATTCGTTGGACACAGGTCACCCGGTGTGTGGCATCGTGCTGAACTCGGCCAAACCCACTTAGAACTCGAAGTGCACATGATATCCTACCAGTTTTGGGCGCGGGACTCGCCTTTTGACAGTTTCCGCACGGTTTCCTGTTTTCCTCGTGATCGAGCGCTCGGGGCTTTCCTTCCTAAGGGTTTTGCCCTACGATACACGATTAGCGCTTTATGCTAATTGGGTATCAGAAACTGCCTCTATTTTTGGATCTGAGCTTATGATGGCCAACTTATGTCCATGCACGGTCTCCATGGGCCAACGGTCAACGCGCTTTGACCGAGGGTCCTCGTTGTTCCATGCTGGCCATAAATTGCCATTGTCCAGAGGTCATTTTTGATAAGCTTGTCATTCATAAGATTTTGAAGCTTGACATAATTTGAAAGAGTCATGGAAATGTTTTAAGGATCCAATTCAAATCATGACCTTTCCACTGAAAAAGCTTTTGGACCACCAAAAGTTGGTTTTCAAGCATCGACTAAGTGAGGGTATAGTTGTCTCACTTGTCCAATCTCTATCCATTTTGCACTGCTTGGCTTGGAACCCTTGAGTCCAATCCTGAGGTACTCAACATCTCCCCTGCGCGTCGTCCTCACCTTCCTGTCCAGAACTGTGTCTTCCTGCAATTAATTGAGATATTCAAGTAACAAATCATCAATAGAAGGCAACTGAATCTACTCTTCGGGATCTTCAATTAATGAAGGTTTGAATAGTCTCAGGCTGTCTGCATTAACGACTGAGTAGATGTGCATGTAAGCTGGTAAATCAAGGCAAAAAGCATTTTGACAATCTTCTCAAGTATCTTGAAAGGTCTAGACCTTATTGGCTTTAGCATTTTACCTTCACCTTGCATTCTATCCTTGCTGATATACAGCCAGACTTGATCACCAACTTGGAAACTATGCTCTATCTGATGCTTGTCATGCCTTGCCTTGTATTTGGCTTGGCTCTTTTCTAGCTGTTCCTGTACTGCCTGGTGAATCTCTTGGATTTGTTTAATGAACTTGGTTGCCTTGTCCACATCACGGTGTCCATCAACTGTTATGTCTTTACCAAAGACAAAATCCAAGGGAGACCTTGGTGTGAAACCAAAAAAGGTCTCAAAAGGAGATCTCGGTGTAGAAGAATGGTTTGCTCGGTTGTAAGCATGCTGCACATAACACAAATTTTCATCCAAAAGTTTGGGATGCTTTCTGCAATAGCCTCTGAGCAATTGGATTACTGTCCTGTTGACCACTTCTATCTGGCCATCTGTTTTGGGATGAAAGGCTATGCTTTCCTTTAGCTTGGTGTCCATCAGTTCCCATAGACTCGACCAAAACTTTCAAACAAATTGGGTGTCTCGATCAGATACAATGGAAGTGGGTAATCCAAAATGAACCCATACATGTTGAAAGAACAACTTTGCAGTTTGATCAAATGTAATCTGTTTATTACAAGGTATCAAAATACACATTTTGCTGAACCTATCCATAACAACATATAAATAGTCATGACCTTTCCTAGATTTATGCAATCCTCCCACAAAGTCCATGGAAATACTTTCCCAAGGATGAGAAGGAACTGGTAGTGGAGTGTACAAGCCTAGTCTTCTATTGTTGGGCTTGCTTTTAGCACACATGGTACACCCTCTTACATATCTAGAAACTGTCTCATTCATTTTTGGCCAATAACAAAATCTTTGTAGCTGTGCAACCATTTTACTTACCCCAAAGTGACCTGATATTAGAGAAGTGTATGCTTCTCAAATTATCTTTACTCTTTCAGTTTGTGGAATGCATAGATTCCCACAATGATACAAGAGTCGATCCTTAACATGATAATCCAATTCTTATACACATTTGCCTTGACTTAAAGTTGCATATACATCTTTGAAATCTATATCTTGAGCATATTGTTCAATGTAGCTCTTATGCAATACTGAATTATGCTTAAGTATAGTGGATGCATTTATAATAGTTCTAGATAACATATCTGAAACTTTATTATGTATGCCCTTTTTATATCTGATGACTAAATGAAACTGTTGTAGAAAGCCCATCCATCTATAGTGTCTTCATTGCTGCAACCTAGTTTGGGAGTGTAGATATTGAAGTGGTTGATGATCAGTATGCATAACTGTCTCTTTGCCCATTAAGTAATGTTTCCACTTTTTCACACTCTGTACTAATGCATACAATTCTTTATCATATGTGGGATAGTTAACTACTGTAGAATTAAATGTCTCAGAATGATAACATATGAGTTTACTGTGTTGTATCAACATTGCTCCCATGTCATAGTCACTGGCATCCATTTGGATCTCAAATGGTCTTTGAAGATTGGGCAGTGCTAGTACTGGTGCTGTACTAATCTTTTCTTTCAAGGTGTCAAAGGATTTCTGCTGTTTGACTCCCACTAAAACACCTTGTTCAATCCTATTAAAGCATGTAAGGGAGCTGCAATTAAGGAAACGTTAGAAATGAACTTTCTCCAATATTGTGTTGCACCTAAGAAGCTTCTCACTTCTGTAGCATATTTGGGTTTAGGCCAGTTTACAATGACTGCAACTTTAGAGGGATCTATCTTCAATTCACCACCCCCTACTATATGTCCCAAATAATTCAAAGATGTTTTTCCGAATTCACATTTTGAGAGTTTAACATAAAGTTTTTCTCTTTTCAAAATGTCTAGTGTCTGCTTAACATGCTTTAAATGTTCTTCCCACGTTTTTCTAAATATAATCATGTCATCCAGATATACAATAAAAAAATCATCAAGAAAAGGTCTGAGCACATCATTCATTATTCTCATGAAAGTAGCAGGAGCATTAGTTAAACAAAAAGGCATAACCAAACACTCATACAATCCCTACTTTGTTTTGAAAGCAGTCTTCCATGCATCTTGTTCTGCGACTCTGACTTGATGATATCCACTATGCAAGTCTAACCTGGAAAAATAAATAGCTTCTTTCAATTGATGTAATATATCATCTATGTGAGGAAGGGGATAATGATTTTTGATCGTCATCTTACTCAGCGCTCAGTAATCAATGCACATTCTCCACGAGCCATCTTTCTTTCTCACCAAAACGATTGGAGACCCACATGGTGATGTGCTAGTTTTGAAGAACCCCTTCTCGAGCAACTCCTGCACCTGCTTCTTGATTTCTACATTCTCTAAAGCGGACAACCTATACATTTCGATGTTAGGCAATGGAGCATCTTACTGCAAATTAATATCACGCACTATTTCGTTTTTGGGTGGCAGACCTTTAGGCTCTTGAAACAAGATATCATATTTTGAAACAACTTTTTCCAAATCAGCTCACTGTTTAGCATCACAACCCTCAAATACATTGGTTTTATCAGGTTTCTTTTCCTTTACAACCATCAGTAAAAATTGTTTGCATGAGTTTACAATTCGTTTCATTTGCCCTGAGTTTATGAGAGTATAATTATTCTTGAGCTTATGAGCCCTTACAAAGTATTCAATTCCAACTTTAACGAGTAGATACTTGTTTTCAGCTCTATAGAAAATAGCTTTTCTATCATACAAGTAAGGACTTCCTAAAACAATTCCACATATATCCAGAGGAACTATATCTAACTCAACCTCATCTACAAATGCTGACCCAAAAGAAAACTTAAGTTTACATTGTCTAGTCACTTGTAGTTGTGCTTTATCACTTAACCAACCTAATGGGTATGGTTCCTTGTGAGGTACAGTTAGTAATCCCAACTTCTTTACAATTTCTTCAGAAATTAAATTTACTTATGAGCCACTATCAAACAAATATTTTAATGCTTGGAAATAACTCGAATATGGAAAAGCTCATGTCTTTTTCTCCCATTTTCTTCATCATTAATAGATTGTGCAGAATAACTAGTAGATGCTTCAGAATTTTTACCTTTTATACTTGTGGCTACAATGGTTGCTTCTTCTCCTGAGTCTGACCCCAAATCTTTCTGAATAGCTGTAACAGTCTTCTTCTTCTTGCCCTCGAACTTCTTAGGTCTTAGCTCCGGATGCAAAATGTTAGGTCCCTATAATACTAGTGATTACTCCATTACTATTATAGTTGTATCCCTTATTAATATTGTTGAGCCCCTATTGTCCCCATATTTTTATTACTGTGCCCCATAGAATCCCTCTATTGTTATTTTTGTGGCTTTATATTATTATTGTTAGGTCGGTTGGGTTATATTGCGACTCCATAGACTCCTATATATAGAAAGGAGGTTTTGTCATTTCAATCATCCAAGAATTGTTCATTTGTGTAATGTAAAGGAGGTTGCCACCTCGAATAGGCTAAATTCTAAGGCATTCAACTATCTTTTCTATCTTTTTGTGAGCTGGTTTCATAACATTTGGTATTAGAGCTTTCGATTCTAGGGTTTCGCTGCTCCAAATAGGTCATCATGTCATTTTTACTATAAATTTTTTCTGCGACGTTTCAGAAGCGGAAAAAAAAAACCCCATTTGAGACAAAATCATACTGAACCTTGGGTCCAAATTTCAGAGCTTTTCGCGCTATATGTGTGAATATATGATCTGAGGAAGTTGGTCTTTTTGCAGACTCCTGATTTACATTCCAAACAGGTGACCTAGGGAAAATCGTCATAAATTTCTCTCTGAGCATCGGATTGAAATTTTGTAAGAAGGTATAGAAAGAGGACAGACTATAGTTTCTTGTATATATTTTTCAATGCCATATGTTGAAACAATGAAATGTGGCACTTCATACAAGTTCGCTCTTCTAGAAAGGTCTATAATTAGGTCATCTTGGGAGATTGTGCATAACTCTTTCTTGGAGAATCCAATTTGGATTAGACTGGTGGCATTGGAAAGAGGACACAAAGGGCTACTATAGGTCACATTTTCAGAACTGGATGATCCAAAATTACAGAGATACATCAAATTCAATATCAAGCTCCTCCAAAGTGAAAAAAGGTGTGTAGTTTTTTTAATTTTTGCTTAAGCTTGGTTTGAAAAATTAGTTTGAAGGAATTCAAAGGGCATAGTAAAGCATTATTATCAGTAATTGATGCCCCAAGGAAAGAAATTGAAAACACCTAGTAAGCAACCTGACAGCTCTAGCATGACTCATGAAGAAGAGGAAGAAATGCAACATGATATATCAAAATTACGAGACCAAGTGCAACAAGTGTCACTTGCACAAAAAGCAACAGAATCTAAGATGAAAGATGTAGAAGCTAAGATGGATGGTTTAAAGAAAGGTGTACAAGCTAAGATGGATTGTTTAAAGAAAGGTGTAGAAGCTAATATGGATGGCATGGAAGCTAAGATGAATGGCATGGACGCTAAAATGGATGGCATGGATGATAAGATGAAAGAATTGAAGATAAATATGAATAAGTTGCTCCAAGAAATGGTCACTAATGGTGAAAGGATAGTAAAGGAAACTCATGATGAGAACAAAAAAAATGTTAATCATGATTCCATAGACTCTGATGTTGGATCGAAGACCCACCATATTCCAAAAATCAATATGAGGAAGCTTGATGGCAAGGATCCTGCAACATGGATATTACGGATGGAGCAATTTTTTGATCTCAATAATGTGCAAAACACACAAAAGGTACGTATTGCAACTTTATATTTGGAACCAAATCAGTTTGTGTGGTATCAATGGCTTTGCTCTCGTAAACAAATTATTACTTGGGCAATTTTTACGGAAGAATTGACAGCACATTATGAGGATACAAAAAGCAACACTTTTTTTAGCCAATTGATAAGTCTCAAACAAAAGGGTTCAACAATGGAGCATACTGAGGAGTTCCAAAAATTGAACATATGGGTAAAAAAATATTCCAGAGGAGCATAGGATTGATGTGTTCATAGGGACTTTAAAGGATAGTATCCAACATGATGTTCGCCTTTGGGAACCTGATTCATTAGAGAAGGTATTCAGGTTAGCAAGAAAAATGGAAAACAAAATTATGGCAACCAGGAAGCATACTAGTCACAACTATAAAGATGGAAGTGTTGTTACCCCTAGCCTTCCACAACCTATAAGGCTGACACCACAACAATTGGAAGAAAAAATAGCAAAAGGGCTTTGTTACAGTTGTGGTAACAAATACGCTAAAGGTCATAAGTGTGCTGAGAAGAAATTATTCTACATAGAGTGAAGAAGAAGAAGAAAAGGAGCAAGAAAGTCAAAGGAAGAGGATATACTCCAAGAACAAATCCTAGATAAAGAAGACATGAATCCGACCATCTCTTGTAATGCATTGGCTAGAATTACCACTCCTCAAACCATCAAGATAGAAGGACAAATCAAGAAGAAAAAGGTAATAGTTTTGATTGATTCAGAAAGTACCCACAATTTTATTCATTGTAAGGTAGCAAAAGAATTGAATTTCTTCCTATATCTAGCACCAGAGTGTCAAGTGATGACTGCAAATGGAGGAACGATAAATTGCTCTGGAAAGTGCCATAATATCAAGCTATCCATGGGAGAATATGTATTGACTAGCCCAATGCTTTCCATGCCAATGGGAGGTGTTGATGTTGTACTAGGAGTCCAATGGTTACAATCCTTAGGTACAATAGCTTTTAATTTTCAAGAACGTTTCATGAAATTTTCTGCTGAAGGAAAGGAAGTTGAATTAAGGGGTATTGCAGGGAAACCGGGAAAGATAATTAGCTCTAACGGTATGACAAAGCTTCTAAAAAAGGAACAAAGAGGTGTAATTGCTCAATTATGTTCGCTAGATGTTTCCACATCAGAATAATCTATTTCTCTAGATCTCCAAAATGTCTTGGACAATCATTCCAAGGTATTTGAGACTCCCAAAGGTCTCCCACCTATTCGTGATCATGATCGTGCTATTCATCTGATTCCAGGAAGTGTTCCTCCAAACATCAGGTCGTACAGATATCCCTATGCCCAAAAGAGTGAAACTGAACGTATCGTTGCAGAAATGCTAGAGGCTAGTATAATTCAACCTTGTCAAAGTTCTTTCTCTGCTCCAGTAGTATTGGTGCACAAGAAGGATGGATCATGGCACATGTGCCTGGATTATAGGGAGCTCAACAAGCTCACTATTAAAGATAAGTTTCCCATTCCTGTCATTGATGAATTATTGGATGAATTGCATGGATCAATTTACTTCACCAAGTTGGATCTTCATTCAGGATATCATCAAATCAGAATGAAGACTGAAGACATTCTGAAAACAACATTTAGAACTCATGAGGGTCATTATGAATTTTTGGTCATGCCTTTTGGCCTTACCAATGCACCTTCTACATTTCAAGGTTTGATGAATTCCATTTTCAAACCCTTCCTTAGAAAATTTGTGTTAGTGTTTTTTGATGATATACTAATCTACAACAAGTCTTGGAAGGATCATGTTGAACATGTTGACAGGGTGCTACAACTATTGGAGGAGAAACAATTATATGCAAAAAGATCCAAATGTTTCTTTGGAGTACAAGAGGTGGAATATCTGGGTCATATTGTATCTCATGAAGGAGTTAAGGTAGACCCTAGCAAAATTAAAGCCATTAAGGAATGGAAAATCCCCACATCCATAAAGCATCTGCGAGGATTTCTCGGGTTGACAGGATATTATCACAAGTTTGTTAAGAATTATGGGAGAATAGAAGCACCTATAACAACATTATTGAAGAAAGATGCATTTTCATGGACTCCAGAAGCAACAAAGGCCTTCGAACATCTTAAAGAGGCAATGTGCCAAGCACTAGTCTTAGCTACACAAGACTTCACAAAAACTTTTATTGTGGAATGTGATGCTTCAGGAAATGGAATTGGTGCTATTTTAATGCAAGTTGAAAGACCCATTGCTTTTGAAAGTCATCCAATCAAGGGAAAGTTTTTACACAAAGCTATTTATGAGAAGGAAATGTTGGCAATACTACATGCACTTAAGAAATGGCGACCCTACCTAATGGGAAGACACTTCAAGGTAAAAACGGATCATGATAGCCTTAAATACTTCTTAGAACAAAGATTATCCTCTGAAGAGCAACAAAAGTGGGTCACAAAGATGTTGGGTTATGACTTTGAAATCATCTACAAAAAAGGGAAGCAAAATGTGGTGGCAGATGCACTCTTAAGAAAGGATGAGGATGTGGAAGCATTGTTGTGTGCCATTTCCATTATCCACCCAGATTGGATAAACAAAGCAAGGGAGGAATGGAAGAATGATGAAGAAGTATGGGCACTTATTCGAAAGTTACAACAAGATTCCAGTACATCTGATACATTTAGCTGGAAAAATGATTCGTTATGGTACAAAGATTGCTTATACCTCTGTAAGAATTCGCAACTCAAACAAAAAATTCTTATGGAATTGCACACTTCTCCCTTAGGAGGGCCCTCAGGATTTTTAAAAACTTACCACAGGGTTAAGAAGGAATTTTTTTGGGATGGCCTTAAATCGGATATTCAAAAGTTTTTGGCAGAATGTTTGGTTTGCCAACAAAATAAAGTTGAAACAATTAGGACCCCGGGTCTATTACAACCTTTATCCATTCCAAGCCAACGTTGGGAGGAGGTTTCAATGGATTTTATCACAGGTTTACCCAAGTTTGATGGAAAGAGTGTCATCATGGTCGTAGTTGACAGACTTACCAAGTATGCACACTTTTGTGCATTATCACATCCATTTAAAGCCAGTACAGTTTCTACTGCATTTATGGAAACAATTCAAAAACTACATGGAAACCCAAAGATTATTGTAAGTGACAGAGATCCCATTTTCACTGGAAATTTTTGGACAAAAATATTTTCTTGTCTTGGTACTCAGTTAGCTTATAGCTCATTTTATCATCCTCAATCTGATGGGCAAACTGAGATAGTAAACAAATGTTTGGAAGGATATCTTCGTTGCTTTGTCTCTGATAAACATACACAATGTGTCAAATGGTTGCCTCTGGCTAAATGGTGGTAGAACACTTCCTTCCATATAGCAACAAAAATGACCCCATTTTTGGCACTTTATGGATATCAAACCATCCATCACATCATATTTAAGAGAAAATTCTAAGGTTCAAGCAGTGGAACATCACACCGAACATCAACAACAAGTCCTCCAACTCTTAAAGGATAACCTTGTGTTGGCATAGAATAGAATGAAACAATAGGCAGATCAACATCACAGTGAAAGAAGTTTTGATGTAGGTGATTAGGTATTCCTACGGCTACAACCATATAAACAAATGTCCCTCAGGAAAGCCAAGAAGAATAATAAATTATCACCAAAGTATTATGGTCTGTACAAGGTGTTGCAAAAGATTGGTACTATGGCATACAAATTGGAGCTTCCTGCAGCGTCTCAAGTGCACCCAATTTTCCATGTTTCATGTTTAAAGAAGGTTATAGGCGACAAGCTCCCAGTTCGAACAATATTGTCAGAACTTGACGAGGAAGGAAAAATTATATTAGAACTGAAAGCAGTCACAAAAACAAGAACTCGACAGCTATGAAATCGATCGATTCCGGAGTATCTCATCAAGTGGAAGAACTTATCTGTTGAAGATTCCACATTGGAGGATGAGAATTTTATACAGAAGCATCCTGAACTACTCAAGCATTGAGGACAACACTTTTTTGAAGGAGAGGGGCATGTTAGGTCCCTATAATACTAGTGATTACCCCATTACTATTATAGTTGTATCCCTTATTAATATTGTTGAGCCCCTATTGTCCCCATATTTTTATTTCTGTGCCCCATAGAATCCCTCTATTGTTATTTTTGTGGCTTTATATTATTATTGTTAGGTTAGCTAGGTTATATTGTGACTCCATAGACTCCTATATATAGAAATGAGGTTTTGTCATTTGAATCATCCAAGAATTGTTCATTTGTGTAATGTAAAGGAGGTTGCCCCCTTGAAGAGGCTGAATTCTAAGGCGTTCAACTATCTTTTCTATCTTTTTTTGAGCTGGTTTCATAACACAGAATCCAACAGTGCTCATCATCATGCCCATCATTCTTACAGTGATTGCATGAAGGCTTTCTTTTTTGTGCAGTGTTGGCCTTCCTCTCTTTCCATTTCTATTTTCTTTTCTCCTTATTCTCGCTTGCAATGGGCTTGGATGATCCTCCAACTTCTGGGTTCCCATTATTTCCTCTAGCTTCTAGATGCATAGCTTGAACAAATACCTCATCTATACTAGTGGGATTAAACATGAGGATAGTGTGCCTCATGTAACTGTGTAGACCCCCTATATACTTCAACAGAGTCTCAGGTGAGTCTAATGAAATTCCTAGAATCAAAGCTCTCTTCCTAAATTCTTGGGTGTAACCCTATACACTTTGCCCTTTCAATTGGCAAAGAGTTTTCCAGCTAATCATGGCTTGCTGCATGTAATCTAGTAGATATAACTAGTTTTTGATTGCAGAAACAAACTAACTCCAGACAGAAAGAATCTTACCATGTTTCTTCATGTTAAATTGGGTCCTGCCTTCCCACCATACCAAGGTAGTGCCTCCGAGGCATAGGCTGGCCAGCTGAATCTTACTCTTGTCTGAGTTGATACTCTGCACTCCGCAATAAACATCAATTTGTCTGATACAGTTATCCAACTTTTCTCCATTCAACTCTCCATCATATATTGGTAAATCAAATTTAACATCTAATTTAATCAAAGATGTCTTCTTTTTATGTTCAGGGCTATTAGGAGGTGTGAGAAAGCTTTCTTCTTTCCCTTTTCCTTTTGAGTGGTCATAGAGGAGAGATTCTTATTCTCCTTTATCTTGTTTGGAGCCTAATGAATCTTCATGTTTATGTTTCCTAAAGTCCTTATACATTTCCTCTACCATGGACCTCATGGCTAGGAAACTATTTATAAAATGGGGATCTGGTCCCAAGGGACTTTCTTCTGACATTTTCTTCTGAGGATAGACTCTTCCAATCTCCGCGTTAGTTTCGACCAGCTCTCCTTCTCCTAATTTAAGCTTTGATCTAGTTAGCATTCAACAACAAAATCCAGCACAAGCTTGTCTAACCTTAAACAACCTACGAGCTCTGATACCACTTGATCTGAAAATCACTCGTGAATGATCTCAATTAATTAATGAAGGTATTACAGAGTCATGTGCTGGGGTGTGCCTATGTTATTTTAAGAAACGGATTGATAAGATTGTGAAATACACAGACACTTGAAACAGTAAGAGAAACACAGTAAGAAAATGCAAAAACACAACAAATTTAATAAGGAGTTCACCCAATCCTCCTCGGCTACGTCCCCTAGTCCAGCCTTCAATGGTGGCCTTTCTATTGTTTCTTAAAGTAGATTTTTTACAGTAAGGAGCTCAATTTGAGTCTCACTTAGCAGATGATGATCAGTAGGGTGGTACTTGGATCCCCCCAAGCCTCTAGAGTACACAGACTCCCCCTTACTGAATCTCGACCTCAACTAGTCTCAATGGTATGAGTCCAATTTGGTACTCAATACCTAACAGGTATACACAAAGGAGTTGCTTGAACCTTTCAAGACTTCTCTGGAGTTCATAGACTCTCAGGCTCTCTCTGTCTCTGTCTGCTCGATGCTGCCTTTGCTCTATAGCTCAGCTCGACTTCTCTGTTCTCTGTGATTCACTTCTTTCTCTACTTTTGTTCTCTTTTACTGCCTCCTCCATTCTTTGCTTGTTTATGGCTTAAAGCCAATCTGCTCCCTGACTGCTCGTTTCTGCTTCCCCGCTCTCTGGATCACCTGCCTCTATCTGCTAGAATTCCCTTGCTCTGCATCATCATCGCTGTGTAACGCTTCGCAGAGAGGTGGCCCACGAAACTGATTCTTTTGCCAGCTCATTGGTCATGTTGAACCTCAACTCTCTATGTGCCTCAGTCTATTTCCCCATTGAATCTGGTTATCCATCGGGTTGATTCTCCGCCATTGATTTGGAGCCTCTAGATCCTATGGTCTCCATCTATATCGCGCGGGTAAGTTGCTTGACTGTTACTCACGTGATGTAAGTAGTTTTCTCTCTCATCCACTGGACACGCGTCACCTGGTGTGTGGCATCGCGCTGAACTCAGCCAAACTCGCTTACCGCTTGAAGTGCATGCGATATCCTGCTGGTTTTGGGCGTGGGACCCACCTTCTGACAATTTCCGCATAGTTTCTTGTTTTCTTCGTGATTGAGAGCTCGAGGCTTTCCTTCTTGAGGGTTTTGCCCTGCAATATGCGATTAGCGCTTTGCTCAGGGATTTCCTTCCTGAGGGTTTTGCCTTTGTTTTTGGATCCGGGCTTCCGATTGCCAACTTGCATCCATGCACGGTCTCCATGGGCCAACGGTCAGTGCACTTTGACCGAGGGTCCTCGTTGTTCCATGCTGGCCACAAATTGCCATTGTCCAAAGGTCATTTCTAATAAGCTCGTCATTCATAAGATTTTGAAGCCTAACATAATTTGAAACAGTCATGGAAATGTTTTAAGGATCCAATTCAGATCACATACCCATCAAAATTCCTAAAGCCTATCATCAAACGTCTTTTATCATCTAAAATTAGAGAGAAAACTAAAAAATTCTTCCTAATCTAAAATGGAAACTCTCAATTGTCTATTAAGCTAATCGATTTCCTTCCAAATCCTTGGAATAGGGCATTGTGGCACCAAAATCAAACCTCCTTCCATAGTGTTAATTGGTTCATGCTTGTTTTATAGATTTAGATCTTCATGGAGGATAGAAAATGCTTTGTTTTTTGTTGTTGTTTTATGTAATAGTAATTTATATATTTAATATCATATAATAATTAATGGCTACATATTTACTTATGTACGATTATCAATTGGGTCTATCTCTAATAGTGAGGTAGGTTAAATGTTATCCCACCACCCCTCACAAGGCTCAAAACCCACTTGGAACATACTCTTTTTTAACTAAGTGTTATTGAGGCTATGAACTATTGGAATTATATTACAATTTGTTATGGTACATGTACATGTACATCTATATATATATATATATATATATATAACCTATTTTTATTTATGTAATAATATCTACTAATGCATCCATATAAATTAAATGTTTGGTAAATAATGATAGACATCAACTCGTGAAGGTGAATTTTTGTGAGGATTTTTATGCTAACGGGTTTGGTTCTAATGTTCAAAACTTCCATTCTTCAATATGAATGCCAACTAACTTCATCTTGAAAAATGGAATCATAATTTCCTTTTACACATAAGAGGTTTATATAGATGTTTAAACCTATAAAATGGAAACATGGTAATATTGTAACCAAGGTATAGTACATTTAAGGATATTAATTCACCCTTGTAGGTTATGAGCTTTAATCTAAATGGAAATAAAGTAAATATATAATTAAAGTGCATTTCTTTGTCCCATGTTGAATAAGGTGTGGTATCAACACACATCAATTAGGCAATGTTGAATTATAAGATGAAATTATAACATTGCTTGAATATTAAATATACAATACTCAACCATCTAATCCAATATTCAATGATGACGTTAGTTGAATTTGGATAAAATACATGTCTTGGGAAATGCTATACGCTTTTAGTCACGAGCATCATTGAGTTGGACTAAATGTGAACTACTAGTTGTAGTTCGTGTTATCAATAATTATATTGTACATGTTATTTGATCAAGTGTCATGAACCATCGTTGAAAAATCCATGCATATTGTAAAAATGAATTCAACATGAAAATCCTAATTAACATGATAAATCACACTAAAATGGCTTTACTACTATGGGTAATAAAGATTACTAATTTATATTCACATATTCATTGGTTTTTTATATATGTTTATCTCTAGACTATATTATTAGTTTATATCAATAATTTATAATGATGACATTTATATCACATCAAAATTTCTCAAATTTACTGGTATCTAGCTTATAACAAATATCTAGAATGCTTTTTGGTTGCATAGTCACAAATTGGTAAATTTAGACTTATATATCTTGTAACTAACCTTAAAAAATACTAACTCTTATGACCTCATAAACTCTTAATTATCTATAATCCTTAATTATTACATCCCACTCATGCAACTCTAATTTTTTATCCACTAACTATGACTAGTGCATCACTACCCTAATGTTCATGACACCTAACTCTTCTGCCACATAAAGGCAGAAAACCCCTAGCTTCCCTATCTCTCTTATTACCTAATGAATATAACCACCTTACCCTTAATTTACATTTACCCTAAGGCCCTACAAAGCCACACACCCCTAAAAGTGAATAACCCTATTATTAATAGATAACCACTTTTAACCCATTCGTCCGAATAAATCTTAACCTCAAATGCATATCACACAAATATTGGTATTCATTTTAATCATTATCTACTTATAATATAATCATTATAAACCCATGTACCTATAATCATTTGTAAACCCTTATCCTACAGCTTGAGATATGCATAATCGTTTTATATGAATTATATTTTCCCTACCTCGAAATGACATTTAGGTAACGGAAATGAAATTTATGTGTTAGTGTCAAACTTGGAACTAAATCAAGGAAGAATCAACCATCTCGAGGAATCCTATTAGCATATGTGTTTTACAATGAATTTGACATATTTTAATGGTGTGTAGGTTCATAGTTGAACTTATATTATGTATTATATTTTGGGTTGAACAATTATTGGGTTTGATTTGATGTCTTGTACATTTATACTAAAATATTATGTGCACACAAGATAGTGGAGATGAGTTGTATTGCTCTTTTTAATGGTCCATATGTTAATGATGTGGCATTTGGATATTCTTTTCACGAAATATGATGTTGTCATATGTTCTATTTTATTCAGCTGCAAAATGTGTCTAATTGGTTGAAAAAAAAGGTATATATTTGATGCATGCTAGAATTAGGTTCATTAATTTTCTTTCCTAACTCATTCATTGAATTATTGGAATGATGATAAATGCGGAGTCTAAGAGATTCTTTGCATTTTCACCTTTGTTATTAATTAATATTATGGATTGAGATTCATGAATTTTAAGCGCTTTTCTTACCCATATTAGGTTGGTTATTGATAGAAATTTACCTTTCTAAAGAGTTTTAAAGGAGATCTATGGTTAATTTAAAAAGAGTTTTAAAGGAGATCCATGGTTAACTTTATGATGGAATATTGTTTCTAACAACTCATTTCAAGGATAAGATTTTATTGAAGAATGTGTAGTTATGGTTGTTTTTTATAATTATCATTATACTTGAGAAGAATAATTTATAGTATGTTCTTGACGTTTTTGATTTGGTGAAAATGTATTTTTGAAAAGAAAATTATTATTATTATTTTATTTATGTTTTCAAATGGTTCCTTAAGCGCTTAGTTAGATCATATGGTGGCTAGTTGACTTTTCTTGAAACTGTCTCATTTGTATCATATGATGGCTAGTTGGCTTACTTTGAAACTATTTCATTCAGATCACATGATGGTTGGTTGGATTTCCTAGAAACTCACTCATTTAGATCACATGATGGCTATATAGAGAGTTTAATTATCTCTCCTTTGTATGTAAATGGAACACACATACATTACTTATTTGCTCTCCTATGTGAACTAATCTGATATCGGTAGAGCTTCTCATTACATTTATGATCTGAAATCAATGATTAGAGATATGCTCATTATGCTCATTGAGATGTTAATTTTGGCATTCAAGATCTGCATATTATCATCAAGATATGAAGTATGCTATTCAATATCTTATTATTATCACTTAGTTATGAAGTATGGTATTCGAGACTGGGTTTTATTGTTAAGATCTGAAGTCTAGTATTCGAGATATACTTATTATCATTGAGACCTGAAGTGTGGTATTCGAGATATACTTAGTATAATTATGACCTAAAATCTACTGTCCAATATCTTCTTATTATTATAGTGATCCAAAGTTTAGGTCTAAGATGTAAGCCTAGATTTCAGTTCCAATATGATTGTCTTATGTGATACGATGAGAGGACCAACCTCTCCTTGGTGATTTTTGTTGGACATTCAGTTGTGGAGACTTAGCACTCACTAGTAGAAAATGATGAAATTAGTGACTAGGTAACTAAAAACGTTAGTCACAACAACTTTTCCAAGTGAAATACTACCAAAAATGAGCAATCTTAAGTGACCCAACTAAAAACGACTAACATAAATGACTAATTTAGTCTCGGGTTAAAATATACGACTAGACAATAAGTAATGCAACTAAAAATGACCAATGTGAATGACTAATTTGGTTTAGGAGAAAAAATACGACTACTTAAAAAGTACTACAATAATACAAATTAGTCATCTATGTTAGTCATTTTAATTGTGCACTATATTTTTTGGATTGCAATTCCTTTCTCTTACATGTTGTGATAGCTTGTTATGTTATAAATATAGATGATATTGATGTAACCTTTGACTCAATTAGAGGGTTAGAATAGGTTAAATAGGAACTTTATGAGCTGGTTATTCTTCCATTACAGAGGCCTAATTTGTTTGGGCAGTGCAAGTTCCTCAGTCCTCTGGTGTTTTGGTGTATGGCCCTACTGGAACTAGGAAAACATTGCTTGAAAAGGAAATAGAAAGAGAATGAGGGGTCATTTTCATCAATGTAAGGCTAGCAAATCTTGCACTAAAGACAACTCGTATTAATATAGAATTTGATAAATAAATAAAAAATATTAATTTCAATATATTCTTTAAAATATAAATTAATTGATTAGGCCTAGAGTACACCCTAAAACTGCTTCTTCTTGGCTAAGATCTCATCTTTGTTGAACATAAGGAAATATGATAATGGGTGAGGACACAGAGCCATATGGCAAGCATGAAAGCCTACCCTTTTACAAACCACCAATGGTTCATTCCAGGTGATGTGGTTTTCCTTGAATAATAGCGGTGATTTAGGATGTATTCGTAGACAGAAACTGGAGATGGATAGTTTAAAAATTGAGTTATCATAGGGTTGTTGGAAATAATATTGAGAGGGGGGTGAATCAGTATTAGAAAATCAATATGTTTTTCATTTACATAATCAGATTTATATACGCTACTTCAGTGAAGGGAAATTGCATGTGCACGCAAATGTTCTTAAGGAAACCAACGTATATCTAGTGAACTTATGATTCAATTAATTCATCATATGTTGATCTTTAATATGTGTATCAGTAATTTATTAAACATTAAACAGTAACCATGTGCAGTTAATAATAGAATGAACCATCACATAGAAGCACACATGAAAACCAAGATTTAAGGTGGAAACCCAATGTGGGTGAGAACCACCTGTTGCTATCATCTCTGTCTTCTTTTAATAATAAGAAAATCTATTTAAAAAATTGTACTGGTGCAGACTCATACCAGCACGTAGGCTTCTACCTGCAGAAGGTTACAACTTTCTCTCGTTCTCCAGCTTCTATTGGAAGGGAGTTACAACCCCCTAACTCTTGTACTAGCCGATATGTTTACTAGTACATAGGTGCCGACCTATAGAATGCTACGACCTTCTTTCTTCCTCTAGGGACCACATTTCATGAATTTTCAGACTGGATACTCCTAAAACACAACACCACAATCTGAAGGCCGCGTTTCATCCAATTTTCATATTGGACCCATCAACAACATTGAAACTCAGAAAATCATAATTGCAACACAACCATCAAATACATCTGCATCAACCAATCACTAAAACCCAATCATCACTTTCTAAATCAACCACAATTGAATCAATCAATCACTTGACAACCCATCATCACTGAACCAAACCAGAATCAACCAATTTGATCATTCAGAACACTGTCACCAGAATACAGTCACCATAACACAAAGTAGAACCCATAACTCTGCAACAGCAAACAGAGACAACTGAAACTTTAAACATCATACTTCATAAGTTATATGCTACTTCGATGCGTCGAACCAGCATGCATACGCACTTTTACCAAAGGGAACTAGTGTACAGATCTGCAAATTCAAATTTATGATGTATACGCTACTTTGATATGTTGATCCAGCGTGTACACGATCTTTTACTAAAGCGAACCTGCGTACAGATCTGTAAATGCTAACTTAAAACATCAAAACTATTCTAGACTTCAGCCATACCCAGATCATCACATTTACAAAATAAAACATGCATCAGTATTCAGATCTAGACTGTTCAAGATCAAACCACATAATGATAATACTCTTAAGCCTTTATGATCCCGGTCTATTAGCCTTTATCAGCCATATAGGTGCATCGTTAGATCAGATCTAGAAACCCATTAAAAGCTCATTAACCTTCATATATAATACAACACTTCATAAGATATTCAAATCCTTGCGCTACTTGGCCTAATGATCTTCTCCTCCTTATATAGTTTTATGCCTTTCTCAATACCATGGACCAAAACTACTTAGGACCAATACCATGGACCAAATACTTAGGGTCAATACCTCGGACCAATTACCTTGGACTAAGAAATACCCTGGACCAAAACTTTTGTTTTTCCAAGATATACACACTTTTCCTTCTGTGAAAGTGTGTGTATATGTATACGCTCCTTTTGTTCAGTAAACCTGCGTGTATACGCAGCTTGGACAAGGTGAACCTACAGATACCTTTCTTTCTTCATTCTTTTTGTTGTTAACTTTCTACACTATGAACTATCATCTGAGAGAGTTTCCATTGTACATTACTTATGAACTGATTCCTTTGAAATGCCCTGCATTTTGTCACATCTGTAAGTACAACTGCCATGCATTCTATCACATCTGATAGCTCTTATGTAGATTCATCTAGTTACCATATACTAGTGAGTTGTTCTGCTACAAGTGGGTTTCCATCAAGTACAACACATGCATCATAATGCCAACAATCTCCCCCTTTGGACTTTATGGAAACCATGGAGGTGTTGATTACCGCAAGCTGTAGAGACTGTTAGAGATAACCAACAACACCAAAATACTCTCCTCCTTTGACATCAAGGGCAAAAGGGCGGACTAAGATATTCTCCCCCTTTGATATCAAGGGAAAAGGGCTGACCAAAAAGAAGACTTTCATATCTGAACACCTAAATATAAACATTGCTCATGCTCCCCCTAAGCACATGCTGAATTCTCTGATTAAACTCCCACTTTGTACATGCTAATATGCACTATATCATCCATGCTCCCCTTGAGCACATGTAGAGTCCGCAAATATTTTCCAAAAGAATAACATGACTCTATAACTCAACTAAGTGACTTTGACCTTCCTATCACCAATGACTCATACATATATCAATCTCCCAACCAAGTGGGGATATACCAATTGTTTATACATGATAGAAATATAATTACATGAGGTATCCCATGCAAAGTGGGGATACAAATTACATCATATGACCAGAAAGGACTCATCAAAAGACAAATTATTACATCATGGGTCTTTATATGACCTTTACATCAAATGATATGCGTGAAATTTATAACAAAGACCAAATGTCTAAACAAGGCCATGATATTCATCAACAACTATCATACACCATGTATGATCTGCACCATAAGCATCTGTCAACAACATCCAGACCTGTAACTTGTATATGTCCATCATCAATTCCGAAGATATGACAAAGTAAATATCATCAACTTGTGACTAAGTATGTCGTATGTAGATATCAATTCATCCTCTTGATTTCATCAAGATCAACTTGCTTCGTTTCCTTAGTAGAAAGAGCCTTATCATAACCTTCCATGAATCAAATAAGCATATGTCATATCTCCAAGCAGTAACACAAAATCATTCACATCATATCATATGTGAAAACACCATAGTCATCACATCATCATCAAGAACTGCATGATCTTTCACAAGAACCCTTAATATATCAACCATGTTTCATCACTGGGGAACATCCCACATCTGATAACCATCAACCATGATAATCAATGAGTATAAATATATCATCATAAGGTAAGAACTCATCATCATTATGTGTCTAAGTAAGCCATGTCTTCAAATAGATATGCCTTCATGTGACCTACAATGACACCATTCTCTTGGCCAACCAACAATATTTATCAATATGCAACTTAGATAATCATCCATGTATCCAACACACTATATAACCATCAAAGAGATAGCAATGTGTATCATGAGCTCATGGTTATTTGTCAAGATTTCTTGATATCATCAACATCAACAATCCTCAACCATGTGAGAGCCAAGAACTATAGGAATCCTGCATCATAATTGCACCATATGAACTTTATGCATTTTTGAAGGCATGATGACAATAGCATAAAAGAAATGAGTGGCTCATCATCAAATAATGAAGTTGTGTACTCAAGCTTTGTACTTCTTCTTGTCCTTATGAAGATCACCATGTAAGAAACATGTATGTACTATATGCATCATCAAAAAGTCATTCACAATCATCCATAAATCTAATCTGAATACCAACTATGTGACCCCAAGTATCATCTAAGATTTTATCGTGGGAAACTCATAACCGTAACATAGCAAGATGTATCATTTAGCCACATAAGCATCATCATCATTGATTAGGTACCAAAATACTTCTAAACATAATGCCAACAATGGTTTATTAGAAGCATAAGATGTTCTCCCCCTGAACCTATTCCTCCTGTTCATTGTCAGATCTGATAATTGCATATATCAGTAAGAAGTATCAAGGCATCATCATCAATCAGATATACATCAAGCTATCAAAAACTTGTGAGGATCAAAAACACTTCTAAATAACATCCGCAGACTGTAGTCATCTATCACCACGACAAAAAAGATAACTAATAATTATCTGAATCATATGAAATCAGTTTTTTTGAGTCTGTCCCACTCATTTTTCCTTAGAACAACATATACACGACTGTGTAGCTTCGAAATCGCGTATATACGTGGCTTGTCTTCATGGATCTTGCGTATGAGAGTTAGAACATTGAAGTTTCACACTTTCAGCTCCCCTTGAGTTTGTTATGTCTGTACACTATGCCATGCCACATTTTTTTTATTGTACTTCCTTCTTCTTCCATACCTTCGATGACGATGTTTTCTCCTTTTGGTATGGTGTCTGAAATTTTCTCCTGCATTCCTTTGCTATATGTCCAAACTTGTTACATGCATAACATCTTACATGTTTCATATTTCTTCTATAGCAGTCAATGGCTTTGTGACCAAACATATTGCAAGAAAAACAATATCCCTTAAAGTACCTAGAAGCTGATGATCTTTCTGTGTGATGGTCTCTACTTCCGCATCTCGCTGCAACATGTCCAAGATTATGACATATAAAACATTCAACATTATTCATTTGAGTAAATAACTGACTATCACTTCCACACTTAGGAGTAAAAGAATTCTTTGAAGAATTTTTTTCCTTGGTTGTTGATGGGGTTGACCTCTAATCTCCTTGTTGAGCATTTCATATTTTGGATTAGAGTTCCTTGCCTTAGCTTGTGAGATAGATTCACCTTCAATAGATTCATGAAAACCAAGACCAGATTTGATGGTAGGAGACCTTTGACTACTAAGAATATCATCCAAAATCTTAGTACTATCTTGAAATCGTAAAAGCTTATTCTTTTCTTCTAATTTACCTTTTAGTATATTTACCTCGACCTGATATTGCTCTTCCTTTTCAAGATACTGCTTCTTCATGATTTCTTTAGCTTTTCTTCCTTCTTCCACTTTTTGCCTTAATTCAAGAACTTCATTTTATTGTTCTTCAAGAGCTTGGAGTAGTTCTTTATTCTACTTATTTGATTTTTCAAGATCTTCTTTGAGAGAGAGGATCTTAGCTTCAAGACCTTCATAGTAACTGGATATATCTTTAAGTTTCTTGATTGTTGTCCTCCTTTTATTTACTTCATTTCTTAATGATGTCACTTCATCCTGCATCTTTTGACATTGGTCTTCCTTTTCCTTGTACTGCTTCCTTTCTTTGTTTCCATCCTCCAGTTGAGCATTTAGTCTGGTAGCTTTTTCTTTGGAGGCATACTCCCTTTTGTCCAATAGATCTTATTGATCTCTAATCTTTTCTGTGAGTTTTTTAAATTCTGCCTCTATTTAATATCTTTCTCTTTCACCTTTAAGAGCAAATTTAGTTGTTTCGTTGTCACTTTCATCATCCTCAAATGGACAAAGAAATGTATCATCAGAGGATATCAAATTCATACCTGATAGTTCTTTTGCTTGTCCATCTTCATTCTGAGGTGATTCTAAATCTGAAGAGTTGCTTCCACATAATCCCTAATTGACTCTCCCACTGTCATAGTTCCTTTGAGATGCCTTCTTCTTTTGAGGTGCTTTCTTCTTTCCCATTGTTTCTACGGATCTCCTTCAAGCGATCAAGCTTATGCCAAAGGACTTGCTCTGATACCAATTGTTGGAAATAATACTGAGAGGGGGGGGTGAATCAATATTAGCAAATCAATATGTTTTTCATTTCCATAATCATATTTATATACGCTACTTCAGTGAAGGGAACTCGTGTGTGCATGCAACTGTTCTTAAGGCAACCAATGTATATCCAATGAACTTATGATTTAGTTAATTCATCATATGTTGATCTTTAATATGTGCATCAGTACTTTATTAAACATTAAACAATAACCATGTGCAGTTAATAACAAAATGAACCATCACACATAAGCAACACACATGAATACCAAGATTTAAGGTGGAAACCTAATCTGGGTGAAAAACCACCTGCTATTGTCATCTCTGTCTTCTTCTAATAATAAGAAAATATGTTTACAAAATTGTACTGGTGCAGACTCATACCAATACGCAGGCTTCTACCTGCAGAAGGTTACAACCTTCTCTCATTCTCCAGCTTCTACTGGAAGGGAGTTACAACCCCCTAGCTCTTGTACTAGCCTATATGTTTACTAGTACATAGGCATTGACCTACAGAAGGCTACGACCTTCTTTCTTCCTCTAGGGACCACGTTTCATGAATTTTCAGACTGGATATTCCTGGAACACAACACCACAATCTGAAGGCCATGTTTCATCCAATTTTCATACTGGACCCATCAACAACATTGAAACTCAAAAAATCATAACTACAATACAACCATCAAATACATCTACATCAACCAATCACTAAAACCCATTCATCACTTTCTGAATCAGCCACAATTGAATCAATCAATCACTTGACAACCCATCATCACTGAAGCAAATCACAATCAATCAATCTGATCATTCAGAACACTATCACTAGAATACATTCACCAGAACACAAAGCGGAACCCAGAACTCTACAATAACAAACAGAGACAGCTGAAACTTTAAACATCATACTTCATAAGGTATACGCTATTTCCATGTGTCGAACCATCGTGCATATGCACTTTTACCAAAGGGAATTAGCGTACAGATCTGCAAATTCAAATTTATGATGTATATGCTACTTTGATATGCTGAACCAGCGTGTATACACTCTTTTACTAAAGAGAACTTGTGCACAGATCTGTAAATGATAACTTAAAGCATCACAACTATTCCACACTTCAGTCATACCTAGATCATCATATTTACAGAATAAAACATGCATCAGTATTCAGGTCTAGATTGTTCAAGATCAAACCACATAATGATAATACTCTTAAGCCTTTATGATCTCGGTCCATCAACCTTTATCAGCAATATAGGTGCATCCTTAGATCAGATCTAGAAACCCATCAGAAGCTCATTAACTTGCATATATGATCCAACACTTCATAAGATATTCAAATCCTTACGCAACTTGGCCTAATGATCTTCTCCTCCTTATATAGTTTTAGGCCTTTCTCAATACCATGGACCAAAACTACATAGGACCAATACCATGGACCAAAAACCTAGGGTCAATACCTCGGACAAATTACCTTGGGTCAAATGCCTTGGACCAAGAAATACCTTGGACCAAAACTTTGTTTTTCCAAGATATAGATGATTTTCCTTCTATGAAAGTACGTGTGTATGTATACGCTCCTTTTGTTCAGTAAACCTTCATGTATATGGAACTTGGACAAGGTGAACCTGCGTATACCTTTCTTTCTTCATTCTTTTTCCTGTTAACTTGCTGCACTGTGAACTGTCATCTAAGAGAGTTGCCATTGTACATTACTTTTGAACTGATTCCTTTGAACTACCCTGCATTTTGTCACATCTGCAAACACAATTGCCATGCATTCTGTCACATTTGATATCTCTTCTGTAGATTCATCTAGTTACCATATACAAGTGAGTTGTTCTGCTACAATTGGGTTGACATCAAGTACAACACATGCATCATAATGCCAACAAGGGTTTCCTGTTATTGAAAAAATATAAATTAATAAATTTTCATGGAATTTAATTTTTATTAAAATTAAATTGAAAATAGAAATCAAATTGTAAGATTACATGTTTCAAAATAAACAAATAAAACTTTAGACCAAGACCATTGTTAATAGATAAAAATTATTTTACACCATTTTAATTTTAATGACAACATAAATGCATCATATTATTATTAAATTAGGGAAAATATATAATCCCTCCAAGCCCGTTAAATTTGAGTGACATTTCCAAGCACAATAAATTTGAGCGAGATTTTGTGACAAGTGGAAAGTACACAAAAACCATCTCAACTCTGTACTTTCACTTGGACAATTCTTCCACACTTCTTTCTGAGTTCAGTTTTCCTCTTTTTTCCCAAAACCCCATTGATTGCTTTTCAATTTTCCTTTTTTTCCCAAAACCCCATTAATTGTTTTTTCAGGGTTTGCGGCGATTTCAATCTGTGATTCAATCTAAGAATTATAAAAGGAGTGGTACTCATTAATCTTATGAAGAATCATGCATGGAAACACCCGTAAGAGGCAAGCAATTCGTTGCACCTGCGGGAAAGAAACAACAACAAGGGGGTGGCCGAGGGTAGATGATGTTTGGGGTTTTGACAATGGCCACCTTATGGTACTTCACCATGCAAATGTTCTCTTCAAAGAATCATGTCTATCTAGTGCTTAAAATGTAAAATATAGTTTATAAGAGTGAGACCATGCTCAATGTTTGATTATGTCTCTATGCCCTATTTTTATTCCCTTCAGATTTTTAGTTATATAACCTTAGAATTTTTTAACCCTGATAACATCAAGTTTCAAACATTTTTAGGTTTCAAGCTGGAAAGTGTCATTGGTGAAATAAGAGGAGACATTTTTTTCAATATGCCTATTGATTGAGGTTGTGACCTGATCGATCTCTCCATCTTCCATATCCTAGAGATCTCATTCAATTGCCACCAAGTGAAGGAGTATGGTCGTCAGGTTGGCTTGTGGGTCCATCTGCATTTGATTTATATGCCCTTCCAGATCCAATTTTGACACCATCATCCTGATTATTATCTTCTCAAGGGCCTTCACAGTAGATGCCCTCATATTTTTTAGAGGTCATCCTCTCTCTCTTACCATTTTCTTTCTCACATAGCCTTGCAGATCACTTACTGATGGAAATTTCATTTGTCGCATCCATCCATTACACTCCTTTTAATAGTTAAACTTCTTGTATTGATATCCTTAAAGATTTTTAGGGAGGAATTTTAACATTGTTGTAGTTTTTCGTTTTTCTTATGTCTTGTTTAGTTCATTTCAGTAGTTTTAGTTTATGTTGCTTGCCTTGTTGAATACTTTGACTTGCAGGTGGTGAAGAACAATTGAAAACTTCTCCTTTTGAGAATTTTTTTCCTTCTATAGCTAGACACACACCATAGGCATTCGATGGTCTATCATAGCCAGACACTCTATGATGAGTTTCATAGATACCCAACCTATGACAAGAAGTTGCATTCTGTTGTTGAAGCCTGTAACCAGTGAAAGACTTATATTCAAGAGGCCTATTATGACATGTTGCATTCACATGCCTATCTGAGTGTTGAGAATCATACTTTCTTCACATGAATTTGTTTGATCGTCTCATTAAATTATCACCTCAAAAGAAGGGTTCAATCATGTTTGTCAGGTGTGAGATTGATATCCTTCTACCAAAGACCAAAGGCATCTTTTATATCCTAGTTAGATTTATCTTTTCCCTCATTTTGCTCATTTCCTTTTGTTATATGTATGTGTGGAGATGTAAATGCCTTTATTGTCCTCATTTATAGGAGGATCATGACATTTGAGGTGAGTAAGGAGGAATAACCCCTTTCGATTTGTTTTCATATGATTTAATCTCTTTTCACATATTCTAATAACATTGTTTATCATAGATCTCACAAAAATAAAAAGATCCCAATAGACTAGATTATGATACCCTTTATACCAAAAAGTCATCATTATGACCATCACAAAGAAATGTGCAAAGAAGTGCTTGGATAAGAGTCAATATACAAGAATGAAGAATGCACTTATTCCCATTAGGTTGCTAATTCTTGCATGCAATGGATTAGTTCCAAGTATCAAAATGCAAATGAATTTCATAAAAACAAATAATTGTATAATAATACTAATACTAATAATAATAATATATCACAAAAAAAGAGGCACGCGAATCCACTAGATATTGCCATTCAAAATTTACCAATCTAAGATATCTTAAATAGCTCTTGTTATAATTTGTTCTTGAATAAGTATATTTACCATTAAAATGTTTCATATAAAAAGATTATTTATAGAATTTTAATTAAAATACTAAAAATATATATTATAAATATAAAATTTAAAACTTTTGAAATAATAAATTAGGTATTTAGTATAATAATAAAAATTATTTATTACATAAAGATACTAGAAGATTAATTTGACAAATTAATAATAAAGCATTATAACTCTCACCCATGCCACCAAAAAAAGGGTTTCTAATAATAAATAAAAGATGTTATCCCAAAAAAATAAACTTATAGTGTAAATAAAAAATTATGTATTACAGTAAGCAATGGGTTATAATACCAATGTGTTATGTTTCCTAATCTTAAAAGTTGAGGTTTATGATATTAAAAAAATATTACCATTATACACAAATAAGACTCGAGCAAATTTAGGGCTTACATAATCAATCTGAAAAAACCAAAACCCACCCAAAACAAAGAAAATTAAAATTTAAGTGGCTAGGCTAAAAGGTTAATGAAATTTAAGAGGGAAATTAAAATTTAAGTGGTTAGGCTAAAAGGTTACTGAAATTTAAGTGGGACTACAATTAAGAAAAACCCTTTTTTTTAATGTTCAACCCTGATAATGCACCTCATGAGCGTCGACAATTTGTAGAGAGGCCAGACAGAGGTGTTTTTCATCATTTGCAAGGAGTAGCGCCTGGATTCTCTAACCTTGAAGCTCTTTCATGTCCAGCAGTCGCGAGTGCATGTCAAAATCTGGGCTATGGCTGCGATTCTCATGAGGAGACATGATTGAGTGTGCCCACACAAACTGCCAGAATATAGGGATGACGGATAATTTAGAATGGATAGTGATGAAGTTACTGATTGTTACGTCCTTGCTAACATAGATGGATGTACCGAATGACAAAGCAATTCCATTTGTTGTGAATGTGGGATCACAAAATCCTTAGGATGGAATTATTACATCAAAGAAATACATCAACTAATTCCTTGTCATCCGTTGGTGTAGCAAAAGTAGAGGCAAAGGTAACATAACATTGAAGCATGGGAACTTGAGAACGGGGCAAATGGTTAATTCATACTAAGATCATTTTGGGCTGAAAATAACATATGCTAGATACCGGAGCGATCTTCTAGCCTCTCCAGCAACTAGGGTGTGAAGGGTTTAAGATTCACGAAAAAATCAATTTGAATTTGTTGTGGACAAGCTAAATCTACAGAAAAATAGTGAAGATTCCCATTAATACTGTGTTGGGAATTTCTGATCATTCCAAACAAAATAACTGAACAGAGAATAATGATATGTTTTGACACAGAGAAACGGAGTTTTTTTAAGGCACCAAAAAAAACTTTGCATTCATTAACAAGACTGCTGTTACAAAAAGAATTATTCCTCCAATAGAGGGATTATACAAGAACGCTTCAGTTCCAGAAAGAAATTTCACTCTGTCTCTCCTTGCAAATTTTACACTACTGTGTGTAAATTCTTTTTCAACCTACTTTCACGCTTCTACATGCTATGTATTACATTGCATAGTCAACAAACAACAAAAATGACATTACATTTTTTACTTGTGCCATACTCCCGTGAATTAAAAAAATAATAAAATTAAAAGTCTTCACCTACATTCTATGACTGTAGTAAATTTCATTAATTATTTTACTGATAAAACTGGCCATTAATGAGAATGGAAATTCACGTCACGTAATGAACAGCTCCATGGTGCAGGCCTATACATCGAACCTTGATATCAATCGGACGGCTGTCAGCAAAATCGCACGACCCTTCTTACCGCACTTTACGCGCCGGGGAAAGTAGTTTTGGCAAAACTGCTCACGCCACGTGTCAGCCTATGGGTGTGATCGCTGCCCTTGGAGAGATGCCAGCATTCGGTAAAAGGCGGTGCGGGGAAACCCATGGCAGTTTTCAGGGAAAAAAATGTTGCAGTTGAAATTATCATTTCAACACTCCCCTTTAATTTCAATTGCTGGGTTATCAATCATACCCAGACATTTCCTCAAAAACTCAAAACATTTCTGCCCCAATGGTTTGGTCAGAATATCTGCAACCTGCTCCTGAGTTCTGCAGTGTTCTAAAACAATTTCTCCATTGTTTACCAATTCCATGATGTAATGAAACTTTGTGTCAATGTGTTTCGTTCTCTTATGAAAAATAAAATTTTTGGATAATGCAATAGCTGAACTATTGTCACAAAAAATCACAGTTCCTTTTGCTTGCTCTTGGCATAAACTCCTTAACATCCTTCTCATCCAAATTTCTTGACATGCTGTTGCTGTAGCTGCCACATATTCTGCCTCTGCTGTAGAAAACACTACAATAGGTTGTTTTTTAGAAGCCGATGAAATGGCTCCTGAACCCATGTGAAAAACATAACCGAATGTGCTTTTCCGATCATCTACACTTCCAGCCCAATCACTATCAGTGTATCCAATTAAATCTGAACATTCTAAAACAGTATATAAAATGCCAAACCTTTTAGTACCTTTAACATACCTCAGAATCTTTTATGCTGCCTGCCAATGTGCTTCTTTTGGCCTCTCCATGAATCTAGAAATCAAACTAACAACATGCATTATATCCGGCCTAGTTGCAGTCAAATACATGAGGCCGCCAACTATGCTCTTGTACAAACTAGGATCAAAATCCTTGTTGTTGTCCTCTTTGCTGAGTTTTAATCCCATCACTGTGGGAGTGATTGCTGCTTTGCTCTCTTGCATATTGAATCTTTTCAACACTTCATTAACATATTTCGCTTGTGAGATAAAAATCCCATTTCCATTTTGTTCTACTTCTATTGCTAAGAAGTATCTCAACAAACGCATGTGAGTCATTTCAAATTCTTCTTTCATGACTATTTTGAAATGTTCAATAAGATAATCATCATTACCTCTGAAAATAACATCATCAACATATAACACAACAATTAGTATTTCACCATCCTTTTCTTTGATGTAGAGGGTGGTTTCTCCCTCACACTTTTGAAATCCATTTTCCAGTAGATAGGAATCTATCCCACTGTACCACGCTCTTGGTGCTTGCTTCATCTGATAAAGAAATTTCTTCAATCTGCACACTTTGTGCTCTTGGCCTTTCTTTTCATAACCTAGAGATTGTTCAATGTAAACCTCTTCCACTAACACTCCATTTAGGAATGCTGACTTCATGTCCATTTGGTAAACTTTCCACTTGTTTTGTGCTGCTATGGATAGAACTACTCTCACGGTTTCCATTTTAGCAACCGATGCAAAAGTTTCCTCATAGTCTCTCCCATACTGCTGCTTATATCCTTTGACAACCAGTCTTGCCTTGTGTCTTTCTATTTTGCCTTCAGCATTACTCTCGGTCTTGTAGACCCATTTAACTCCAATGACTTCCTTTCCTTTTGGTAGTTCAACTAAATCCCATGTCTTGTTTCTTTCTATGGAATTGATCTCCTCATCCATAGCTTCTATCCATTTCCTATCCTTAATTGCTTCTTCGAAATGAACAGGGTCATCAACATGAAAATATAAAGCAAACAAAGAGTTCATACCTTCATTTGCTGCTTCTTGTTTATAAATGTCACTTAAATTTCTTAACTTCTTACCTCTTTCATTTGGTGTACAAGTGCTTGAAGAAGCACTTGAATTTCCTCCTTGTGGTGTGCTTGGAGAAGCACTTTCATTTCTCCTCAAGGGTATCTCTTGCTGCCATTGTGTTGGTGCTACTGTTTGGGGATGTATTTCAGCCATCTCCTCATCATCTTCATCATGAGACAAAGAGTTTTTAACATTCATTGTTTTCTCTATGCTTCCATCCCAAGCTTCCTCCTCAATGAACTGAACATCTCTACTCACAATAAGCTTCTTGGTGGATGGGTTATACAGCCTATAAGCTTTTGATTCCTCACTGTATCCGATGAAAATGCATTTCTCCCCTTTGTTGTCCAACTTCTTACTTAGTTGATCTGGAATGTGTGCATAAGCCACACATCCAAAAACTTTCATGTGGGTGACTCCTTGCTTTGTCCCACTCTATGTTTCTTCCAGCACTCTGTTCATGACTTCTTTTGTAAGGCATCTATTCAAAATATATGCTGCACAGTGTACAGCTTCAACCCAATAATACTTTGGCAAATGCTTTGCCTTTAACATACTCCTCGCCATATCCATGATTGTCCTATTCTTCCTTTCAGCAACTCCATTTTGCTACGGAGTGTACCTAGTGGTAAACTGCTTATGAATTCCATTTTCTCTACAAAAACGTAGAAATTATTTGGAGATATACTCACCTCCTCTATCAGTTCTTAGAACTTTAATATGCAGCCCATTTTGGTTTTCTACAAGTGCCTTGAAATTGCAAAATCTTTCAAACACTTCACTTTTGTTCTTCAGGAAATAAACCCAAGTTTTTCTAGTAAAATCATCAATAAATGTTAGTATATAGTGGCTGCCTGCAAGTGATGGAGTTTGCATCGGTCCACATAAATCTGAGTGGACAATCTCTAAGGGTGCTTTTTCCCTTATGCTTTTCCCAAATGGAAAACTTTCTCTGTGTTGTTTCCCCAAGATACAACCTTCACAAAGGCTGTTTGGTTTCTCTATCAATGGTAATCCTCTTACCATTCCTTTTCTACTGAACAAGTTAAGACCTCTGAAGTTGAGATGTCCAAATCTCAATTGCCACAACCAATTTTCATGTTTTGGTTCGCTTTGGAAAGCCTCTTGTGTCACTGCTGCTATTTCTTCTCCATTTTTTAAATTTGCTTTCATTCTGAGAGGGAACATCTTGTTCCTTGTCATCTTTACTTCAGCAATACATTGTTTGCTAGGTGTTTTATCCATGATGGTGCATACATCATCCACAAAGAAAACATTGTACCCCTTTTGAATAAGTTGTCCAATACTTATGAGGTTACACTTCATTCCAGGAAAATAATAAACATTTGATAATAACATAAACTTTATTATCAATCCCTAGTGTGACTTGTGACTTCACACTCTGATCTAACATAGAAAATAGGGCTATGTTTCCTGTCATATGGTTACTACAACCGGAGTCTAGAAACCATACATCTTCACTCTTTGCTTCAACCATATTACAGGCTAAAAACATATTATCTTGGTTGATATTTTCTCTAGTGAAATTTGCACTAGTTCTATTATTCATATCATGTTGCTTCTTCGTACATTCATTTGCATAATTCCCATATTTTTCACAATAGTGACATTGGACATTGGATTTATCATACATTTGTCCTTGAGCATGATGTTGTCCACTTTGTTGGCTACTGCCTTGGCCTTGGTTCTGATTTGGATTGCTGCCTCTTCCTTGAGCATTTGCTGGACTGTTTCTTCCACCTTTGTTTTGGCTTCTGCCTCTTCCTCTCTTGTTTCCTCTGCCTTGACCTCTTCCTCTTCAAAAGAACATCTGGATCTTAAATGCATGCTCTAGAGCTGAGTTTTCATTTCTACTCAATCTCTGCTCATGTGTTATGAGTGATGCATGTAGTTCATCAACTGAGAAGTTTGTGAGATCCTTTGTCTCTTCTATGGTGGTGACAATCACATCGAACCTTGAGGGTAGGATCCTCAATAGTTTCTCCACAATCCTCCTTTCTTCAAGAATCTCTCCATGAGACCTTATCTGTGTGACCAGACCAATCACATGTGTGAAGAATGAGTCAATATTGTTTGACTCCTTCATGCAGAGAGTCTTAAAATCTCTCCTCAGCAACTGTAGTTTTGCTGTCTTCACTTTCTCCATGCCTTGATCTTAGCTGCTGCTATCCTTGGAAACACACTCTCATGCACTACTTGATACAAAAAGTAGAGGGCTTTAGAATCCTTCTTCTTATTGCTCTTCAATAGATCTTTCTCTCCCTAAGTTAAATTATTAAACTCATTTTCATCTGCTGGTTCTTCAAAGCCATCCTCAACAAATTCCCATAAGTCTTGGGAAGCAAGCAAAGCTCTCATAGTTATTGCCCAATAGTCATAGTTTTTTCCATTAAATTGTGGGAGCTGGGTATTATAGATACCCATGGTAGTGCTGGCTCCAGCGATTCTTGCACTCTTAACTATGCTTCAAAACACTTGACTATGTATTTAAAATAACTGACTGTCCTCAACAGTAACACTAAAGAAACTTGAGAAATACCTTGGATTCTTTCTTGACTGAGTCTTCACTCTGTTGGAAAAGTTGTTGCAATAAGAAATCCTTCTTTCAGCTTCTTTGACACCTTCAAAGAGCCTAGACAAGCTCTGATACCATGTTGGGAATTTCTGATAATTCCAAACAAAATAACTGAACAGAGAATAATGCTCTATTTTGACATAGAGAAACAGAGTTTTTTAAAGCACAAAAAAAAACTTTGCATTCATTAAAAAGATTGCTGTTACAAAAAAAATTCTTCCTCCAACAGAGGGATTACACAAGAACGCTTCAGTTCCAGAAAGAAATTTCACTCTGTCTCTCGCAAATTTTACACTGCTGTGTGTAAATTTTTTTTCAACTTACTTTCACGCTTCTGCATGCTGCGTATTACATTGCATAGTCAACGAACAACAAAAATGACGTTACTTTTTTTACTTGTGGCATACTCCCGTGAATTAAAAAAATAATAAAATTAAAAGTCTTCACCTACATTCTACGACCGTAGTAAATTTCATTAATTATTTTATTGATAAAACTGGCCATTAATGAGAATGACAATTCACGTCACGTAATGAACAGCTCCATGGTGCAGGCCTGTACATCGAACCTTGATATCAATCGGATGGTTGTCAGCAAAATCGCACGGCCCTTCTTACCGCACTTTACGCGCCAGGGAAAGTAGTTTTGGCAAAACTGCTCACGCCACGTGTCAGCCTATGCTTGTGATCGCTGCCCTTGGAGAGATACCACCGTTCGGTAAAAGGCGGTGCGGGGAAACCCATGGCAATTTTCGAGAAAAAAAAACGCTGCAGTTGAAATTATCATTTCAACATACTACCGATGTGGAAGCTCACGTGAAACGCCTCCAAAAACTCATTGGAATGTGTTGTTCGAATATCTACGATTTTTCGCCCAAGGTATATTGTTTGCAATTTTCTTATTTCCGCATTTCCATGTTTCTGGCCGAAATGATGAGGATGATTTTTAAATTGTGGGAATTTATTCTCATCAGTGTCATGTCCTCCTTTAATTCATTGTTATCTAGAATCTGAGAAACATAATTTTTAACTTTAAAGCCTTGATTGTGTTAATCCCTGGTGTGTCTCACTGTCTCAGTGTAGTGGCTTGCTGCTGCTAATTGGGAATAGAGGGTTTTTTACTGGAAGGACAGGCTCTGTCCCAGGATCTTTTTGAAATAACTATCATTTATAACACTAACTGTAAAGAGTGAGGCGTGGTGGGGTGCAGAATGGTTGAAAACCCTACTGGTTATTTTATTTCCAGAGATAGCCTTCAATCTCGATCTTCTTCTGAATGTTAAAATCTTCATACACTAAAAAATTGTGTCGGTGAAGTAGATCTATAATCATCAAGTCCCACCTCGTTTGCATTCAGAGAGAGGACGAGGATGCCAGTGAATCAAGTACTTACAGTGCTGGTCAAGAGTTTTTGGATCGCTTTGGATATTTCTCTTGATGAAATAATATCATTCCCACTGACTTTGAGTTGCTTCCCGCGTATTCGGTTGATCCTAATTGGTGAAAAAATTCATGATGTTCTCATTCCTCTCACCGAGATCGCAAAAAGCTATGCCAAGGTATGCCCACATTGAATCTTCATTTTTCATCTTTTATTATGGAGAAAGTTGACTCTAGAAACACACATCAATATCAGCGGATGTGTCACATAACACACAACTCTTTTAGCTCAAGTGTCAGCCCCTCCCCAACTGCAACTTCGTCAATTCATCTTTCTTCGATTCCAACTCCTGGTTCAGAGGTCAATTGATTCAATATTGATAAGAAGACAAACAATGAATTATCCTCCCCACTAATTAATAGCCTGCTTGCACATCTGTAGTCATGAAAAAAAGTTACTAGGTGACCCACGATTAGCTTAAGGCTCCTATATGTAACGGGGTACTGATCCCACAAGCTCTTTCTTCTATGTTGTTTCTTTCGTGTCTTCACCCTCAAGTTCTCTAATTGCAAGAGAGATAACTTCCTAGTGGAAAACTGGTGTGAACATTGCTCATTCAAATTATCAAACTATAATAATACATACATGAGCGACGATGGTTGAATGTTAAAAAAAACACCATTAAACAAATACATATTGCATGTGAACATTAACCTTAAGATGAGAGTTACAGTCAACTAGATGACAGACTACACTGAAAACAACTCACTGTAAAAAGTACTAAGATCCAGTTTTGATATAAACATGATCGCAAATAATCTAATGCTATACCTTTAAACTTCTCAACTAAGGCACTTGGGAACAAATTACTCAGATTGACCATGTTAACATATAAGTATTATGCAATTCCTGTGCTCATTGTTCCCGAAGATGACGATAAAACTTGTTCAAAAATCTGCAATGAGTCTGTCACTCGGATCCAAATCCACTTATACGAGGAATGGATCTCGTTTCAGGAGACATATACTAATACAAAAGAACAAGAATCTGATACGAATATGAGATTCCAAGATTCCAAGGAGAATTGAATGCAGATGTGAGTGCAGGGTACCCTAGGGCAAATCCTGTAAGCAGTGTCCCACATTGATGTTAGTGTATATTAGGAAAGCATGCATCCTCCAATTCATTAATAGAACAAATGGACTAGTAAATTTTAGCAATGTTGTTCCCAATGTACGTAACTTGGTCATTTCTACCAGGAGATCTTAAGGAGCCTGGAATAAACAATGACAACAAAATACCCAAATAATGACAAAAAAATACCCAGAATACAATGACCCCTTGCAAAAGTCTTCAAACAGACCCGACAAATCAAACCTTGAACCAGTTTGTAACTTTAGAACAAACCGTTGCAGGCTATCCTGTACTCAACCTTGGCAAGGAAAACACTAATACATGTGCTATGGTTGGGGAAAACAAATATGCAGTATTCTCAAAGAGGAAACACTCAAAATAAATCACACCCAACATTAACGAAAACCAATGTAATGCAAGGACCTTAGAAAGTTTCATACCCAGAAATAGAGTGTTGACAATAAGAACCACTTTTGAGTGACAATGGTTTTTTCCTTTCCCTAGCGCACAAAATCTATTAACAATCATCATACATGGCACCCGAACAAGACTGCATATCAGTGTTGGTCCATTTTAGATTACAGTTTCATCTTGTCATATATGCAGACACGCATTTGGCTTACTGTATATAATTAATATGCCTTATAGTTCAATAAAAAACATATATTTCAAGGAAGACAGGAGCGGCTTCATCCAACCAGTCGACGTATTAAAAAAATCACACTGACAGCGAGGATGGAATAGGGAATTTGTAGTACAATATTATTGTTTTTCTGTATTTTAGCGAGCAGTAGTACAGGCCACATGCTAGTACAATCATAGTTGGTCAACATGATACAGATGGTGTTGATTCCATATATATCCAATTTTATTGCTAGAAGATCTGACCGAAAATCCCCATTACTACTCCATCCATCACAGTAGCAGGCATGGCTGCCAGAACAATTACAAGAGCAGTTATTGTCATAATTACTTGTGTCCTGATTCCATTAGTGGTAGCCCAGGGAGGCAGTCAGAATGGAAGTCCTAGTTATGAAACGAATTTGAGAGAAAAATGCCTAATTCTTGTTAAGGTCTGGTGCCTCATAATAGTTTTTGTGGGCACATTTGCAGGGGGAATTTCTGCCTATTTATAATATCCATATATTATTACCTTCTTATATTTTTATTTCTCTAATTTTGCATGACTTTCATTGACCACCAATAATAATAATTGCATCATTGTTCACCTACCTTCGAAATTTCCTTTCCATAAATAAACAATTCTAGAGTTAGGTTTCTTTTTTAGCAGGATATGGTTTCTTTTTAGCAGGATATAAATAATATGAAGAAGGTGTTTGGAATCGATTTGAAAGTAATGTCACCCTTGTTCTAGCTAGCTTTTTTACGTTTCTCATTTATTCTTTATCTTGTAAATTCCATTACAGCTCAATTTATAATTACATCCATGTCATCCTACCGAAAGCATTAGTTCCGATAACATGGAGTTGTAATATGTGTAAAGCACAGAGGCACTAGAACAGTGAAACATTATCTGAGCAGGCTGCCAGTTTACAACTACATCCATGGGATTATTTAACATGGCACTATACCCAACGCATTAGTTCCAATCGCATGGAGTAATATATGTAAGTGCATGAATAAGATCATAGAGCTTCTAGGAGAGTGAAACACTATTTGGGTAGGTTGCCATTGATTTAAAGGCTCATATTGGAATTGAATCAAACTAGATTAATAATTTGTTTAAGGTGTTACATTTATAGGTTTGGAAGGCTGAGATTAGATTAATAGTTTATTTAGGGTACTGTTATGTTTGATAATTACAAATTTACAACGTTTAGATTACCTTAGTTGAGGTTTTCTTTTTGAAATCTATGTATCTAAATTTTATTGTTGATCTTGTTCCATTTTTATCTATTAGATGGAAAATTTTACTATAAAGATAGAGATGTGAGATGTTTTGATGTTATTTCAATTTTTAACCAATCAAAAATAAACATTTAGAATGGTATAACACCTCAGTCCAAACATGTTATCCGTTCAAGAACCGTTGTCAAGATATCAGGGAAGACATCAAGGACAACATACGACTGCTCAACATGTCTCCAAAACAATTCATTGTCAAGACATCGGGGGAAACATATGGTTGCTCAACATGTCTCCAAAGAAATATATGTTTGGTGTTGAGAACTTTTGGAATCCTTTGTGCATTGTTTGAAGAGCACAAAAATGGTTGCTTAACAGGTTTCTAAAACTTTAGATAAACAAAAGCCGCAAGTCTCTTATGCTGAAATGGAGAAACACTTTCTGTTTTCATACATAAGTCTAACATTGAAGATTTTGGTTTACAAGAACATTTTTCTTTTGTTGGGAACTCAGTTCGCTACTGGTGTCTTCTTGGGGATGGCTTGGATGCATTTTCTCAACGATTCTACTTCAACATTTGCAGATTTGATGGACAAGATGTATCCTTTTGCCTTCATGCTCTACACTCCATGCTACCTTATTATCATTCTCATAGACCTCACCGTCGCCTGGGTGTATCAGAAACAAGATGGGTCAAATGTCACTATAATTCCTCTTCAAAGAAAAGTCAGTGAGGGCCTAACATTTTGATACCCTTCCTTCTTATAACAGCAGATACTATATGGAAGTAGATATTAACTGTGAATTAGGTTTTGAATTGATTATGAATGGGTGTATTAAGGAAGTAAATATTAATTGGGAATTAGGTTTTGAATTGATTGTGAATGGGTGTATTCAAGAATCTTGCCAAAAAATTAACTAATTCAAATTTGATATACTTCTTTATAACAGTAACAAAGTAGATACTATTTTGAATTGATTGTGAATAACTGAATTGTTAAAATATCTTTTTAAAATATAATTCAAATCAATAAATTATCTGGAAACAAAAAAAAAAACATTAATCAATTTCAATATCACAAATTTTCCATTTGGATAACACAATTTTTCATTCACTGATTGATAGCAGTAATGTTGTAATTACCAAATATTAGCTCTACAGAAAGCAGAGTACCCACACATATGGGCCAGACAACACTCAACTTGCAAGTGAGTTAATTATGTAATGTCATATATAACGTGTATTTTTATGTTGATTGTTGATTTTGGGAATATTCTGGAATCAAATCGACATAGAAAGTAAATTGTTTCACTACCCATGTCCCTCCAATTCCAAAATATTCTGGGAATCAACAATTTGAAATATATAGTTTTATTGGGGATTTTATTTATCATTGTAGAATAAGCTTTTTTTTCTTTGTTATCAGAAATTCGAGGTATATAGCTATTGGGGATTTTATTTATTATTGTAGAATAAGCTTTTGTTTTCTTCATTGCACTAGATAAACGTACGGTCACAATTTTATTTGATTGATAGTGACCTATGATTTTTTAGATAAGCAAGATCTCCAAACACCTTCACAGACAACTACAATAGTGAACATGGTGACGACGACCTCATTGGTAAACAAGACCTCCATTGGAGATAGTTTACTTCTCGTACTCGCACTGTGCTTCCATTTTACCTTCGAAGGGATCGTCATTGGTGTTATAGGCAAGTCTTGTCTCCTCTGATCCAGGTGGATATTGGTGGCCACCCGCCATTTCCACTTAGACCCCCACCATTGCTTCTTTCAGTTTTTCATTTTCCTTAATTGTAGCAGAGTTTACTATTTTTAGTAGTTTTTTGGGCCCTAAACTTCTGGAGATGTTTTGAGGTGCTAAATGATGTTTTTTTGGAAATCTACTGCCAAAGATTTTTTGTCTAAAATCATATTTTTTGTCGTAGTCCTCGAAGAGATCTTTCCAATGGGCTATCATGCACGTCAAACGGAGATAATATGACCAAGTCGTGACCCTGGGAAGTTGGTTGTCCAACTCACCCCAACGGGGCCCATAAACTCTTGGTGTTACATCTCCTCAGGTTAGGGTTTTGGTTGTTTAGGGTTTGCTCTTATTGTTCAATAATAAAAAGGCCCTTGAGCCTCATTGGAAGGTAGTTCAGAGGCATGTAGCCACCACATCTCTTCTTAGAGATAAGCTACCATCGCCCTAGCTAGTTTATTTCCATTCCTGTTTGTAAGCATATTTCAGTATTTTACATTAATGAAATGAAGTATTATTTTCACTGCATCTTTGTGTTTATGGTTATCTCTATAATTTGTTGCGTTCTTGTTTAAATCCGGATCAGTGGTATCAGAGTGGTCTGCGTTCTTTTTCTCTGTTTTTCTTTGCATGTCCCCAACGAGGTCGAGATATAAGGAGTTAGGGCCTAAACTGGTCGAACCTTTGCAAGACCTGCCTCGCAAATCCCGACGGCCTCCCATGGCGGATGAAAAGAAAAATGATGGGGCAGGAGATCCTATCAAAATCTTGCTCGAAGAAGCCCTCGAGCGAGAAAGGAATGCGATGATGGACAACTTTGCCCAGATCCTTTAGCGGCTACCTAGGGGTAATGGATCGGCTTCCAACAACTACTCTGGAAACACCACACCATTTAAGGTACAAGTTAATTTTGAAATCCCCATATTCAAGGGTCAGATAGACATAGATGCCATCGATAAATGGTTAAATCTGCTAGAGGGTTATTTTTCTATTCATGATTTTTCCACTCGGGAAAAGATTATTTTCTCTCTTCTCAAAGCAGCCCCCCACATCAAGGATTGGTGGGAAACCTACTATGAGCAGAAGGATGAAAGTACAGTCTCACTATTTTCAGCCACACCCACTTGGAATTCATTCTGGGATGTCATCAAGGAACACTACTACCCTGTCGAAAGCTATGAGGATCAATACATAAAGTGGACCACGCTGCGGCAGGGAAGGGACCAAGACGTTCCAGAGCTTACTAATATTTTCCATACCGTTCGTACAAAATTGGGTATCAAGGATACAAAGAAGCATTTGGTACTCAAATACCGTGGCTGCCTGCACAAGTACATCCAGGAAGAAATACAATTCCTGAACATCTCCTCGCTTGGAGCAACATACCGTTATGCCATCGAGGTCGAGCAAAAGTTTAAACAGAAGAAGTGAGACTTTGGATTTTAAAATCCGAAATAAGGGAAAGGTGCCCCCAAACTATAGAACAAAATTCAAAGCCAAGGCCGGGTGGCCCAAGACGACCCACCAAAGTTGCAAGCAAAGAACAATGTCGCGAAGCTAAAAAAGGACACGGGAAAGTGGTGTGAGTTCCATAAGAGCTCCACTCACAACACAAGTGAGTGTCAGTCCAAGCCGTCACTGGTGGCCGAGCTAAAGGTTTCAGAATCAGATGCATGTTCCGACTTTGAGTCAGAAATCGACAAGGGGAATGACAAAGGGAAGCAGATTATTGATGCGTAGCCCAACGCCACCATTGCCACCACGAAGATCTAGAAGGAGGAACCCGAAGATCCAGAGGAGGAGGAACGTCTCTTCCACTCCCAGATGTGGGTAAAGGGCTCCCCACTATAGTTCATTGTCGACAACGGGTTCCAAAAGAACCTCATTTTTGTAGAGGTCATGAAGTGACAGGGCTTATCAACCACAGTACATCCACAACCATACACCATTGGGTGGCTTCACCAAGGGCAAGATCTTCGCGTGAGCCAACAGTGTCACCTTCCATACAAAATCAAGCCCTTCACGGATGAGGTATTGTGTGACATTGCTCCCCTTGAAGTTTGTGATGTATTATTAGGACAACCATACTTGTGGAAGCGACACATTGTGTATGAATCAAGGCCCATTGCTGTTATTGTTACCTTGGGAAATAAGTTGTACAGGATACCAGAGGTAGCACTGCCTACTGCCATCTCTTTGGTTACTACAAAACAATGCAGTTAGCTAATTTCCAAAACCAGGAATTTTTTTTTCCTAATGATACGCCCTCAAGGAAAGAAGAATATGGTGGCCATGACCTCCAGACAGGGCCCCTCCGCATGACAACTACAGATGGACAAGGTCGCGGAGGAGTACGAGGACATCTTCACCTCCCCCGCAAGGGTTCCACTACACTGTCAAGTCAAGCACTCCATCAATCTAACCCCATGTGCACTGCTTCCCAATGGACCAATATATCGACGCTCTATTCTAGAGAACGATGAAATCAAGAGGCAGATTTAAGAGCTGCTACAAAAAGGTCACATCTGCCCAAGTTCATCACCTTGTGGGAGACCGATCGTGTTTGTACAGAAGAAGGATGGGACTTGGAGACTCTGTATTGACTATCGGGTGCTTAACAAGATCATTGTTCGTAATAGGTACCCAATCCCATAGATTGATGACCTCCTGGACCAACTAAAGCGGGAAGAATATTTCAGCCAGATTGATTTGAAGTTAGGATATCACCAGGTACCAATTGAACCCTTTGGTGTGTGGAAGACTACCTTCAAAGACAAGGAGGGCCTTTTCGAATGGTTGGTTATGCCTTTCAGATTGAAAAATGCTCCTTCAACCTTCATGAGGCTAATGGATGACATCTTGTAGCCATTCACCAACTAATTTGTAGTGGTATACTTGGATGACATCCTGATCTTCAGACAGAGTTGGGAAGAGAACCTCCACCACATCCAATAGGTTCTCCAAACACTGCAGCAACACAGGTTATGTGCCAATTTGGAGAAATGCACTTTTGGCATGACCTAGGTTCAGTATCCGGGATACATTATTGATGAATAGGGGGTGCATGTGGATCCAACAAAGATCCAAGTCATTCGGGATTAACCATCTCCAACCACTTTTATAGAGCTTCGCAGCTTTCTAGGTCTTGCCAACTTCTACTGCAGGTTTGTGCTAGGATTTTCTCATATCACTTGACCCTTGAGTCGAGTCACCAAGGGAGGAGCAAATGCAAAATTCTTTTGGTCTGAATCTCAACAGAAGGCATTCATAGAGTTGAAAGATCGCCTCTACTTAGCACCAGTGCTCGCATTACCAGACTTGCAACAGCCATTTGAGGTTGAGACAGATGCCTTTGACTATGTTATTGGGGTAGTCCTTACTCAACACTAGCATCGAGTGGCATATCATAGTGAGACAATTTCAGACACAGTCCAGAGGTATCCCACTTATGACAAAGAGATGTATTCCATTGTGCAGGCCTGCCAACAATATAAGCATTACATTTTGGAGAAGGAAACAGTCATCCACATGGACCACCGACCTCTGTAGTTCATACAGATGCAAGCGAAATCGCAGAATGACCACCATCAGAAGTGGTCCACGTACCTGCAACAGTTCCATTTGAATATCAAGTATAAGAAGGGGAACACCAATAATGTTGCAGATTGCCTCAGTCAACCGCCGATCATGGAGTTAACCACCGTGCTCAACTCTTGTGGGCACAAGACTTCTGATTGGCCAGTTCTCTATAAAAGTGACCCAGAATTCAGCCACACATACCAGACACTCTTGGAGGGTTAGCACGTTCCAGATTTTCACGTCCAGGATGCCCTGTTATGCCACCTGGGTCACCTTTGTGTTCCTTCAAGTGAGCATTCCAAGATGATTTTGGAAGCACACTATAGTCAGGCTGATGGGCATTTCGGGGTCGATAAAATGGTGTCAGTACTATAGAAGTATCTTTATTGGCTGAATCTTCGACACGATGTCGAGAAGTACATCAGATCATGCACTTCCTACACCATTGCCAAACTGACCATCAAGAAGCAAGGCCTCTATACCTTGCTGCCTACCCCTAAACGACCTTGGGAATCCATCTCCATGGATTACATGTGAGACCTTCCTTCCACTAAGCATGGAAATGACTGTGTTTTTGTGGTCGTTGACTAGCTCTCGAAGATGGCCATTATGGCGGCCTGCAAGAAGAATATCACAGTAGAAGCCACTGATAAACTCTTCTTTGAACAAGTGTGGGTACACTTTGGGATCCCATAGTCTATCATCTCCGATCGAGACAGCAGGTTCCTTAATAAATTTTGGTCCAGTCTCTGGTCGATGCTGGACACCAAACTCACTAAGTCCACAACCTTCAATCTTGAAACTGATGGCCAGACAAAGGTTGTCAATAGGATAATCATACACATTCTGCGCATGTACAACTCAAAGCATCCATGCACATGGGATGAGAGCCTCCCCTATGTTCATCACAACTACAACTGGGCTCTCCATAGCTCGACTGGCCACAACCCTTTTCAGGTGGGCTTGGGATTCCAACCACTATCTCCCATTGATGTGGCCATGCCATTTGTAGTTACTCACATAGATTCGGCTCATGTCTAGTTCGAAATAGATAAGGCAAATAACTTCATTGAGCACATCTAACATATTCACCAACAGGTCCATGACATTTTGGAGAAATCAAATGCAAAGTACAAGCAGCGATGTGATCAACATTGGGTGCCACACAAGTTTCAGGTAGGCAACAAAGTCTGGTTTCATTTGCAAAAGGAACGCCTTACCTGAGCCTATTGGAAACTCTGACCACTCCGATATGGTCCTTACACCATTACCAAGGCTATGGGAGATAATGCATTTGAGCTCAACATTCCCCCATTCCTTGGCCTACACCCAGTGTTCAATGTGGACCGCCTTGGGCCATACTTTCCACCATTACTAGACACATCTGACATTGCAGAACAACTCACACCCACAGAGTTAAATCCAGATTGCATGGAACAAGTTGCAACTGATCAGATCATGGACACACAGATCAAGCACACTCTCCAATATAATATCCAACTATATCGGGTTGTCAAAGTAGGCCAACTCCTTCACCAGGGCAAGTGGCTCACCAGGGACCAAGTTCAGTAGAAAGTCCCTCATCTCATGGAGGAACTCATTGTAATGGGGACCATTGCTTCCTAGGGGGGAGGAATGATTCGGGTGGATATTGGTGGCCACCAGCCAGTTCCACTTGGAACCCCGCCATTGCTTCTTTTAGTTTTTCAGTTTCATTAGTTGTAGCACAATTTACTATTTTTAGCAGTTTTTCGAGTCCTAAACTTCCAGAGCCGTTTTGAGGCCCTAAACGACGTTTTTTTGGAAATCTACTACCAATGATTTTTTGTCTAAAATCATCATTTCTGTGGTAGTCCTCGGAGAGATCTTTCCAACGGGCTATCACACATGTCAAACTAAGATAATATGACCAAGTCACAACCCTGGGAAGTTGGTTGTCCAACTCACCCCTACGAGGCCCATAAACGCTTGGTGTTACATCTCCTCAGGTTAGGGTTTTGGTTGTTTAGGGTTTGCTCTTATTTTTCAATAATAAAAAGGCCCTTGAGCCTCATTGGAAGGCATTTCAAAGGCATATAGCCACCACATCTCTTCTCAGAGATAAGCTACCATCGCCCGAGTTGGTTTATTTCCATTCCTGTTTGTAAGCATATTTCAGTATTTTACATTAATGAAATGAAGTATTATTTCCACTGCATCTCTGTGCTTATGGTTAACTATGTAATTTTTTGTGTTCATGTTTAAATCCGGATCATCCTCTCAGCTTAAGGGTCCTATATGTAACAGGAAACTGATCCCACAGGGTCTTTCTTCTCTTCCATCTATTATGTTGAATTCTTGATATGCCAATCCTTGTTTTTATTCCTTTCAACATGCCAGTTCTGACATCAAACAAGTCATAAGAATTTTTAGGGTAAAAGGCATAGGAAAGGCATCAAATATTTGTAGGCATGGCTAGCGATGGAGATAGTCAAGCCATTCTCAGGCCCTTTCATCACCGAGCCAATGAAGCCGAGGTAGGTATTTGCAATTTCTCCTTTTCTTACTTCTGAGTGAATGGAATGTTTCTCTGGGTTCGAACTTGTGCTTTCTATCGTGTAATATTTCCCAAAAATGCCATAGTATATAAGAAAAAAAAAGGCAATCAACTTTGTTATAGTTTTCCATAATGCGTGAAAAATTTTTAGAAGGAATTAAACATTTATTCATTTATTTATTTAGTTCACTAACAGATCTGTAAGATCGTCGATCACAAAAGAAAACCCTGATACCTCTTATGATGGGAAAAAAATATTGCGAACTTTTAAATGGAGTGGAATGATAATCTTTATGTTGGAACAAAGTCTCAACCTAGCAAAATTTTATTATCGTAAGCTAGTTGTACCATCACATTAGAGTAATTATAATTGTCAGTGCAAGAGAAACTAAGCATGTCACAAGAAGTCACAAATAAAATGTTAGTACTTGGCATATTTCTATTACCTCAACCCAGGTACTTCACTATATTCTGAAATATCATGGCGAGTTTTGAAATAGCCATAATAAAAAAGAATGTGCTTAAATGCTCAACCCAACCACCCAGAACTAGAATTTAATACAACTCATACCTAAAATTCCTTGGAACCTTGTGGTTTTGGTTGAACTCTTTCTTTTGTCAAGTTACATAATTTCTTAACTGTTTGTTTTATATTTAATTTCTACAGCCCCTTCTGGTACGAAAATGGCTTGTTTCAATTACATCTGTAGGTTGTGGGATCACTGTGTTTTTTTAGATTGAGCCTTGTCAAACAATGATGGAGCTTTTCTTTCCTTTGGCACTTAGAATGGCATGGATTTTTTTAGGCTTAGTGGAATTTTGTTTTTTATTTCACATGGTTATTGCCAAAGCCCAACAAATGTGTCACCACCATATATATATATCTATATATATATATATATATATATATATATATATATAGAGAGAGAGATATATTGGATTTATTTTGGGTGGTTGGAAGGGATGATTGTTATCCTCTCCACCTAGCTTTAATTCCCACAAGTGACATGTTGAGCTCTTAAATGAGTATACCATTATAAATATGGCTTCAATCCTCATTGTTAATTAACCTTGTGCCTTGAATATTCTTGGGTTTATCCTTGTTACCATTCTTGAAATGAGGGGAAGTAGTTGGGGGTTTTCCTTGGGCATAAAACATGGGGTGTGTAAGATTGCTTCAAGAAACATGTTCTAAAGTTGACTTTGCACTGCATAACTTGGACATTACCTCAAGAAACATGTCCTGAAGTCAGAGTTTTCACTGCATAACATGGACATCCTTCGAATTAGGTGTTAGGTGTTGGAAAATGTATCTAGGTTTGGTCTTCATAATTGTACTTGAAGTCAAATGTAATATAATTTTCAAAATAATTGAAGAAATAATTTTATTATTGAAATTGACTTATTAAAGCATGGGTTTCATGCTTGGGTCATTTGTATAGGCCAAGCCTCCATTGTAGGATTTAGGTCATTGTCAAAGTGAATTTATGAGGACTCTTCCATCCATCGAAGTCTCCTTATTGCCAAAGAACTCATCATCAAGTTGGCTTACCTCAAAGTATCATGTTGGCCTAAATACAATGACACACCTCTTCATATACTCATGTTGGCTCATTTCAAGATGGACAAAAACTATATATAAGGATGAGGACTTCGCATAACACAAGGATTTTCATAATTTAAAAGATAAGTTTTAGTACAATTATAGAATGGAAGCTCGAACTTCACAGAAGTTTTCAGTGATCCATGAAATGAAGTTTCAGTGTTTACAGTGGACAATTTTTAGTGCTATCTCAATTTTAGACAATTATGGTGACCATGTTTTCGAGCTATTACAAATACCACAGTCTCAATTTATCATAGTTTCAATGCTATCTTATTTTGGTGCAAAACAATGATGAAGTCTCACCACAGTGCCATAGTCTCGGTGAAACTTGAATGAATGATTTCAGTGTTAGTACCAACAATGTAGTCTGACTGCAAACACAGTGATAAGGATTCGATGCAAGCACAATGATGAGGTTGACTTGATGGATGGAGGCGGTCTTGAGTCTAAGTTGTAAGGGTCATGGTGATCTCATTTCGAATCTACAGAAGGAACTATGGTGGGGTTTTGCACTGACATCATGCCTACATATTGTGTACTATTTTATTTGTTGCTTGGCATTAGTCTTGATGATAAGAAAAGATAAATCGAAAGAACTAATAATAATAACAAAACGTCACAAGATAATGTAATTAATAAGGGAAATCATTTAATTTCCACTCCTTTAGATTTCCCAACATGAGTATATGAAGAGGTGTGTCACTTTATTTAGGCCTACATGACACTTTGAGGTAAACCAACTTGATGATGAGTTATTTGATAGCATGGAGACTTTGATGGATGGAGGAGTCTTCACTAATTCACTTGAACAATGACCTAAAGCCTATAATGGAGTCTTGACCTCGGCTTCATTGGCTAGGTGGTGAAAAGGCTTGAGAATAGCTTGAATATCTCCATCACTAGCCATGCCCCCAAATATCTGATGCCTTGCCTCTGCCCTTTACCCTTAAAATTATGCTTAGTAAATGTAAAGGGAAATCCAAAGGAGTGGCAGTGGAAAATTTTGCCTAGTAACCTTTGGATTTCCTAGTTATACCCTTGAATATTCATAGTAAACATAAGAAACAAGTTTCACAACTGATTCCATGACATTTAGATATAACTCAAGCTTGAGGGCATCTTCCCATTTCAAGGTTTTGAGCTACTACCTAGCAAATTCACTTATTTTCTTGTTGTCAGTATTTTGTAAATTTATATCAATGGTGTTCTTTTGTTTATTTCGGGTAGTTTGTAATCGTTTATGTTTCTTTATGAAGACTAAGCCAATGTTCATGCTATGGAAACAAGTTTTAATTCTTGTTGACCATTTATTTTCAGTGATGTTGTGCTAGCATGGGCGTCTACAAAAAAGCGCTTCACAACAAAGGTCTAATTATATTTAAGGTCTTCCTATCACTTGTTTACCATTAGTTAAATAATAAAAATACATCTTTTAAAATTTGAAGACATCATGTAAGTATCTTTATTCTTCCTAAACCCAAATTATTCCTATGTTGGCTATAGGAGAAAGATGATATCGATAACCAAGAAGAAGGGGAAGGATAAGAGAAGGTTAAATCTAACAACTCAGATGATGTAGCAACTAATTCATCCAATAACTGATGCGATTGTTCATGGAAAAGAAAGTGTGGAATATGAGAATGCAACATATACTCTTGCTAAAACAATCTTGTGAGATGCATGCAAGTTAGCCTCCACCTCCAATAAAGATATGGGAAAGAAAGTTGAAATTGAAAAATTGTATGTATCTAGTTGGCTTTACTTAGAATAATTAATCAACTCTATTACAATTAGGATTTTTTTAGTTCTACTTGTAATTTTATATCTAGTCCATTGTTTTGTAATATCGACCATCTCTATTAAGCTACTTTTTCTATCTTAAATATGCGAGTTTTCCTTTTAACTTGAAGTCTTCTAAGAAATATTGTACACAAATTTTTGCTCGCTTGCTTGAACTGTATATCACATGGTGAAACTATATTTCTTCAATACCATAAACATTTTATGAAAATCAATGAAATTCACTACTTCTATTTTGAGGATAACATAAGCTTCATGGATAGAGAAAAGAATTTGGAAGATGAGTTCTCCAGGTAGTATCGCTCTTTGAACAAGACCACTAGTTGTAGTGGATTGTCAATATTTATAGTTGTTTACCAAGCTTTAGCAAAAGGTTTATCATTTTTTTTTATCGATTATTAATTGATGGATTTTTTATTTCCACTTGTTTCTCTTTCCTAAAATTTTTGTGCTAACTAGTTTGAACTAATTGATGATCAAACGTTGGTGGTATTTTCGTAGTATGTTAAATCCTTGTTTGTATTGAATCCATTATTGTTGTAAAAGATCAATCGATGTGTTATATCTTGGAAGAAAAATGTATGGTAAATATGGGAAAACTATTGGTGCTTTGCATGTAAATCTTCAAAACAGATCAAAACTACTCTTATTTTATCTTTTCATTATAATGATAATTGATGTTTTGAGTTTAGTGATTGAATTTTTAAATCAATATACAGGTCTTGCCTCGAGGGAGTGAATTATCTAGCCTAAAAAACACACTAGGCTGGTCACAGTTGTTCCCTCAAATTGTAAGTTTTGTGTTGGAATTCAATGTGGATTTTCCATTTAAGAACTTGTTGTGCTCTACAACAAACCCCCATTTCATACATATTTTTCTTTTTCAAAACTATAATATGAAATGGGTCCCTTTTCTTTAAATTGGTATCAACTTATCATTATTCAAAAAGGTCCGAAAAGAAATAAAACATTATAAAACCTTTTTGATAGATCACTTAATCGGTCTTATAATAAAGAATGAGTAATATTTTATTATTGCGATAAAGCGATTGCAAGATCACATATCGCAATGACAAAGGATGCATGACTTAAAAGACCCATTGATTTTCCCCAATGCGACAATGCACAAATGGCTATCAGATATCGCGAAGGCAAGCGATCATAACAAAAGGTCCCTCTTCGCTCCGATGCGATATCGCTATCGGCGATCGGGGATGTACCATGCATCCATCTAAAGCCCTCGTTTAAAACTCCCGATGTGAATTGGCGATATCGCTATCAGCGATCGAGGATTCCGAAAGGACACCAATATAACAACTTAAGCTCTCCCCCGATCGCCGATTGCGATAAAGCTAAAGCGCAAATTTCAAAAAGGATTGATAAAGCTGGGATATATTATGGTTATTTAGTATTAAAGGCCTTTCTCTTCCCAATAGCGATTCACTTACGCTCAACCGCCAAAACATCAAAGCCACGCTTAAATGAATAATTCGGCCAATAAACGAAATGATGAGCATTTAAAGGATTGACAAGTTTAAACAGCCATTTAATGGAACCGTAAGGCTAAAATCTCTTCAGAGATTGTATTCGCGGCCACATTAAGTAAAATCCTCCATTATTCATTGATTAATATATCTCGTTCATATTTGGTTTGCGCTACCAATTCTCCGCATTACGTTCATTTTCTCTCCTGTGCAGAGCTCTTCTAAAGTAGCAAATTCAAGCCAAATGGGGAAGAAATCTAAGAAAATTGCAACAGCTTCCGCTTCGACAATTACAGGACAACACATTGCCGATCCGGGAGCAAGCAAAAAGGGACTAATATCCGACACCACATGTCTAGGACTCAGTAAAACTACTTGGCTAAGCATCTACAATCTGATTGAGGTTGAAGAGCCTGAGGTAACAACAGTGCAAGCCACAGCATATACGACTTGGAAGTCTGATGCTACTCTAAAGGATTTAGCCGACTCTTACCTTCATCGGATAGCAGCCCGAGAACAAATTCTACCATATACAGATGTGGTGAGATGGGAAATTGAAGAAATCCCAATCATAAAAAGGACATTTTGCACCATGGATGGGAGAGCCTTCGGCTCATTCAACCTGATGATTTGAGGCAAATGTACCATTTGCCTGAACTAGAGAAGAAGTACAACAAGGCATTCTTGGAGAAATCTAGAAATGAAAACGACATTGAATCAGAACCCATACGGGATTAGAGGCAAAACCCAGCAAAACACAAGCATGAGTCTTCAGGTAAGTACTATGTCGATTCCTTGTGTTCTCCTTATTGTTATGCCGGGGTAATGATGTGTAGGTTGTGGGGGTTACATGATTCCGCAAACTTCACTATAGAGATGGTGCCTTTGATGGAGTCAGCATGCAATAGTGAAATAATGGATTGGGGAAATATACTGTCTGATAAGTTAGCAACCGCAGTTCTTGAATTTAGAAACAAATCTCGCATTACTGAAAGGTTCATTCCCCCATTTTACTATAGTGCCTACATCTTGGACACCCTGTGTTTTAATTCTGAATTTCCTGTGCTTGGGTGGGGATGGAGTCCACAAGACCCCATTCCCATTCATATATACCACCAGACGTTATGGAAAGCCCACTATAAACACCATTTATATCAAGTTTGCAATGGTTTTATGTTACCCATTCACTATGCCATTTTTGACAAACCTGCTCCTAAGATTTCCTCACAAGCGGAGATTGACTTGACAGCTGTATGGAGATGGTTCAGAGAAGAAAAATTCACCTATGTAAGAGTTTTCGGCAGCCAGGCGAAGCCTCATGTCCTCCCTTTGTATATACCCAACAAACTGTTAGCCCGAGAGGTAGCATATCAGATTACATCCGAAGGAGTTACACAGACTCTAAGGAATAAAAAGAAGTAGGTTTGGCCTTCTTTTCCTCTAAGATGTGGTGTCTATGCTCTGCATGACTTTAAACATGCAGAGAAAGAAGCAGATAAGATTAAGGCACTGAATCTCACCACTCTTCCTAATAGGCAATTTGATCCAAACAAGGTCGCCTACAATGCACTTGAACAGGCAAAACTAACTAAATTTGACCATAAAGATGATGATTTCGATGACCTGTTCTCCTCAGCCGAGTCGCTATTCCAGGTTAAATCACTAGTCAGAATGAAATATAATGATGATGGGTTAGTTGAATTTAACAGACTTAGAGAACAGAGGTTGCAAACTCTGCCTCTAGATCTGCTAGCAATGACCCCGATGACACAATCAAGCAAGCCTGAGCAGCGACTCACTAATGAACCTCCTGCTACATCAGAAATTGCTAGAGAAATCCAGAGAAAAGAGCAGGAGGAAGTGCAGAGAAAAGAGCAGGAGGAAGTGCAGAGGAAAGAGCAAGAGGAAATTCAGAGGAAAGAGCAGGAGCAAAGCAGCACGGACGTGAATGTAGATGCCCAGATTGACCCGAAATTGCTCCAGGAATGGCAGCAATTCGACTCAATCATAAGCAATCTTGAGAGCTCAAAGGAAGCCGATACATCAAAAGCGGATGACACACAGGATATAACATCTAAAGATGTTCCAAGTGGAACCAACGGCCTACCCCTTTCTACAGGAATAGAGATAATTCCCAAGGATCCTTCGGATCAGATCGTTTTGCAAGTGGAGGAGATACCTCCATTGGATGTCTTTTACAGCCCAAAGCACAGGGCTGTAGTAAAACGACAGCGGAAAAGGAGAAGGAATGATCAACCTTCCCTATTCCCTAAACAAACAGTGACAGCCAATGTGGTTTGGAAAGAGGAATTTGATCCTTATGACAACCTTACTAAATTGTCCCAATATGCTGGAGCCTATTCGGCGGCCACCATGGACAAGGCATCAGAAGTGACTAATCTGTTAAGAGAAAAGGACCAAGCAATCGCCTCGCTACAAGTACAGTTATCGGAGGCACAACAGAAGGTAGAGCAACTTGAACAACAGTTGTCTACACAACAACAAATAAACAATCAATTGAATAAACAATTGCAGGAAGAAAAACAAAGAATTGATTCAAGTTCCATTCAAAAGAAGAAGGAGCTGTTGGAAGCACTAGAAAAATTAAAAGAAATGCATGAACAGATGGGGAAATCTAAAGATGAGCAAATTGCTCAATTATCAGCCCAAATAGAAAAGTCCAAGAATCTTCCACAGCCTACAGAGTTCAGAGCCGAAGCATTACAGATTAACAAAGCATTGGTAACACAAATAAGGCTGCTATGTTAACAAATCACCCAAGCAGAACCCTTATGTGACTTAACAACATCAATAAGTGATAAATCGGTTGATGCTAGAACAGACTTGGAGCAGGCCAATGAGACCTTGACCAATTTTCTTGAGTGGCAAGACACTGATGAGGGACAGGCAGCTAATTTGCCAAAAATATTAGAATCCCATAAAGAAATCCTATTTATGGAATGGTAGTCCCAGTTAATGAAGGCAGAGAGAGCAGTTTCCAGATGCAAGTTAACCACAAGTAATTTGGTTGAATTGATTAGTGATACTCTCTACTTATCTAACATGATCTCTCAATGTACCCCAAGTAAATTGCTATCGGCTAAAACATTGGAGTAGTCATGTTATCAAGAGGTGGAGAAGAATGGGCGATTGATCGCAGGTATTAATAGTTTGACTTGGGACACCTATTGGTTGTTCCTAGTCAAACCATACAGCCAAAGAGCCGCCCTCAAATGCCTGACAGATGCAATCGAGTGTATCATTCCCGATATAAAAGATGCCACCTATGCTGCCCAACTCAATTCTCGTCTCAACCGACCACCAGAAGTGGAACCAATACTTGCAATATGCCAACTTGTTGTGCTCTACAACAACCCCCCATTTCATATCATTTTTATTCTCAAAACTATAATATGAAATGGGTCCCTTTTTATTTTAATTGGTATCAATTTAGTATTAGTCAAAAAGATCCGAAAACAAATGAAAACATTACAAAACCTTTTTGATAAACCAATTATTTGGTCTTATAATATATAAATGATTAATCTTTTATCATTGCGATAAAGCGATTGCAAGATCGCATGTCGCAATGACAAAGGAGGCATAACTTAAAGACCCATTGGTTTTCCCCGACGCGACAACACGCAAAAGGCTATCGGATATCGGCAATAACGAGTTATCATAACAAACATCCCTTTCGCTTGGATGCGATGCGATAAAGTCCCTTTCACTCCGATGCGATGTGATAAAGTCCCTTTCGCTCCGATGCGATGCGATATCGCTATCGGCGATCGGGGATGTACCATGCATTCTTTTCAAAGTGCTCAGTTAATACTCTCGATGCGATGCGATATCACTATCGGCAATTGGGGATTCCAAAAGGAACCAATATAACGATTTAAGTTTTACCCTACGGCCAATTGCGATAAAGCCAAAAGCGCGAATTTCAAAGAATTTTTAAAGCAGGGATATTACGATTAATTCGTATTAAAGGCCTTATCTTCCAAACAACGATTCACCTGCGCTCAACCGCCAAAACATCCAAGGCACGCTTAAACAAATCATTCGGCCAATAAACGATATGATGGGCATTTAAAGGATTGGCAAGTTTTAACGACCATTTAATGAAATAGTAAGTCTAAAAATCTTTTCACAGATTGTATCCATGGCCACTTTAAGTTAATCCTTCACCGTGCATTGATCAATATATATCGCTCATATTTGGTTTGCACTACCAATTCTCTGTATTACGTTCATTTTCACTCCTGTGCAAAACTCTTCCGAAGCAATAGATTCAAGCAGAATGGGGAAGAAGTCTAAGAAAACTGCAATCGCTTCCGCTTCGCCAGCCACGGGACAACTCATCGCTGATCCAGGAACTAAGAGAAAATGATTAATATTCGACACTACATGTCTAGGACTCGGCAAAACTACTTGGAAAAGTACCTATAATTTGATTGAGGCCGAAGAACCCGAGGTGACAACAGTACAAACCACAGTAGATAGCACTCGAAAATCTAATGCTACTCTAAAGGACTTAGCCGACTCTTTCCTTCATCGGATAGCAGCTCGGGAACAAATTCTCCCATATACGGATGTAGTGAGGTGGGCAATTGAGGAAATCCCAATCACAGACAGAACCTTTTGCACCAGAGATGGGAGAATCTTCGGTTCATTTCAATCTAATGATTTGAGGCAAATGTATCATTTGCCTGTACCAGAGAAGAAGTACAACAAGGCATTTCTGGAGAAATTCCGAGATGAGAACGAAATTGAATCCGAACCCATTCGGGATTGGAGGAAAAATCCGGCAAAACACAAGCATGAATCTTCGGGCAAGTACTCTGTTGATCCTCTATGTTCTCCTTATTGTTATGCTGGGATAATGATGTGTAGATTGTGGGGGTTGCACGATTTCGCTAATTTCACTATAGAAATGGTTCCCTTGATGGAAGTAGCATGTAATAGTGAAATAATGGATTGGGCAACTATACTGTCAGATAAGCTAGCAACAGCAGTTCTTGATTTTAGAAGCAAAACCCGCGTCACTGAAAGGCTTATTCCCCCATTCTACTACAGCGCTTATATCCTGGACACCTTGTGTTTTAATTCTGCATTTCCCGTGCTTGGATGGAGGTGGACTTCACAAGACCCCATGCCCATTCACATATACCATCAGAAGTTGTGGAAAACTTACTATAAACAACATTTATACCAAGTTTTCAATGGCTTTATGTTACCCATTCATTACTCTATTTTTGATAAACTTGCTCCTAAGATTTCCTACCAAGCAGGGGTCAATTTGACATCCATAGGAAGATGGTTCGGAGAGGAAAAATTTACTTATATAAGAATTTTCGGCAGCCAAGCCAAACCTCATGTCCTTCTTTTGTACATACCCGATAAACTGTTGGCTAGGGAGATAGCCTATCAGATTATGTCCGAAGGAGTTACACAAACTCTAAAGAAAAATAAGAAGCAGGTTTGGCCCTCTTTTCCTCTGAGATGTGGTGTGTACACTTTGCATGATTTTAAACATGCAGAGAAAGAAGCTGAAAAGATGAAGGCATTAACTCTAGCAACTCTCCCTAATAGGCGATTTGATCCAAACAAAATCGCCTATAATGCACTTGAACAGGCCAAATTGACAAAGTTTGATCATAAAGAAGATAAGTTCGATGACCTTTTCTCCTCAGCCGAGTCAATGTCCCAAGTTAAATCGTTGGCCAGAATGGAATACAAAGATGATGGGTTAGTTGAATTCAACAGACTTAGAGAACAGAGGTTGCAAACTCTGCCTCTAGATCTGTTAGCAACAACCCCAACGACAAAATCAAGCGAGCCTGAGTAGCGACTCACTAAGGAACCTCCTGTTACATCAAAAGAACAGGAGGAAGTGCATATGAAGAAATAAGAGGAAACCCAGATGAAAGAGCAGGAATAGAGCAGCATAAAGGTGAATGTAGATACTCAAATTGACCCGAAATTGCTCCAGGAATGGCAGCAATTCGACTCAATCATCAGCAATCTTGAGTGCTCTAAGGAAGCCGAGACATCAAAAGCGGCTGATACACAGGAGACAACTTCAAAACAGGTTCCAAGTGGAACTAGCAGCCTACCCAGTTCGAAAGAAGTAGAGATAATCCCAAAGGATCCCTCCGATCAGATTATTTTGCAAATAGAAGAAATTCCTCCCTTAGATGTCTTCTATAGCCCAAGACACAAGGCTGCGGTAAAAAGACAGAGGAAGAGGAGAAGGACTGATCAACCTTCCCTATTCCCAGAACAAACAGTGACAGGCAACATGGTTTGGAAAGAGGAATTTGACCCCTCTGATGACCTCACAAAACTATCCCAATATGCTGGAGCCTATTCGGCAGCGACAATAGACAAGGCATCAGAGGTGAGTAATTTATTAAAAGCAAAATACCAGAAGATCTTTTCACTACAAGCACAACTATCAGAGGCACAGCAGAAGGCAGAGCAAGCAGAACGGCAATTGTTTACACAACAACAAATAAATAATCAATTGACTAAACAATTGCAGGAAGAGAAACAGAGGATTGATTACAGTGCAGTCCAAAAGCAGAAAGAGCTGTCCGAGGCATTGGCACAACTAAAAAGCAGTAAATGAACAAATGCTGAAGTCAAAAGATGAGCAAATTGCTCAACTATCAGCCCAGCTAGAGAAAACAAAGAATCTTCCACAGCTAGCTGAATTCAGAGCAGAGGCATTACAGATAAACAAGGCATTGATAACACAGATAAAGCTTTTATGTCAACAAATCGCCCAGGCAGAACCGTTATGCGATTTGACGACATCAATAAGTGAAAAATCGGAAAAATCTAGAACAGACTTGGATCAAGGCGATGAAACATTAACTAATTTTCTTGAGTGGAAAGATACCGATCAGGGACAGGCGGCTAATTTACCAAAGATTTTAGAATCACATAAGGAAATATTATTTACAGAATGGCAGTCCCAGTTAATGAAAGCAGAGAGAGCGATTTCAAGATGCAAATCAACCACAAGTAATTTGGTTGAATTGGTTAATAATACTCTCTACTTGTCTAACATGATTTCTCAATGTACTCCAGGTAAATTGACAGTGGCTAAAACATTGGAGCAGTCATGTTATCTGGAACTAGAGAAAAATGGGAGATTAATCGCAGGAATTAACAGTTTGACATGGGACACCTATTGGTTCTTCTTAGTCAAACCATACAGCCAGAGAGCCGCCCTCAAATGTCTTACAGATGCAATTGGGTATATCATTCCCGATATACAGGATGCCACCTATACTGCCCAACTCAATTCTCGCCTCAACAGACCACCCGAAGTGGAGCCAATGCTTGCGATATGCCAGCTCAGGTTTAAAGGCAAACAACCTAAATGATGATTCATACCGCCAACTGCCAGATTGCTGTGAAAGAGATATTCAGAATCAATTGATACCAATTAAGTAGGATTTCAGTTTCGTAGGTAGTTAGCTTAATTAAGTATTTATAGACCCTTTCATGTATTTGGAAAGGGTCGTAAGTTTTGTATATGACTTAAAACCTGAAGTTGCACTACTGTACTTCAGGCATATTCTTTTATAAAACTGGACCAATTATTCTGATTTTGACAAAGAAGCTTTTATGCAAATGTGCACTACTGTCTTTGTTTGAAAGTATTTCTGAGTCGGAAGAAGAATCTCAAATAGCGATTGATATTGGGAGTGATTAGCAGCTCATATGGTACTATTATCTATGTCTGAATTCATTCTTTTTATATGAATTGTCATTTGATCGCTTTTGCTATTATCGGATATGTATGTGTTTTTAACAGCATTCTTTATTCCTTCCACTATTGGATGTTTACAGTATGCTTTTCTTTTGATCATATATGTATCGATAATATAAATGATAAGTGTAGCAATATTGTGTTAATCACTTTGTTTAACTATTTAAACAAAGTAATCCTTGAATGAATAAATGTCTATGTTTATTAGATAGAGTCATCTATATGCCTGTCAATAGACAAAGATCATCAAGCGCTACATTTCAAAGAAAAATAGTTCCCGGGATTAGTAGTAGTTCTTTTATTTTTCTGATAGATTAAATTATTCGCCTATCGTTAGATTAGATAATCAATCATTCATCCACCCCTTTTATTCATTACTGGGAAACTGGTCCCATTATCCCCAGTCGGAGCCACCATTCCAAACGGAAAAGGAGCTGTATTAAGGTCCGGACCGGGTGGTTATCCCCCAATGTTGATACAACGATTTTTGGGGCATCAACATTTTTGGCGCTAGAAGGAGGGCCCTCAACTGTGAATGGCAAGCAAACCCAAATCTACAGACCATTCTAAGAGTAATTCTCCCTCCACATCACCTCGTACTTCCCAATTGCATGTTGGTCTTCCAGTATCCAAACAAGAAGAAGAGGAATCAACTACCACTGCTCAAACCCACCATACTCCAGAACAATTAAGTCTTGAATCTCCTGAAGTTCAGTCTCTTATCCATAAACTTCAGAGCTTCTCGATATCACCACAGAAATCTGAGGTATCCCAAAGCAGTGTGACTTCGCAATTCAATTTACCTCACCCTCTCACCAGACTTCAGAGTGGAAAGCTCGGTATTGAACCTACTGAGTTCCCTTTACCCAAAAGGAAAAAGGCGAAGAAAAACACTGAAGGATCTGACAGTGAAGAATTTTCATCTACATCCTCCATCTCACCTTCCCCAGTGCGAAGTCAACCATCCACTCCCTCATCACACATTGTTGTTCATCAGGGATTAGCAACTTCAACATCCCAACCTGCGCAATCCTCAATATCAACTCCTTCCCAGACATCTGGAAGTTCAACAGTAGTATCATCCACTACTGCGGTTACAATGGCAGATCCATGGACCAGGCCTGGTGCAGTCAACATGCTTGCTCCATTGCATGCATTACCTGATGCACCTGAGAAATGGCTACCCAAGTTTAATCCAGATGATGGAACACAAGCTGAGGAACATATTAATAACTTCATGTTGGCAGTTAATTTGAAGGGAGTAACGGAGCAAGATGTTGTCGTTAGGCTTTTCCCTTATACTTTGCAAGGATCGGCAGGATCCTGGTATTTTTCCTTGCCTTCTGGTTCAATTACCAGTTGGACGACTTGCCAAGAACAGTTTCTTACTAAGTATGGTGATGATAGGTCTTTAGCTACATTAATAAATGATCTCTCCAATCTTAGGATAGAGCATAGGGAACCAATTAAATAATTTAATGCACGATTCAATAAACTCTTGAATAAAATCCCAATGGCCTCCAAACCAAGTGAGCAAATCCGAAGCGAGTGGTATATAACTTCCCTACCTGCCAATATAGCTATTTTTGTAGACAGGGCTGGAAAACCAACTTTAGCTGACAACATGAAAGAAGCACTTGCTGTTGAGAAACGTATTAATGCTCTAGAGAAGAAAGCTGCTCTTGAAGATAGAAAAACCAAAAAAGTTTCTTTTAAAGATGATTCAAAGAAGAAAACCCCTAAAGATCCATATGACATGGAGGGTCTACAAAAGGTCCTCAAGACTATGTCAAATGAAATGGTTGAAATAAAAAAACAAGTAGCTGAAACCTCAACCAAAAGGCCCTTTAAGAATTACAAGAAAACTGAATCAAAACCACCAAATGTTATATCTAATGCAGATTCAGATCTTGAAGAAGGAGAAGAAGAAACAGTCTCACCAACTGATGAAGAAGAGGAAGTTGTTGAATGTCATGGAATGTGGGATTTTATATTACCTAACTCCGATACAGAAAATGAAGAAGAAGCGTTTCCTGTCACTACTAGGAGTAAAAGTACCTCCGAACCTGTTCAGGAAACTTCAAAGAAAAGGAGTGCAGGTGCTACTACAACAAAGGAAAAGGTACCCCCAAAGAAGCCACCTGTAACAGTTCCACAAAACCAACCTTCAACCTCAAATATTCCGTCAACATCTAAGACATTGGTAGTGTCCGATTCAATGGATTACAATATTGTTGATGACATGAAAAAGACTAAGGCAAACATTACCATGTTTGAACTTAGTAAATTGAAACATCAGCAAAAATTGCTTCTCAAAGAATTAAATGTTGTTCCTACTTCACCCCTTCCCAGTGCTAAAGCTGCAAATGATGCAGGTCAACCACCTTCTGGTATGGTCGAAGCTACTGATGCAGTTCTGATTGGAGATAGATCAAATTCTCATACTCCACCTTTCCTTCTAACCTACGAGATCTACAATAGAAACCTGCACAACTATTTGATTGACTCAGGGGCATCCTCTAACATAATGCCAGCTTCAGTTTGTTCCAAACTAAACATTGAACCCCAAAAGTCCGCTATTCATATTGTGTAGTTGGACAGGACTAAAGTATAGGTTTTAGGGGAAATCAACTCAGTAACTATCAAGCTATCAGCTGATCCTAGAGTAGTTCAAAGAATTGATATCTTAATCGCTGATATACCTGAATTTTATGGTTTGATCTTGAGTAGGGATTGGTCTGAAAAACTCCATGGGTATATTTCTACCGATTGGTCCCATATGTGGCTTCCCTATAATGGAAAGCCAAATCAAATAAAAATTGATCGGGAGAAACACATGACCCATACAGTTACAGAATTTGAACAAGAAAACCAACCAATAGCATTTAATAACAACATTTTGGGGAATTATTCATCTGAGTCATTCTTTGGCAACTTCACTGCCCAACCATCTCCTTTCTCAGTAAACAATTCTACATCTCAGATCGAAAATTATTCACAAACAAATAGGTCAAGATGTTTTAATGATACAGAGGAAACTGTAAATAAAATTGTTAATACTTCTTTATTTTGGTCACTATATTTCGATGGGTCTAAGTCTAGCGAGGGCTCAGGAGCAGGATGTATTTTGGTTAACCCTCAGGGAGAAAAAACAATGCTGTCCTGTAGGCTAGAGTTTGAATGCACGAATAATACAGCTGAGTATGAAGCCTTAGTCCAAGGACTATATAAAGCGATTGGCCTCAAGGTTCAATATTTGAAAGTGTTTGGAGATTCTGAAATTATTATTAAACAGGTAAGGAATACAATTCATTGTCTTTCTAGCCATCTCAAACATTATCAGTCGTTGGTACAGGAACTCACCTCCCACTTTTCGGCATTCAATATTTCTCCCATTCCCAGGTCTCAAAATTCAGCAGCCGACTTGCTAGCCAATGTTGCTTCCAAGCTCCTACCTTCCGAAGATTATAGCCCAGATAGATTTTCAGTAGAATTACTTTTTAGGCCATCGATTCTTGACAATGTCACTAATTGGAGAGTATTCAACCACGATGAAGACATTTTACAATTCTTAACTTCCGAAAAGTCCTATGATGATCAAATCATTGAGGAAAACGAACATGACCTTCAAATGAGAGGAAAACACGAGGAAAATTCAATCCCAAAGCCTGTGGTGAAACTTGAGGATCTTTATGATATTAAAGACAGGTTTAAACCTGTGACCAATACAAAGCTCCAAAGTTCCACCTTAAGGTTTGAATCGATAAACCTTGGCACTGAGCAAAATCCTCAAAACATTAATTTAGGATTGGGACTTTCCGTGGAAGAAAAGGAAGCATTCATTAGACTGTTACGAAAAAATAAACATGTTTTTGCTTGGAAATATGACGATTTAAAGACATATGATACATCCATCATCCAGCATACCATTCCAATGCTTCCCGAACAGAAACCAATTCAACAGAAGTTGAGAAAAATACATCCGAACTTAGAGAGTCAAATAAAATCTGAACTCAATAAACTCTTGAAAGCTAAGATTATTTTTCCCGTGCGGCACTCAAACTGGGTCTCCAATATGGTGCCTGTCAGAAAGAAAAATGGCGACATTAGGATTTGTATAGATTTCAGAAATTTGAATAAGGCAAGTCTAAAAGATAATTTCCCATTACCTACTATGGAGCAGATACTCCAATCAGTGGCAGGCTCTGAGTTGATGTCCTTTTTAGACGGTTTTCAGGATATAACCAAGTTTTGGTCCATCCTGATGACCGACTCAAAACCACATTCAGAACAAAATGGGGAACTTATGCTTATCAGAAAATGCCTTTCGGACTTATTAATGCAGGAGCCATGTTCCAAAGAGCGATGGATATTGCTTTTAAAGGGTTTATTAGCAAAACAGTAGTTGTCTACTTAGACGATATTACTGTATTTTCTAAAAAAAAATCCAATCATTTGCATGATTTAAATCAAATCTTTCAACGCTGCAAAAGGTATGGTATTTCACTTAACCCTAAAAAATCCTTCTTCGCTCTTGACCAAGGAAAGCTCTTAGGCTTTATTGTTTCTAAAGATGGCATTTATATTGATCCGGACAGGATTAAAGAAATCTCTGAAATCCCTTTCCCTCATAATAAAAAATCCATGCAGTCATTTTTAGGCCAAATCAATTTTGTCAAAAGATTCGTTCCAGACTTTTCTCAAATCATTTTGCCACTTCAAACTATGATTAAGAAAAATTCAGTCTTTAGATGGGGATCAGCAGAAAAGGAAGCGTTTGATTTAATCAAACAATCAATAATAAATGCCCCCGCTTTAAATACTCCTAATTTTTCTAATCATTTCACATTGTATACTATCGCATCCGATTTGTCTTATGCAGCAGTACTCACACAAATTAACAATCACAACTTAGAAGCACCCATTTCATTCTATAGTTCAAATCTTCAGGGTGCTGAATTGAATTACTCCGAAGTAGAAAAACAAGCCTTTGCTGTATATAAAGCTATCAAACATTTCAGACCCTTCCTTTTAAAAGCCCATACAAAAGTTATAGTTCCTTTCCCTGCAGTAAGGCAACTATTAATCCAAAGGGAATTAGGTGAAAAAAGGGCAAATTGGGTTACAGCACTTCAAGAATATGACTTAGAAATTAAACCAGCAAAGATTGTTAGAGGCCAAGGTTTTTGCAGGTTATTGGCAGGAGCATCCAACATTCAAGAATCAGGTGATACAGATCAAACCGAAGAGATCAACCAGATAAGTATTACTGATTCTGAATCACAATATGCTGACTTAATCTTTTATTTGAAAAATGGATATGCACCTCCTAACCTGTCTTACAAAAACAAAAGGGCCATTAGATTAAAAGCAAAAAATTTCACAATTATTGATGATGTGCTTTTTAGGCAAAATTATGATTCAATCTTATTAAGATGCCTAGAAAAACCTGAAGCACAAAAGGTTTTGCAGGAATTACATGATGGACCAGCAGGAGGACATTTTGGAGCTGACACAACAGCCCACAAAATCATTCATGCTGGATATTATTGGCCCACTCTGTTTAGAGATGCTCATGAATATGTAAGGAAATGCCGAAATTGTCAAACTTCTAGTGGAAGACAAAGAAAACCAGCTTTCCCTTTGCAACCAGTCAACATTGAACAACCATTTGAGCAATGGGGATTGGACATCATTGGAGAAATTACTCCACATTCTTCCAAACAGCATAAGTATATCCTTACCGCTACTGATTATTTTACTAAGTGGGTTGAAGCAATTCCTTTAAAGACAACAAATTCTGAGGCAATTATAGAATTCATAGATCAATTCATCATTACCAGGTTTGGTGTCCCAAATGCTCTTGTTTTTGATAATGCATCTTACTTCTCAGGCAATGCTATGTTTGATTTCGCTATTAAAAGAGGATTTAAATTGAAATATTCTGCTAATTACTATCCCCAGGGTAATGGTTTAGCAGAGTCTACAAATAAAAATCTGATTAAAATTATTAAGCGAACTATCGAACAGAATCATAAAAAATGGCACAAATCCTTAATATTTGCACTATGGGCTGATAGGACAACGCAGAAGGCTTCCATAGGTTCTTCTCCGTTTAATCTCGTGTATGGAAAAGAAGCAGTGCTACCAACAAATCTTGTCCTTCCTTCTCTAGCCCTAGTTCAGTTTATTGAGGAAAGCCCTTCTTCTTCTATTCAACTTAGGCATGACCAAATTCTAAAATTAGAAGAGGAAAGAGAAAAAGCCAAGGTTATTCATGCAAAACATCAGCAAATTATCAAGTCATCCTTTGATTCAGTCTCATCCGGTTCAAAACAATTTCAAGTCGGTGATTTAGTTCTGAAATGGACAAAGCCCATGAAGATAAGGGAAAACACACCAAGTTCCAGAAGATGTGGCTTGGGCCATTTCAGATCTGTGAGAAGATAGGCCATTCGACCTTCATATTACAAGATTTATCAGGTTTGAGAGATTCTCTCCCTGTTAATGGCCTTATCTTAAAAAAATTCTTCAATTGAGGAGGTAGCCCCTTCTCCTTTTTGTTTAATAGAATTTTGTAGTTTGTAGGACCATTAGAAAATAAAGTTGTAAGGTATCTTCCATTGACCTTTGCTGTATTTAAAAGTTGTTCAAAAGTAGTGTTGATATTTGCTTTTAAAATAATAGAAGTCTTAAACAAAAGGGATAATTTCTAGGAAACTAGGTATAATTGCATTCTGAAACCACACTTCAATTTTTGTGAACTCTTCTCAAAGTTTAGAAGTATTGTAAATCATTTTATGTTTTCAAATTGGTCACAAAAGGGTTATCAATATCAAAATAGGAACTAATCCAACTTCAGCATCTTTAACTCTTACCTTGTCATCCATTTACTCTTAAGGAGAAAATTGTCCATCCCACTCACCAAAGCTTATGATTACTCAGAGTGTAATTCTAAAATATTTGATATAAAAGATAAGAGGTCTTATTACAAGCCTACTTACCATGATCATAGGGAAATAGTTTAACCGACATTACCAATACTGCATACCAAAACAGGGTAATGGCTTAGAATTATAAGACAAGGGGTCTCATCACGAGCCAGCTTGTTCGATTAAATTACTACCAGTGAATGGCATTGTCACTCAGCTGGTCACCAAACCAGGACAATGGCTTTTTATCTTACAAAATAACAGAAAAGTAGAAAAGAAATGCAAAATATGAAAAGCATGTTTTGAATTCATTCTGTTAATCATACTCTGAAATGAATGGGACAATGGACAATAACATGGTTAAAAGGTATCCCTGTCGAAACTATGAACGTTTGCTGGCAGCAGAGGCTCTACCTATGACAAAGGAGTCAATTCTAAAAGATGATTTGGAAAGGTTTTCTGTTTTATCATTATCAACCAATAGATGCCAATTTAAAACTTAGAATGTATCTAATTTTAAACAAGAGAGGAAATTAGCAAAGATAGTTTCATTTTATTAGGAATGCATATATACCTAGTTATATTAGAATTTTCCCCTTTGATGAGATTCCTATTTTGAAAAAGTTTAAGTATTTCCGTACTTTTCAGAGATAACTGTTTCTTCCAGCGAATCGCCAATTGTTGTGCTCTACAACAACCCCCCATTTCATATCATTTTTATTCTCAAAACTATAATATGAAATGGGTCCCTTTTTATTTTAATTGGTATCAATTTAGTATTATTCAAAAAGATCCGAAAACAAAATGAAAACATTACAAAACCTTTTTGATAAACCAATTATTTGGTCTTATAATATATAAATGATTAATCTTTTATCATTGCGATAAAGCGATCGCAAGATCGCATGTCGCAATGACAAAGGAGGCATAACTTAAAGACCCATTGGTTTTCCCCGACGCGACAACACGCAAAAGGCTATCGGATATCGGCAATAACGAGTTATCATAACAAACATCCCTTTCGCTCCGATGCGATGCGATAAAGTCCCTTTCGCTCCGATGCGATGCGATAAAGTCCCTTTCGCTCCGATGCGATGCGATATCGCTATCGACGATCGGGGATGTACCATGCATGCTTTTCAAAGTGCTCAGTTAATACTCCCGATGCGATGCGATATCGCTATCGGCAATCGGGGATTCCAAAAGGAACCAATATAACGATTTAAGTTTTCCCCGACGGCCGATTGCGATAAAGCCAAAAGCGCGAATTTCAAAGAATTGTTAAAGCAGGGATATTACGATTAATTCGTATTAAAGGCCTTATCTTCCCAACAATGATTCACCTGCGCTCAACCGCCAAAACATCCAAGGCACGCTTAAACAAATCATTCGGCCAATAAACGATATGATGGGCATTTAAAGGATTGGCAGGTTTTAACGACCATTTAATGAAATAGTAAGTCTAAAAATCTTTTCACAGATTGTATCCGTGGCCACTTTAAGTTAATCCTTCACCGTGCATTGATCAATATATCTCGCTCATATTTGGTTTGCGCTACCAATTCTCTGTATTACGTTCATTTTCACTCCTGTGCAGAACTCTTCCGAAGCAATAGATTCAAGCAGAATGGGGAAGAAGTCTAAGAAAACTGCAATCGCTTCCGCTTCGCCAGCCACAGGACAACTCATCGCTGATCCAGGAACTAAGAGAAAAGGATTGATATCCGACACTACATGTCTAGGACTCGGCAAAACTACTTGGCAAAGTACCTATAATTTGATTGAGGCCGAAGAACCCGAGGTGACAGCAGTACAAGCCACAGTAGATACCACTCGAAAATCTGATGCTACTCTAAAGGACTTAGCTGACTCTTTCCTTCATCGGATAGCAGCTCGGGAACAAATTCTCCCATATACGGATGTAGTGAGGTGGGCAATTGAGGAAATCCCAATCACAGACAGAACCTTTTGCACCAGAGATGGGAGAATCTTCGGTTCATTTCAATCTAATGATTTGAGGCAAATGTATCATTTGCCTGTACCAGAGAAGAAGTACAACAAGGCATTTCTGGAGAAATTCCGAGATGAGAACGAAATTGAATCCGAACCCATTCAGGATTGGAGGCAAAATCCGGCAAAACACAAGCATGAATCTTCGGGTAAGTACTCTGTTGATTCTCTATGTTCTCCTTATTGTTATGCTGGGATAATGATGTGTAGATTGTGGGGGTTGCACGATTCCGCTAATTTCACTATAGAAATGGTTCCCTTGATGGAAGCGAGCATGTAATAGTGAAATAATGGATTGGGCAACTATACTGTCAGATAAGCTAGCAACAGCAGTTCTTGATTTTAGAAGCAAAACCCGCGTCACTGAAAGGCTTATTCCCCCATTCTACTACAGTGCTTATATCCTGGACACCCTGTGTTTTAATTCTGAATTTCCCGTGCTTGGATGGAGGTGGACTTCACAAGACCCCATGCCCATTCACATATACCATCAGAAGTTGTGGAAAACTTACTATAAACACCATTTATACCAAGTCTGCAATGGCTTTATGTTACCCATTCATTACTCTATTTTTGATAAACCTGCTCCTAAGATTTCCTACCAAGCAGGGGTCGATTTGACATCCATAGGAAGATGGTTCGGAGAGGAAAAATTTACTTATATAAGAATTTTCGGCAGCCAAGCCAAACCTCATGTCCTTCCTTTGTACATACCCGATAAACTGTTGGCTAGGGAGATAGCCTATCAGATTATGTCCGAAGGAGTTACACAAACTCTAAAGAAAAATAAGAAGCAGGTTTGGCCCTCTTTTCCTCTGAGATGTGGTGTCTACACTTTGCATGATTTTAAACATGCAGAGAAAGAAGCTGAAAAGATGAAGGCATTAACTCTAGCAACTCTCCCTAATAGGCGATTTGATCCAAACAAAATCGCCTATAATGCACTTGAACAGGCCAAATTGACAAAGTTTGATCATAAAGAAGATAAGTTCGATGACCTGTTCTCCTCAGCCGAGTCAATGTCCCAAGTTAAATCGCTGGCCAGAATGGAATACAAAGATGACAGGTTAGTTGAATTCAACAGACTTAGAGAACAGAGGTTGCAAACTCTGCCTCTAGATCTGTTAGCAACAACCCCAACGACAAAATCAAGCGAGCCTGAGCAGCGACTCACTAAGGAACCTCCTGTTACATCAAAAGAACAGGAGGAAGTGCATATGAAAAAACAAGAGGAAACCCAGACGAAAGAGCAGGAACAGAGCAACATAGAGGTGAATGTAGATACTCAAATTGACCCAAAATTGCTCCAGGAATGGCAGCAATTCGACTCAATCATCAGCAATCTTGAGTGCTCTAAGGAAGCCGAGACATCAAAAGCGGCTGATACACAGGAGACAACTTCAAAACAGGTTCCAAGTGGAACCAGCGGCCTACCCAGTTCGAAAGAAGTAGAGATAATCCCAAAGGATCCCTCCGATCAGATTATTTTGCAAATAGAAGAAATTCCTCCCTTAGATGTCTTCTATAGCCCAAGACACAAGGCTGTGGTAAAACGACAGAGGAAGAGGAGAAGGACTGATCAACCTTCCCTATTCCCAGAACAAATAGTGACGGGCAACGTGGTTTGGAAAGAGGAATTTGACCCCTCTGATGACCTCACAAAACTATCCCAATATGCTGGAGCCTATTCGGCAGCGACAATAGACAAGGCATCAGAGGTGAGTAATTTATTAAAAGCAAAAGACCAGGAGATCTTTTCACTACAAGCACAACTATCAGAGGCACAGCAGAAGGCGGAGCAAGCAGAACGGCAATTGTTTACACAACAACAAATAAATAATCAATTGACTAAACAATTGCAGGAAGAGAAACAGAGGATTGATTACAGTGCAGTCCAAAAGCAGAAAGAGCTGTCCGAGGCATTGGCACAACTAAAAGCAGCAAATGAACAAATGCTGAAGTCAAAAGATGAGCAAATTGCTCAACTATCAGCCCAGCTAGAGAAAACAAAGAATCTTCCACAGCTAGCTGAATTCAGAGTAGAGGCATTACAGATAAACAAGGCATTGATAACACAGATAAAGCTTTTATGTCAACAAATCGCCCAGGCGGAACCGTTATGCGATTTGATGACATCAATAAGTGAAAAATCGGAAAAAGCTAGAACAGACTTGGATCAAGCCGATGAAACATTAACTAATTTTCTTGAGTGGCAAGATACCGATCAGGGACAGGCGGCTAATTTACCAAAGATTTTAGAATCACATAAGGAAATATTATTTACAGAATGGCAGTCCCAGTTAATGAAAGCAGAGAGAGCAATTTCAAGATGCAAATCAACCACAAGTAATTTGGTTGAATTGGTTAATAATACTCTCTACTTGTCTAACATGATTTCTCAATGTACTCCAGGTAAATTGACAGCGGCTAAAACATTGGAGCAGTCATGTTATCCGGAACTAGAGAAAAATGGGAGATTAATCGCAGGAATTAACAGTTTGACATGGGACACCTATTGGTTCTTCTTAGTCAAACCATACAGCCAGAGAGCCGCCCTCAAATGCCTTACAGATGCAATCGGGTATATCATTCCCGATATACAGGATGCCACCTATGCTGCCCAACTCAATTCTCGCCTCAACAGACCACCCGAAGTGGAGCCAATGCTTGCGATATGCCAGCTCAGGTTTAAAGGCAAACAGCCTAAATGATGATTCATACCGCCGACTGCCAGATTGCTGTGAAAGAGATATTCAGAATCAATTGATACCAATTAAGTAGGATTTCAGTTTCATAGGTAGTTAGCTTAATTAAGTATTTATAGACCCTTTCATGTATTTGGAAAGGGTCGTAAGTTTTGTATATGACTTAAAACCTGAAGTTGCACTACTGTACTTCAGGCATATTCTTTTATAAAACTGGACCAATTATTCTGATTTTGACAAAGAAGCCTTTATGCGAATGTGCACTACTGTCTTTGTTTGAAGTATTTTTGAGTCGAAAGAAGAATCTCAAATAGCGATTGATATTGGGAGTGATTAGCAGCTCATATGGTACTATTATCTATGTCTGAATTCATTCTTTTTATATGAATTGTCATTTGATCGCTTTTGCTATTATCGGATATGTATGTGTTTTTAACAGCATTCTTTATTCCTTCCACTATTGGATGTTTACAGTATGCTTTTCTTTTGATCATATATGTATCGATAATATAAATGATAAGTGTAGCAATATTGTGTTAATCACTTTGTTTAACTATTTAAACAAAGTAATCCTTGAATGAATAAATGTCTATGTTTATTAGATAGAGTCATCTATATGCCTGTCAATAGACAAAGATCATCAAGCGCTACATTTCAAAGAACAATAGTTCCCGGGATTAGTAGTAGTTCTTTTATTTTGCTGATAGATTAAATTATTCGCCTATCATTAGATTAGATAATCAATCATTCATCCACCCCTTTTATTCATTACTGGGAAACTGGTCCCATTATCCCTAGTCGGAGCCACCATTCCAAACGAAAAGGGAGCTGTATTAAGGTCCGGACCGGGTGGTTATCCCCCAATGTTGATACAACGATTTTCGGGGCATCAACACAACTCAGGTCGAAAGGCAAACAACCTAAGTGATGAATCATGCTACCGATTGCCAGATTGCCATGAGGAAGATACTCCAAATCAAGTATTACCAATTAAGTAGGATTTTAATTTCATAGTTAGTTAGTTTTAGTCAAGTCTTTATACACCCTTTCAATGCATTGGAAAGGGTCGTAAGCTTTTGTATATGAATTAAACCTGAAGTTGCACTACTGTACTTCAGGCATGTTTTTTATAAAGACTGGGCCAACTATTCCAATTTTGATAACGAAGCTTTTATGTGAATGTGCACTACTGCCTTTATTTAAAAGTATTTCTGCGTCGGAAGAAGGAATTCAAATAGTGATTGATGTTGGGAATGATTTGCAGCTCATATGGTACTACTATCTATGTTTGAGTTCATTCTGTTTATGTGAATTGTTGTTTGATCACTCTTGCTATTATTGGATATATGCGTGTGTTTTTAACAACATTCTTTACAATTTCCACTATTGGATGTTTACAACATGCTTTTCTTTTATCATACATGTATCGGTAATATAAAAGGATAAGTGTAACAATGTTTTGTTAATCACTTTGTTCAACTACATGAACAAATAAATCATTAAGTAAATGAATGTCTATGGTTATTGTGTAGAGTCATCTATATGCCTATCAATGAACATAGATCATCAAGCGTTGCACTTAAAAGAATAGAAGCCTCCCGGGATAGAATAGTCATTTATTTTTTGCTGTTAGATTAAGTCATCCATTCATTATCATTTATTAGAAACCAATCACTCACCCATCCCCTTTATTCATTACTGGGAAACTCGTCCCATTATATCCAGTCGGAGCCACCATCCCAAATGGAAAAGGAGCTTTATTAAGGTCTGGACCGGGTGGTTATACCCCAATGTTGATACAACGATTTTCGGGGCATCAACATTTTTGGCGCTAGAAGGAGGTCCTAACTATGAATGGCAAGCAAATCCAAATCTACAGACCATTCTCAGAGTAAATCTCCCTCCACATCACCTCGTACTTCGCAATTGCATGCTGGTTCTCCAGTATCCAAGCAAGAAGAAGAGGAATCAACTACCACTGCTCAAATCCATAACACTCCAGAACGATTAAGTCTTGAGTCCCCTGAAGTTCAGTTACTCATCCATAAACTTCAAGGCTTCTCAATATCACCACAGAAATCTGAAGTATCTCAAAGCAGTGAGACTTCGCAATTCAATATACCTCATCCTCTCACTAGACTTCAGAGCGGAAAGCTCGGTATTGAACCCACTGAGCTACCCTTACCTAAAAGGAAAAGGGCAAAGAAGAACACTGAAGGATCTGACAGTGAGGCACTTTCATCCACATCCTCCATCTCATCTTCCCTTGTGCGAAGTCAACCATCCACTCCCTCATTACACATTGTTGTTCGTCAGGGATTAGGAACTTCAACATCCCAACCTACTCAATCCTCAATATCAAGTCCTTCCCAAAAATCTGCAATTTCATCAGCCATCTCATCCCCTACATATTTGTTATGCCTAACTCGGAGATTACTAGTGGTGACTGTTACATATTTTCGATGTTTGAAATTTGCTCCAAATCAAAACTAATATATTGTACCACAAGTCATGAACACAATGGGAAGCGAATTTTATTTTCAATTTATCCTCTTATACTGTAGTGATCGAGAAATATAAGAAAAACATTAATAATTTGATATAGACTAGTTAGCTTATTCATATGTGATAATGGACCCAAACAATAGTTCTTATCTGAAGAAATGTTCATCAGACTTGGGCATTTTTTACATCATCGACCTCCAGCATGAGAATTATTCACTTAGCCTTCTACATTATACAGTTATATACATGTATACGAGGTTATCCTATTATTGTATCCTTTTCACTTCATTTCATTTTATTATAGACTTAGTTTTGCTACATTCTAGGAGTTGTGTTGGCACTCCCACATTGTATAAGTAATATACAGCTTGAGCTTTTTAGCATGTAACTTAGTTGGCATGATTGTCTCTAAGATTTCCTTGAAGGTTGAATACTAAGTTTACTAAGTTGTTCTTTTCTATGGTGACATTTTATTTTCTTTGTTTACATAGGCCATCTGGACACATAACAGCCACTATCACCCAAATGAAGAAAAATTGTTTGAGTTTCTTGCTTTTACGGGGAAAAATGGCATTGCCATTGATAATGTAGAGGTATAAGTTGTATAAATCCTTTATAGTCTACTTTAATTTATATTCTAGTGTTCATCGTCTTTCATGTCTCATACCCTACATTGTATCTTGTATTGTTTTCAGAAAAGGAACTCAATATTGATGGTAGAAAGTAAGATTTGGAGAAAGATGAGAGCAATAACTCTAGAGAAACAAATGCAAAAAAAGAGAGAGAAGATAATTGGTATACCCATAGATCCAATATCCCAGATAAGACACACACATAGAGACTGATGGTCAAGTCTTCAGAGTTGGTGAATTCACCTGCAATGCCTTGGCAACCAAATGATAATGTTTTGAAGTGATGAATTAATATTTCATGTGTAAATTGTAGTCCAACCAATATTAAGTTGGAAAATCATATTGTAATACTTGACATTTTATATAATACAATTTATGTGGTTGAAATTATTTGTAGTTGCACTTGATATTATTTAGTATTGTAATTAACATATGTAACTTTGTGTTTTCATATTAGACGGACATGCACATTGTATGACATTTTTTTGTAATTTAGTTGCAAAAGCATACTAATTGATTTATGTTGATTAATAATGAACACACAAAATCAATCTAAAACTACTAAATTAGTATTTTATATTTTTTAATGATGAACACAAATAAACTAAATATATGATTAAATTAGTTGTTTATAATGATTATTACTGAAAGTTGATTGATTATGTGGGGCTCGGGGGACATGATGGAGCACGCCGGTCTCGGTTAACAAGGGTTAGGGCACCTGTAGATACCGAAGGCGCATGAGGGTTATACTGACTCTCACCGTTTTTTCTCGCCGTTTTCACACTGCTGCACCTGCGTCATTCTCTCCGCCGTCCTCGCATCGTTGTTGTCCGTTCCGTTCTCGCTAGCAAAGATGGAAGGTCACATGGAGACCGACCTAGTTGACTACTCCGCAGATCCACTCGAAGACCAGGTCATTTTCGAAAACCCTAATTTTTCAGTGTCGGTTTCATGATTCCCGGAGGTTTCGGACTCCTTTCCGCAGGACACCACGCCCGTGGTCTCCTTGCCCGAATATATACCAGATCCGTTGGCCTCTGTACGGTTATCTGATTTCTCGCCGGGTCTGGAAGCACCTCCCCTATCACCTGGTACCCTCCATATCCTATCTACCTACACGCCTCACCAGCTAACCTTTGATCCGCACCCGCCCCTATCCACTGTTCTCCCAACCCCTTCGGTGGCAGCCCCCGTTTCTGGATCACCAGCTCCCCCTGTATCTGGGTTTCGGCCATCCGGCTGTTTTGAAACCCCGGCGGTTCAAGTAAAAGCCACAAAATCCTCATCTCCTGAGGGGACACAAAACCCCTTTGTAGATCATCCCTCGGCTCCTCGCACCAAGAAGCGGAAATCCAGGTGCATCAAGGTAACGTCAAAGGACATTAACATTAGGTTTGGAGAATCATCAGCCATTGGGGAAGTAGCGGTTATGGCTCGTACCGTTCTGGTAGGACATGTGCGAGGGCGGGCATACTCAGCCAACAGATTGACGCTATGGGTAAAGGAGATCTGGGGTGGTCTGCTAAAAGAATTGCGGGATGCCCATGTTCTCCCCCGTGGATGGTTCTCTCTTCATTTCGCAAAAGAAGTCTACACGGACCTGGTTCTGGCAAAGTACTGGCACATCGAAATGGCACCAGTCCTGCTCAAGAGGTGGAGTCCCCTTTTTGACCCTGAGCGTGAACAGATTGGGGCGGGACCCCTGTGGGTTCGATTGCCAGGTTTACCGCTACAATACTGGAATGAGGATGTACTCATAAAGATTGGTAATGCGCTTGGCACATACCTGGACCATGACCGCACGTTTGTGGAATCAAAGAAGCGTACACTTGCTCGTGTGCTAATGCACCTGGACACTCGAGAAGGGCTGGAAGAAAAGATCACTCTGCATTGGGGAAAATATAGCAGAATTCAGATCCTGGATTACGAAGGCGTCCCGTTCCGCTGCAACCGATGCCATCAGGTTGGGCACCTGTTCAAGGATTGTCCGCACAATAAAAAATTGGAGGAATCACCTAAGATATCGCCAATTCCATCCAGAGGTGCCTCCCCTGTTAAAACTCGACAGCCTCAGGGTCCCTCTCCTGTCTCTCAGGTCTCTACTCAAGCTACTCCGCAGACATCAGGAAAGACGGGATTCGGATCGTCCTCCCCGCCGATGACCAGGGCTCGGGCAGCAGCAGGGGCTGCTCAGGTCTCGGGTACCTCTCTAACCCTATCTCCCTGTTCACTTGATACTTCATCGATTTTGGTTACATCAAAAGCTCATGTATCATCTGCACACTGCATCATATCATCCCCTCCCCCGGCTATTTCTTCGGCCCAACCTTCCTTTCCACCCTCTTCCTCATTTACCTCGCAGTCATCTCCCCGTAAATCAACCTCCCATCCTTATGCACTTCGATCCCGTGCGCACAAAGCTGATCTACCTGGTAGTCAGGTGGGGTTGGGTATCATCCAATCAGGGACGGGACCTATGACCACCAGAGGCAGGAAGATCGAACTCTCAAAAGCTATCAGACGGGCTGGGGCAGAGGTAGCATGAGGTCGTCAATCTACACTCGAAGGCACCCTTAGAGCAATTGCAACCCCGAGAAGTGTTCCCCCATGAAATGCTTATCTTTCAATTGCAGGGGTTTGGCTAGTCCCCCCAAAAAACTAGCCCTACAGAGGCTCTTCGAGGTAGAACAGCCTGACATTATTCTACTTCAGGAGACTCTTGGTCCGGCTGAGAACGTTACCCTCTCCTTACAAGCCCTAGCCCCAAAATGGAAATTCATGGCAACCGATGCCATTGGAAGATCAGGGGGTCTGGCTATCGGCTACAATATCAGAACCATTAGAATTGATGCAGCTTGGGGTGGACTGGGGTTCTTGGGTATCGATATTTTTTCATCGGAGCTCAAAAAATCTCTCAGAATCTTGAACGTTTATGGTCCCTGTCACCAGAGGGAGACTTTTTGGAGGCATCTCCTTAATCTTTCACTATTGGCCCAAGATCACACCATTCTGGGGGGGGATCTAAATTTTTCTTTGGGGTTCAGTGAATCATGGGGGTCCTCGGCACAGGTGGATGCCATCACGGAATTCATGAGGAACATTCTGGATCAGAAAAACTTCATTGATGTCCCCATGCAGAAGCCTCAGCCCACTTGGAGGAACAGAAGGGTGGGCTCGGCAGCTTTAGCTCGCAGACTGGATAGATTCTTGATGAAGGGCCCTCTGCTTCAGCAATTTCACCATTATAAGCAATGGGTAGGCTCAGGGGGTATATCTGATCATTCCCCCATATACCTGGAGATATTTGGGCCACACCCGAAACCAATAGCCCCATTTAAATTCAATCACACATGGATACAAGATCAGGGTTTCATAAAATTGGTCAATGACTTCTGGAAGGCACATCCCATTGACAGAGAGGCTTCCATGGCAAAGGGGTTTTGTAATAACCTCACCTTGCTAAAGCATCTAACCATCAATTGGGAAAAGGAAAAGAACAGAAAGGAATCCAAACAGCTCACCTACATTGAAGCTGAGCTTTTTTCTCTACAGGATGACTGGAATTTGGGATTCATCTCAGGGGAGGAAAAATCTCGATTTATTGAGCTGGAAAACCAAAAAGCAAGCATCCTCAAACTAAGGGAGGAATCCAACAGGCTGAGAAGCAGAGCTATATGGTTGAAATCTGGAGATGAAAACTCAAAGTTTTTTCAGAACTATGCAAAAGGAAGGAAAGTCTCAAATACTATATGGAATCTGCCTCTACCAGAGGGGGGTCTTGCAGACTCATTCAATAAGCACTCCCAGCTTGGTACTAATCACTTCAGAAGCATATACAAATCTCCACCAGGAACAAACCTAGCTGAAATTTAAATGTGGCAAATCATTTGCCTAGATATGTAAATGCGGAAGACGCTAAAGATCTTACGGCTCTGGTTACCATGGAAGAATTGGAGGGCACATTAAAATGGTTCAAGAAAGATAAAAGCCCTGGACCGGATGGATGGTCCATTGAGTTTTACCTAACCTTTTTTGATCTCTTGGGTAAAGACTTGCTGAGGGTGGTGGAGGAAAGCAGAGCATCGGGCTGTTTATATCATGCTATCAACTCAACTTTCATAGCCCTCATACCCAAGACTGACTCCCCTTCCTCCTTCGATGACTACCGTCCCATCTCCTTGTGTAACTGTCTTTACAAAATCATCTCTAAGATTATTGCCAATCGTCTTAGACCCATTCTCTCCAAACACATTGCCCCTCAGCAATTTGCTTTCTTGGAGGATCGACAAATCCATGAAGCCATCGGCTCTACCCAATAGGCCCTGCATTCTATTTGGTCTAGACACTTAAAGTGCATTCTCCTCAAGATTGATCTATCAAAAGCCTTTGACCGAGTTAGCTGGCTTTACATTAAAATGCTACTCATTCATCTAGGTTTTCCAATATCTCTTATCAACTAGATCATGGCCTGCATTATGACCCCATCTTATAGTGTGCTCATTAATGGATCGGCCTCCCATTTCTTCAACTCTGAAAGGGGACTCCAACAAGGATGTCCTCTCTCCCCTCTATTATTCCTCATGGTCATGGAGGGCTTGAGCCGTCTAATCATATCTGCTAAAAGAGAGGGATCCCTCAGCAGTCTCAAGATCACAGATGATTGCTATCTTACACATCTACTCTTTGTGGATGATGTCCTCATTCTACTGGATGGTAGCATCCTAGACTCTCTAACCTTTTCCCGAATCCTCCAACTCTTCATGAAGGCCACTGGCATGATGGTTAACCAGCAAAAATCCACGATCACTTTCGCCAGATCCTCGTTAAACGAAGCTCAAATTGCTCATCAATCCTTCCCTTTCTCCATTTACCCTATGGACAGGGGCCTAAAATATCTGGGATTCTGGCTAAAACCTGCGAGTCAAAGAATTGCAGACTGGGTCTGGTTAGTCAACAAATTGGAGAAAAGGCTAAATTGTTGGAGTCACAGATATCTATCCAGAGCTGGGCGCCTTGTTCTCATTAAATCGGTGCTGGAAGCAACCCCTGTCTTTTGGATGGCACTTGCCTGGATTCCGAGAAATATTCTCGCTCAACTTCAACAAATTTGTAACAAATACCTCTGGGCTAGAAGCCAGGACAAGCGCATCTTCGCTTGGATTGGATGGCAGAAGATAGCACTCCCAAAAAGGTGGGGAGGCTGGGGCCTAAAGGATCTTCAATTATTTGCAAAAGCAATGGCAGCTAAAATGAGCTGGTCACTGCTAACTAGCCAGAACTTATGGTCCAGTTTATCATACCATAAATACATTTGGCCACAAGATATCCTGGACTGGGTAAGGCTCCCTAGTTGGAATAGGACAGGCATATCAACTGTTTGGAAGGCCCTGCTATTCTCATTGCCCCTAATCAGGGATCACCTGGTTTGGAGAATAAACGATGGATCTCTGGCTAGAATAGGGATGGACCCATGGATTGGCAGCGGAGGTAGGCATACCCTATCACAAGATCTGATTCAGTACCTACACTCCCGTGACATTAATGTAATCGCACATGTTGCTGATCAAGGAAACTCCGGGATCTTCCATCAAGCATGGAAGTCGGCGCATCAAATGAACCTACCACTCAGATGGCATCAGGATGGCAAGATTACAGAACAGCACTAACCGAATCTCATATAAGAATTAGAGAAGGTCCAGATGAATTAGTTTGGAGTCACGCAGAGAATGGAAAATATTCTCCAAAGGCTGGATATATCACACTCAGCAGTCACAATAAACCAGACCATATCCCGACCTGGTGGCAAAGCATTTGGAAACTATCAGTTCCGCCTAAATCAAAACTTTTTTTCTGGTGCGTATTGAGAAATAAGGTACCTTTATGAGAATACCTAATGCACAGAGCAATACACGGGCCAACTTGGTGCGTGCTGTGCAAATACCCATCAGAATCCACAGAACATCTCTTTTTGAGATGCAATGCTATACTAGAATTATGGCGATCTCTCTCAAATCACTTCTCTTTCAATGGCAACTGGGAAGGATCAGACCTGATCGAGGCTTGGGAAAATTGGGCACAAAAACATAAGGGATCGAAATGTATACTCCTTCCGATTCTTGTAAACTGGCAGATTTGGAAGGCTCGAAATCGCTCTATTTTTTAGAACAGACCTATCATCTGGCCATTGATTGAAGCCGCCATCACTGTTGCCTATAAGGAACTCCCTGACCCTCTGCCCCCAAAAGAATGCCATCCTCATCCGCCCCCTTGCATTGACAAAAACATCCCTTGGGCTTTCTTTGATGGGGCTGCAAATCATCAAAGCTGTGGGGGAGGTTTTATATTACATTTGAATGAACATCATTATTACACTGTAAAATCGGGCCTGGGCACAGGAACTAATAATTTTGCTGAGCTCATAACCTTGCGACATCTTCTCCACTTTTCTCTACACCACCATTGCACCAGCATCAATATTTTCGGGGATTCAAAAACTGTAATAAATTGGTTCAATGGCATATCAGACTGTCACACACACACACTCAGCATCATCCTAAATGAAGTATTTGTTTTCAAGGCAACTTTTAACAATATCTCGTGCTCCCACATTTACAGGGAACATAACGGCCATGCTGACAAATTATCCAAGGAGTCCGCGTTGATGGACAGAGGCATATGGGAGATCGCAGAGGTGAAGGGACGAAATGAGTACAGATATTTTCACCAGCCATACATAGACCAAGAATACCAGCATGCACCAGAATCTTAATTACTGAAAGGATTTTTGTTTTTTGTCATGCAGACAGTGTTTATCTATGAGGATCAGAAATTGCATATTTTTTGTGCCTTATGGCAAAATGTAAACAGCCTTATATGACAAAATTATTTCTCGGAGAACTACATAGTGCTCTGCACGATATATTTATGTAAATATGGAACACTGTTATACACACAGTGGAAATCGCATATGCGTAAAGCATCTACAATATGTAATTTTTCCAATCTTAATGAAAAATTACGGATTTTTCCAGTGGGAAAAAAGATTATTACTGAAAGTAAATGAAATGTATATAATCTACTAAATTAGTCATTTATATAATGAATATGAAACTACCAAAAATCGATAAATGACTATTGCAAATGATAAATGTGTGATTACAAATGACGACTAAATTTTGTATATATACGACTATTAGTAGCTAATTTGTAGTATCTTATAACATGACAAAAAATTAGTCATATTTCTTTGGTCATTAATCAATTTCAAATGATGACTAAAGTTTGCATATATGTGACTATTAGTAGCTAATTTACAGTATCTTATAACATGACCAACATTTTGGTCATATTTCTTTGGTCATTAATTGGTTTTCTTGGCTGATCATATAGTAATATATTTTGTTGTATATTTGGTCATTAATTGTGACAATTAATGACTAAATCAATGACTAAATTAATCACCAAATCTATGACTAAATACACTACTAGACAATAAAATTTGAGACAACCAATTAATGACTAAACTAAAAATGACTAAAAGTTGGTTGTGTTATAAGATACTGTAAATTAGCTACTATTGGTCACCGACCAGAAAATGGTCATTTATATGCAAATTTTAGTCATTTTTTTAGTAACTAATTATCCATTTTGTACTAGTGACTTGTAGAATCCTTCTTGGGTTAGTATAACCTTTGTCTTGATGTATTTTTGAAGAATCTCTTTAAGAAATATTTGGTTGGGTTCCCCCCTTGTGTGGCTTTTCCCTAATCTTTGACCTAATTTTGGTGTCTCTTGTTAATATTCATTGTGATCTCTTCCTTCTCCTTATTGTTCATTTAATTTCTAAAGTGTAATTACTTGATGAAGTGAGTTAAATTGTAAATAATGCCTAATACATTCACAAGTAATTTTGCGTAGTTTAGAAATTCTCTTCCACTTAGTTTATCAACATGGTATTTGAGCAACAGTAAAGGAAGAAAGTTGTGGATCACTTGTTAGCAGATACCTTTGAAAGAAGCTCTTGGAAATCCCTTGAGAAACTCCTGGAAGGTATGATTTGTACCCTAGCTTAAGGATGTTCTCCTTATACTTACTATTGCAAAGTCAAATATCCATCCATTTCCATTGATTGGGGTTACTATCTTCAAGATTAAGAATTTGATTCTCAAAGGACTTCTATATGAACATCTAAATATTTGAAATGTATCTACATCACTTTATACAAGTTTGTATCTATTTGAATCTTACATTATCATCTTCACAAATCTTTTGAGAAGACTGTGGTGACTTATTCATTGTCAATGTCTAGTACTTGGCTAAGGGAATCATGTATTCAAATATGTCTCCATACATAAAAGGTAACCTCTATCAACGTTTGAGAATGTTTAAGGACTAATTCAAATTATGTTTCATAGAAGGCAATTCACCTCTCAAGCATATTCATTTGACTTTGAAGGAGTAATATCTTCTCTATATTCTCGCTAAATTCTACATTATATTGTTATCTTTGTGGTATCTATCCTAGCACTTATCCAAATTCTGACATATAGTTCCAAGTTCAATGAAGGTATAATTAGAATTATGTAGCATATATATGTATTCTGGAACAAATGTCCAAGATCATTAGTGATTAGATAAGTCAATGGTATATTAATGTCAGATATGAATTCTGTAGCAACATATTCGAGTTCGTTGTTGGAAAACTCAATATTGGTGGTGAGAGATCTAAACTTTGTGATGTAGATTGAGTTCCTTATTGGTAGATCCAAACTTTATGGCATCATATCTAAATAATATTACATAGATCAGAGTTAGTTGGTAGAAAATCCTAGATATATGGTATCAGTTTGAGTTTTTTGATGTTATTCTATGTTTTGTGTTGGCGTGTCCTATGTCTATGATAGTAAATCCAAATTCTATAACATATGTCCAAGAAATATGATAGATTCGAGCTCTGTGAGGACATATATGAACTCTGTAGTGGTAGATTCAATCTATATGGTATTAGATATGATCTTTGTAACATTGATTATATCCCAATGGTGACAAATCTGACCATAAAGGAAGGATTTCCAGTCTTGGAACAAGGATATGCTCAACATGGACATAACATGGAGGCACTTTCATGCTATGGACAAATGCAAGAGGAAGGAACACGCAATAAAAATTATTGCAGTCTTATTTGCATGCATTCATGTAGGTAAACTTAATGACAACTCAAGGTACTTTGATCTCATGAGTGAACAATATGGCATCTCTCCAAGAATGGAATATTATGCCTGCATAACATTGGTAAATTGGATGAGGCAGATAATTTGATCAATGAAATTCCCTTTATACTTAGTTCTGTTGTTTGGCAAAGCATGTCTGGTTGTTCGAGAATCCATAGCTATACAAACTTAGGAATATGGACAAAAACTTCTCTTGTCGAATTGGAACCACATAATTACGCTACATATATGAAATTGTCTAACATCTATTCTACTGCTAGCATGTGGGAGGAGGTAGAGCTAGGACATAAGTGGATTGAGATGCTCATGACATATATCACTTGCAGGCTATGAAAATGGATGCCAAGATGAAGGAATGTAAAACTTGTACAATGGAAAAAATTGAAACATATAGATGTCTTGAATCTTATATGAAGAGTAAAAGGTCATGAAGACATTTGGGAAAATTTTCTTGGAAAATCTTGTTCGGTTGATGTGGAAAGGGTTCTAATATTTGAATACATAAGGTCATATTGATTTGAAAGAGATCAAGGATTCAAGTTCTGTCAGTTCTCAACTAGTCAAAAGGGTTGGAGAAAATCTAGGATGGATTTCTCCAATTGAATGAAGAAAATCTAATTCTTTGTTGATGATGAGGATGTAAGAAGACCAACATCGAGAGGGAGTTGACATACTCTCAAGATATGAGTATTTTCATAGCTATTTATATATATAATAAATATTTCCCTGGTTTTTCCAATTGATGGAAGAACAAGACGAAAATAATACTTATGATTGATCGACATTAGACTCAGAAGGAGTAGGAAGAATCGACAAGTTTTAACTTTGTAGTCTACTATGACTTTGATAATATGCAAAAATATTTTGAAGAATGTTGATGAAGATGAACCTTCTCTGAGTTGATTACCTAACTTTATTAAGACATGGATGAGCAATATTGGTTCTACCTGGTGGACTGTATGTGCATGGACATCTACATGAAGAAGCTCCACTCTTGAACTGATGGAATCCAATGATTGGTTCATCAAATTATTTAATATTTATTTATAAAGCTCAGTGAAATTGGTTTAAGCCTTTATGTCGATATTGTGAAGGATGAACTTGTTTCTTCGCTTCTTTGTATGGATGACCTTTTTCTGTCATGTTATGAATATTTGATTCTTCAATATAAGAGGGAGTTTGATACTGAATGAAGGATTGTGGCATTACTATTTAAGACTAAAAGACTAGAGAAGCTAGATGTAGCTTCCTTTGGGAAATGGAACAATATTATCAAAATCCTGCAAAATTTTGGATAGATGGAATGCTAGCCCATGCCAACTCCCATGGTAACAAACATGAGGAAGAGGAAATAATATGATTCTCTTATATGTTCAGGTAGCTAATTGATTCATTAATGGTCTTGGCCAATATTGGATCTAACCTTTACTTTGTAGCAAACACCTAGAGTCAGATGGAACCCAAGCATGATCTTTAGGTTATAGAAAAGCATGTGAGTAGATGCTTTTGTGGTACTATTAATTACTACTTGAAGTATGTTGTTGATGGTAAAATTTGGTTACTATGATTTTCTAGCTATGCTAGAAATACTTATGATAATAAATGAACATCCACAGGTTGTTTGGGCTTTCCTATAAAGAGTAGAAATCAGTGTTCTATGCCACAAATTTCTGTTGAGGTGAGATGCATGGTAAAATGTGTAGTAACTCATGAAACAATTTTGCTTCAGAAGTTTCTTGTTGATTTGTTTGGTCTAATTTTGGATACCACAATGATATTCTGTGAAGTTGTATATGAATCCAATGTATCATGGCAAGTCAAAGCATAATGGTACCTAGTATCATTACTTTCATGACATGGTACAAAAAGGAGAAGTGAAGCTCTAGTATATCTCCAGTAATGAAAAAATATCTCAAATCCTTACCTAGAGGAATGTTTATGTATTTCAAAGATGAGTTGTGACTTGTGGATATTACCTCTCTCACTAAGAGGGAGTAGTGATCTTCTTAGATCATGTTGTTTTTCTTGTGTCACACTGACATGGATAGGGTTGTAGACCCTATTCCAATGTGATCTATATAGGAATAATGGTTTGATAGATTGATAAACATCATAGACATTTATTTTCCATGTCTTGTACTATGACCTGTATAGGGTTATTACCCTATGTCTTGTATATTGATCTCTATAGGGAGAATGATATGTGAGCATCTTTCTGTGTCTTGTACTTTGAATTGTATAGGGATTAACATCCCTGTGTCAAGTACAATCACCTGTATAGAAATATGGGAATCTTCCTGAGTCATGTATTTGATACGTATAGGGATTAACATTCGTGTGTCAATACATTGACTTAGATAAGAAGATGGACATTTTCCTATAACTCACACTATCACCAGTAACCTAAAGGAAAATAACCACTCTCTTGAGTCTTGTATTATGACCTAGATAGGGTTGTAGTCCCTGAGTCAAGTACAATGACCTAGATAGGAGAATGGGGTTAGAGGTTATCAAGTTGGATAGGAGCCTCCCAACATTTGGCTCTAAAGGGATCACTATTATTATTACCATGCATGGATAAGTTAGTACTCTAATTTTGCAATACTAGTTGATTGATTTATATGGTACCATGGCTATGAAATTATGAGATACTAATTAATTTTTACCTCTTAGGGAGAGTATGCATGAAGAGTACCATGGGGATTTGGTACTAAGTAGTGATATTTTGATGATTTTGATTTAATATTGATCCTTTCTTATAGAACCTTTCCACTTGTATTACATCTTGACTGTGATTATGAATACCTCCCCAGCTACGAGGGAGTGTTGAAGAATGTTTACCTATGGTCAATATTCATAATTATCACTGTACTTGAGAAAAAAAATATTATTATAGCATGTTCTTCATTCTTTTTATTTGGTGAAAATGTATTTTTGAATATATATATATTATGTTTTCAAGTGGCTCCACAAGTGCTAAGTCAAATCATATGATGGCTAGTTGGATTCCTTAGAAAATCACTCATATGGATCACATGATGGCTATATAGAGAGGTTAATTTGCTCTCATATGTATGTAATTGGAACACACATACATTTATCATATGCTCTCCTATGTGAACTAGTCTGAGATCCATGGATATTCTCATTACATTTATGATCTAAAATCAATGATTAGAGATATGTTCACTATGCTTATGATCTAAAATATGATATTCAAGATATAAAGTCTGGTATTTGAGATCTATTTATTATCATTGAGATCTTAATATTGGTATTCAAGATCTTCTTATTATCATCAAGATTTAAAGTATGGTATTCGAGATCTACTTATTATCACTGATATATGAACTTTTGTATTCGAGATCTCTTATTATCATCAAGATGTGAAGTCTAGTATATATTCCTATCATCATTGAGATCTTAAATCTGGTATTCAAGATCCACTTATTATCATTGTGATATGAAATCTAATGGCCAAGATCTACTTATTATTATAGTGATCTACATCCTGGGTCCGAGGTCTGAGCCTAGATCTAAATTCTGATATGACTTTCTTCTATGATATGATGAGAGGATCAACCTCTCCTTGGTGATATTTGTTGGGCATTCAGTTGTGTATACTTAGCACTTCTGGAAACCTTCTTGGGTCAGTATAATATTTGTCTTGATGTATTTTTAAATAATCTCTCCAAGAAAGATTTAGTTGGGTTTTCCCTCTTGTGGGGTTTTCCCCTGGTCTTTGACCTAATTCTGTTGTCTCTTGTTATTATGCATTGTGATCTCTTCTTTATCTTTACTTTTAATTTAATTTTTGAAGTATAACTACTTGATGAAATGAATTAAATTGTAAAGAAGACCTAATACAATCACAAGTAATTCCCATTAGTTTAGAAATTCTCTTCCACTTGTTTCCTCAACAGATATTAGGCTATAAACTAAATATTGTAGTGACTAAGTACTCATTGTAAATATTAAAGAAATGAGAGAAATATCCACATAAGATTTGAACTATTTTCATATAAGTTATGTGTAGATATTACCTATAATAAATGCATGAAATTCACTTGGAATATCTCCACTCCTTTTTTAGTTTTTCTCCGCCTATAGGGATCCATGGTGCCCTAGGGAATTTCCCTTTATCCCCATCCAATACTCTCTTGGTCATAGAAATCCTTCCCTTTAAAATACCTTAACAATATTCCAATACAATACCGACTTTAGTCGCATATCATATCTTTAAGGGTTTAACTCATATTTAAGGATTTATCAAACAAACATTCAAATTAAGAACATTCATAGATGTTCCCATTGAAAAATCCTACTCCCTTTCCTAATATTGATTGAATGTGTATTAAACCCCTATGGATCCCCTATATTATAACATATTTTGTTTTTAATACACACTCTTCCTATAATTTATGAATGTTTGTTATGGATGGCATGCATTCTTACAATGACCAAAAAGATATTCTATTAAATTCCATATTTGTGTATTTCTTTGGGATCTCATTAGCTCAAAGCCCCAATAATATGAAATCACCACAAGGAGCTTAAGTAATATAATAATTACTTAAAGGGAGTGGCGTGACACTTGCTTCTAGTTCTATTAATAGTGTTAGGGATTTGTGGTGTAGAGTATATTGTTATAATATAATTTTATCAAGTATGGCCATGTGGATTTGTAAAATATTGTTTAGAATACTAATTGAAACCTAAATTTTTCTCTCCTCAGCGATACCAATAACAAGAAGTATGTCCCAAAATGGAACTATACCCACACCTTCAAAGATGAGTGATCTCTCATATGAATCGTATGTCCCCTACCTCAAAATGAACCATTATGTCTCTATACCTCTCCTTATGTCAGCCAAATTTCTTTCTGTTGGTTAATGTTTTCCTACTAATTTATTATATGTGAGTTCCTTTTGTAAATCTTTACCATTTCCCTAACAGTTTGTATTGAATCCAAGATTGTTCATCATGGTAGATCATATACATGTCATTCATAGTTTACATAATTAGTGAATGGATCCATGTTGTTATTACATAAGAATGTGTGAGCAATGATAATATTTTGTATCATTTAGTTGTCGGGGCATGTAGCATGGGTGTACTTGGATATCTGTCTAATGAACTCATGAAATGATTTGATGAGTATATAAGTGAAACTGAATGGGTGTTGGGGATAAACCCCAATAACAAGTGGAATTGCATGGAAAAATAAGTATTTGTCCTAATATTGTAAATATACTTTCATTTTGGTTAGTGTTGAGTTTATAAATGTGAGGAAGATAAATTTCAAGAGGAGTAAGAAGGGAGGGGGGCATGGTCTTAATGTCCAAGTACAAGACAATGATTTATTCAACATTGAAAACTTGAAGGCATATACATTATGTCTCACATCTTTTGAACCATATGTTCCCTACCTCAAAATTATGTTTACACAATCGAAAAATATTTATATGTAAATACATCAACATTTAGAGATTGATCAAATGACATCAAAAGTATCACACAAATGATTTATTTTTAAAGAAATATTCCAAAGTCAATACCTAGCCAAATATCTAATTGGAAATTCAAGTTTCCAACCTCTTCAAGGTAATATGACATTGAGAAGTGTCCATAAAGTGACAATAGTGAGATTTGATTTTTTGAAGTGCTACAACCAATTCCAAAGAAAAATATAACATGAAGGATTTTCGTGGAAATTAACATCCTAATAAACAACATTTTTTTAGCCCAAATGTGATTGTTACTCAAACTTGAATGAAATATAACCAATGTTTCTATGGGATCATGATTCGATACCTTCAGTAGTTTCACAAAAGTCAAAAATGTTGATGGAATACAAAATTCATTATGCTAAATATAGAGAATTAATTAATATCCAAATGACAACATAGAACATATGTGGATTTAAAGAAGAAATATTCATGCTAAGGGTGGAGGATGAGATAATTATGGAACCACTTTATGAATTTATCAAAGAATGGTTAAATGAAGGTATAGTTGTAGCCCACAGAGGTACATGAATCTACAAAATAATTTCCAAAGTTAAGTATTCCACACAGAGGCTTCATCTTGTTCATCAATATCCCATCACATTCATTCATAAATGAGGGTTTAAAATTTTGTAAAATAATGTCAATATATTGTATGTATTTCGGGCATTGTCTAGTATTAGCAAGTTTATAGGTATTGTGGGGTGTAAAAAGAAGTATCTAGTGAAAATAAGGGTTCTTTTAGTTGTAAATATGTATTGGTAAAGGAGTTAAACAAAATTATTTCAAGAGGTATTTATAAAAATCTAATGAATGTAGGGATATTCTTCAATATCCTATCAATGCATGGGTTATGTCATAAGTTAACTAAGTAAATGCCTCGTGGTCTTCCTACACTATCTAAACTCATTAGGACAATGTATTTATCAAGGTTTATTTAGAAAATTGTGAATTTAGATTGTAGAACATTTTTTCCTTCATCCTTTTCTAAAATAAAGAAATAAAATAAATTTAATTTCATCCATTTCCTCTTTAACTTATTTCTTTATCCATTCTACATTTTAAAAATTATGGCTATAAATACATGATATTGAACAATATTTTCCACCATTTTTTCCTTATCATTTGATATTATGCCAAGTGCATCAAATCTCCATCCCTACCCATAAAATCTAACAAATTTTTAGATAATTGATTTTTAAGAACCCCTCGTTGATTTTCCTAAGTAAATAAAAGTAAAACCAAGGTCATGGGACACCTATTCCAAGCTAAATGTTGGGAAAAACATAGTGATGGGGATAACATGTGATTAATTAATGGCTATGGAAATTTGGAAAGGAATTGGCAAAGGAAAAGTGGAAATTAATGGAATTTTATTTATGAAATAAAGTAAATAGAGAGAAAAGGAAGGTGAAAGGTCACATATTTTCATGAGAGGAAAATTGAAGGAAAATTAAGGAAAAATGAAGAAAATAGAGGCCTCAATGATAAAAAGGCTTTGGAGGATCAATTCAAAGATTTTGGTTGGTTAGATTTTGTCAGTTCAATCTTTCATTCTCTCATTCATCTCATTATCTCATACTCTTGCACACTTAGAGAAATATTGGAGAATTTTTGTAGCATGCTTGGAGCACTCTAGTTTTCAATTGATCTGGAGAAAGAAGGCAAAGGAAAGCGAGAAAGCATAAGGGAGAAAGGGGATCAATAGCTATAGTTGTCTTTATTTGTAGGTAATAGGCTACATTTGTGATTTCCTTGTTGATTTTTGGATGCATGGTATATGCATGTGATTTTCTCGTTAAGTTCTATCATTGGCATCATGGAGGATTGCCTAGATTTATAGTGGTTTTAGCCTAGCCTTACCTTTCCATTTTGTGGATAGCCATAGTGTAGTGGTTTTTTCCATTTGATTTTTTATGGTTGGTGCTCATAATTCCTTATGGTTGTGGGTTGGAAAAAATTCTCTGGAAGCCCTACAACAACTTGGGTTTAATTACTAGCCTTAGAGCCTAGCTTGGAAAAACACTCTATATCCCTTAATGGGTTGAGTTACTAGTCCTGGATCTGGGTTGGAAAAATGCTCTTGAACCCTGGAAGGTTGTGGGTTGAGCTACTAGCTCTTGTATCCCTAAAAAACTTAGGTAGAGACCGATTCAGTAGGTGTGAGGGAGGTCCGATCGCGAGGTGGAATAATTGGTTAAGGGTTGAGATGGTGTGGCCTCTAGAAGCCCTAGTTTGGTTTTGTTTAATTTATTCCATGATATCCCACATTCATGCTTCGAATATGGCATAGGGGTGATTTTTTAAAAGAGATATTTGGTTAAGCCCAATCTATGGTTGGGTGGTACATTGAAGTCCTTGACTTGGTTGGTATTTTCCTATGTTAATAACAACTATTATTCTATGGCATTTCATGTATATTTATTTGCAATATGTTGGTGATATTATGGTTGGGTTTCCATGGTTTGTATGTTAGTTATTTTATGGTTATATTATGTTTATATGATGTGTATCTTCTATGACTCATGTCATGAATTGTTTAGCTATTGATCGATCAATGAATGTATGGAATAATAAGTGTTATTGCAGCTATATGGAGAGTGATTAAGGCCTTCTCGGTGATTCTCAGATGAATCTCATACTTTTATGATCAGATATGAATTCATGACCTATATCTTACATGTTTTCCATGTGTCTGATGGAATCCTAGTATGTTCTCGTCAGTCTAGGTTAAGTTTTGAGTTGAGATTCAATGTTTAGCTTTGTTTCCATGTTAGACATGATTCTAGAAAGTCTTACTCAATTTTGGGAGTGATCTGGAGGCAGGCCTAAAAAGATGGATATGATCGTGGGACCACATGCTTAGAACAGAAAAATTTAGGTCACAACCACACCCAGAAAATCTTATGCATGTCGTTGGAGATCTATAACTACATGGAGGACTTGTCATGCATGCATTTGGGGGTTAATGTGTGTGAAAAGGAGCCTTAACTCACAGATTGGCCACCTGGGGTGCTTCTTTAGCCCCTGAGTGTCCTGTAGGCCTTGTAGGATGTTAGTATGTGGTCAGTTGTCAGCCCCGCTTCCTTAATTGGATCTAGGAGGTCAGGTCATATCACAGTATCTCTCTGTCTCATTTTTACTCTTGTAGGCTAGTGAAATTGGATAAATGTGGTAGGGGTGGTTACAAATTGGTGTCAGAGAGGGTTCCACTCTTTGATACCACAGATTGGCATGAGATCTCTCAAGTTCAACCACTTGGACTGGATGGGCAGAGTGTGTTTATATTGCACACATGTCACTTGTCTATGTCTTCATAATGTGTGCATTCATATAATCATTATTGTAGTAGTGTCGTCATGTAGAGGTTGATGATGTTGATATGTTTATTTCATTATATATACATTTGTTGTGTTAATCCAAATTGATTTTGCAGACAAGATATCCCCCCCTAAACTTCACCGAGGTATGTTGATTATGTTTACATTTGGTTTATATGACATGGTAGACTTGCAAGAAGTAGAAGATCAATATGACTAGAAAAATGGTGGACTGCAGTTCACATGATTCTCCCTATAGATCATATGAAGAACATGGTGATGAGTACTCCCCTGACATATCAAATACATTGAGAATCTTGAAAGCAAAGATCAAAAGTTGTAAGTCACATAGTGACACGATCATTCAACCACAGGAAATACTTACTAGAAAATAGGAAAAGAACGCAGAGGTTAATGTAGTCTTTCTTAAAAGTATATTATATTTGTAGAGATAAGAACCACTTAGGATTGGTCATGGACAAGAGGAAATGACCAATGTGGAATATGGAAACAGGTCTTAATCAAGATACATGTTTGACAGGGATGACACAGTCAGAGAGATAAGATCATCATCACATCGTCATCACTATCACCATGTTTATAGGAGGAGTGAGAAGCAATACTTGCTAGAGGAGTTAAAGAAGGTGAAGCCTCCTACATTTGATAATGAAATGAAGAAGGCATAGGATGTAGAAGCCTAGTTGCTTGGGATGAATAAGTTCTTTAGATTTCATGACTACTCAAAGAATATGAAAGCCAAGATAACCACTTTCAGTCTTAAAGAAAAATGATAATTCTGGTGGGAATATGTGAAAAATGTGAGACTCATTTTGGAAAAGGAGTTGAATTGTAGTGAGTTTGAGGGACTTTCTAGGAACAAGTGTCTATCTAAAAGATACTATGATGAAAGGGCAAAGGAATTTTATGACTTTAATATGGGATCTATGATCGATGAGGAGTATAGTAGCAAATTCTTGTAGTTGTTGAGATATGTACCTTACCTTGAGGAGGAGAAATCAAACATTCAAAGAGTCATCAGTGGGTTGTCAGTGTCATTCAAAGACATGATTGAGTTTGACGAGCCTAGATTGTTGGAGGAAACCATCACGAAGTTGAAGCACTGTTATGAGAAATCAAAGCACAAGACAAAGTCTAAGAAGAATGGGAAATGTAATGATAAAAATAAAGGAAAATGGGCTAAGAAGTGATCTAAAATGATCATAAGTTAAAACTGATGTAGAATTAATTAGCCATTAATGAATTGATTGTTAACTGAAAGTGCGGAAATCGAGAGAACTGCTTGAGAGAACAACTTTATGACAGCTGATAAAACATAAGTAAGATGCAAACTAGTAATGAAACCAGTAAATACAAAGTGATACCAGACAACAAAATTGATTACGGGGTTCGTCCCTAATGGAATACGTCTCTGGGTCTGCTTTCAAGATGGGCGACCACTTTATTAGGATTGAAACCAAGGAGGTCTATTACACAGAGAATTGACCAGACTGAATGTGCACGTAGGCACTTATGATCACTATCATAAGGATGCTATCTAAACCAGCTTTCCAACACCTATCACAGTTCCCAATTCAGACTCCCGATGCTCCTGTTACACTGAAAACAAAACAACCTCTAACCTCCAGAATCTGCATACCAAAACTCCAAAACAACTCTAATGCACTTATATGAGAAAACGACCTTTTTATAAGCCTGCAAAAACAATCAAACCTCCCCAGGCTGAATTCGGGATGAACAAGTTGCATTCTAGGGTTGTTTTGGGTCTTGGTCTAGTCATGAACTGACACCTAGGATAAGGTTGATGGTCCTCGAATGAATGTTTTAAACAAATTTGTAACAAAACCCATTTTTAAACTTTATAATAAAGTGGAACTCGAAGGCGGCTTGCTGACTGGGTGGAGGAGGTTGACTTCCTACATGTGAACAGGGCGGTCTAACTATTGTTTGAAATCTGTTGGTTTATCCACCCGACGGTTCCAGTTGGCAGTCTGCGACGTGCCATGTGACAACACATCTCCCCGACAGTTTAGGCGTACATTTCGTTGCGGTTACACCTGGAGGTTTTCCACTTTCACATGTCACCGTAACCTACGAAGGTTTATCTTCCACATAGTTAGGTTGTTTAATAACCTCCGCTGCAAACTCTAACCCTGTTGTTAACATATCTGCTCACATGAGCCTGTAACCCCTTGCGGTGAGACCTATGGGTTTGTTTTGTTATGTTTTTTATATGTAATGTATTACCATGGCCCGAATGGGTGTTAGTGCTAGGGTTTAATGTTTAGGTTTGCACCTTAGATTTTTATGGCTAGGTCAATGCATAGTTCTTAGTATAATGATTTAGGTTTAGTCTTTTAGTGTCAAGAATTTATAGTTTTGCGTAACCCTCTTATACAATATTTTGTCAGAAAGCAACATTAATCACTACATGACAAACCATGAACCAAAACACTGAATCAACCCTGCTTATGAGGACTAAATGTTGCCCATGAATTGCATACTGACGATGAACTGAACATGTGCAACTGTTCTGATGAGATCCTCCTGGATCAATCCTCACCACTTGAAAGCTTTTGCACTACAAAAGTTTGATTTAAGCAGATATCAGGTGAGGGTACAGTTCCCTCACTTTTCTGACTTCTATCCACCTTGCCTTGCTTGGATTCATGCCCTTGAGTCCCATTCAGAGATATTCAACATCTCCATGCCTCAAAGATCAAATCTTCCTGTCCAAGATATCTTTCTGCTGCTCATTCATATACTCAGGTGCCAAATGATCAATAGTCGGAATCTGTGTATCTTCCTTAGGATCCACGATCATCGGAGTTTCATACAATTTCAGATTTTCTACATATACAACTAAGTAAATTCACATGTAAGGAGGTAAATTTAATCGAAAAGAATTATTTCCAATCTTTTCCATAATCTTGAAAGGGTCATACCTGATGGGTTTCTGTTTTTTACCTTCTCCTTTCAACCTATCCTTACTGATATACAACCATACCTGATCACTGACCTGAAAACGATGATCGACTCGATGCTTGTTATGGTGCATTTTATACTTGGCCTGACTCTTCTCTAACTGATCCTACACTTGTGCAGGTATCTGTTGTATCTGTTGAATGAACTTAACTGCTTTGTTCAAATCATCATGTTCACCCACTTTATCCTCTTCACCAAACATGAAATCCACTGGTGACTTTGGTAGATACCCAAAACATGTTTCAAATGGTGATCAATTAGTGGATGAATGTAAGGCTCGATTGTAAGCATGCTGCACATAAGATATGAGATTCATCCCACAATTTAGGATGTTTATTGCAATACCCTTGGAGAATATGTATGACTGTCTTGTTCACCATTTCAGTTTTTCCGTTGGTTTGTGGATGAAAATTTGTGCTCTTCTTCAGCTTTGTGTCCATGAGTTCCCATAAAGTGGACCAAAATTCTCCTACAAAACGAGTGTCTCGATCAGAAATAATAGAAGTAGGTAACCCAAAATGAACCCATACCTGATCAAAGAACATCTTTGCAATCAATTTAGCTGTCACTTGCCTTTTGCATGGAACAAGAATACACATTTTGTTGAATCTGTCAACCACAACATATAGGTAATCATGCCCTCTGCTGGACATAGGAAGTCCTCCAACAAAATCCATGGAAATATTGTCCCATGGTCACAAAGGAACTGGAAGTTGCATGTATAAACCATTCTTTTGCTTGCCTGGTTTGCTAGTCGAACAAATCACACATCCTTTAATGTATTTGGCAATAGTTTCATACATACAAGTCCAGTAACAATACCTTTGGACTTGTGCCATTGTTTTGCTTACTCCAAAATGTCCTGAAGCATTCAAATATGGCCTAGATAACATATCAACTACTTTGTTTGTGACACCTTTCTTGTACTTAATTACTAAGTGAAATTGCTGAAGAAATCCCATCCATCTGTAATGACAAGATTGTTGCAACTTAGTTTGAGACTGTAAGTATTGAAGCGGCTGATGATCTGTGCGAATCATTGTTTCCTTACCCATTAAATAATGTTTCCACTTCTTAACACTTTCAACCAAAGCAAGTAGTTCTTTATCATATGTCCGATAATTCATTACTACCTTAGAAAAAGTTTTTGAATGAAAACAAATTGGTTTCCCTTTTTGAAGTAAGACTGCACCCATTGCATAACCACTAGCATTTGTTTCAATTTCAAATGGCTCTTGAATATCTGGTAAAGCTAATATTGGTGTTGTGACTATTTTCTGCTTATGTGTATCAAAATATTTTTGTTGTTTACCTCCCCACTGAAAGGGAACTTTATAACATGTTAAAGCATGTAACAGTGAAGCAATCAAAGAAAAATGAGCAATAAATTTTCTCCAATACTGAATTGCACCCAAAAAACTTATAACTTCAGTCACATTCTATGGTCTTGGCCACTTAACAATCAGATCAATTTTAGCTGGATCTATTTTTAAACTTCCACCTCCAACTATGTAACCAAGATAATTTAGTGAAGTTTTCCCAAACTCACAACCGGAAAGTTTAAGGTACAAGCTTTCTCTGTTCAATACTTCAAAAACCTGCTTAACATGCTTAACATGTTCTTCTATACTAGAACTAAAAATCAAAATGTCATCAAAGTAGATTATGACAAATTTATCAATGTATGGGCGGAAAACATCATTCATAACCTGCATGAAAGTTGTTGGTGCATTACACAAACCAAAAGGCATTACCAACCATTCAAATAGTCCTTGTCTAGTTTTGAATGCAGTCTTCCAGATGTCATTTTCAGCTATGTGGATTTGGTGATACCCACTTCTTAAATCTAACTTACTGAAATAGACATCATTTTTCAGTTGATCAAGTAAATCATCTATCGTAGGAAGAGGATACCTGTTTTTTATTGTTATCTTTTTTAAGGCCTTGAAGTCGACACACATTCTCCATGTCTCATCGTTCTTAGGAACCAAAATTATGGGTGAGCCACATGGAGATGAACTAGGTCGAATAAAACCTTTTTCAACCAATTCTTGTATTTTTTTCTTTATTTCTTTGTTCTCTATAACTGATAGGTGATACATTCCAATATTATGAAGATGGGCATCTGCCATTAATTGTATTTCTCTTTTTGGAGGAAGATTTTTTGATTCCTTAAATAGATTTTGAAAAGAATATACCACTTTAACTAATCTATCTTTGAACTGAGATTCACAACATAAAAAAGCATCCCGTCGATCCTTATCTTGTTCTTTCATAGCCATAAGTACATATTTCTTACTTGAACTTATTAATCTCTTCATCTGATTAAATGAAACTAAATCCAAGTGCGTTTTAAGTTTATGTGCCCTGATAATAAATTCAATCCCATCTTTCTTAAGATGATATTTATGCTCTTTCCTATAAAACACTACATCACGATCATAGAGATAAGGACTTCCTAGCACTACTCCACATATATTTGCTAGAATCACATCTAAATCTACTTCAACAATGTAGTGATTTGTTATGGAAAATTTTAATCAACACTGCTTTGTGACATTAATCTAAGTCTCTTTATTCAGCCAACCTAGAGGGTATGGTATTGGATGATTATGTTTCTCCAAACCCAATTTCTTAACTAAATGTTCAGATATTAAATTTGCCTGTGATCCACTGTCAAATAATGTATCTATCTTTGTGTTATTAGAAGTTATCCTTATGTGAAATAATTCAACCTTTTTATCCTCATTTAGATGATTTTGGTTTGAAGAAGCTATATAAGTGTTAGAACTTGAACCAGTATCAGAAGTCTTACCTGTTGAAACCATTGTGGTTATTTTACCTTAATCACCTGAGTCAAAGCCCAAATCTTGTTGGATTGTTGTGTTGGCCTTCTTTTCACCTTCCTTCTTCTGAAACTTCTTCGGTTTGAGTTTTGAGTGAATTTTCCAACATTTGGACTCATCATGTCCGATCCTCTGGGAATAAGTACAAGTAGGTCTTTCACCTTCCTTTTGAACTGTCGCTGATCTCTTTCCAATTAGATTACCCTTCTTCTTGTTGTCTTTGGAATCCTTGATTTCCAATTGTCTGGATGGTTTTTGTGAAAACTTGAATGGTCTGCCACCTGATTCAATATGTATGGCCGAAACACACACTTCATCAAAATCATCGGGATTAAACATAAAAAATGTATGCTGCAAATATGAATGTAAACTGTCGATGTATTTTAATGAAGTTTCACGTGTATCCAATGAAATACCAAGTGCCAATGCTTTCTTTCTAAACTCCTGAGCAAACTCCTGAACACTATGCCCTTTACTTTGCCTCAGATGCTTCCAATCAATAACAAGTTGTTACATGTATGCCAAAGGATAGAGTTGTTTCCTAAGATATTTTAAAAACTTAGACCAAGAAGAGACGATTTTTCCTTTTCGCTTTACTTCTATTTGAGTTTTACTTTCCCACCCGATTAAAGTTGTTCCCCCCATTCTTTGTAGCTAACTAAATTTTCATTTTATCATTAGAGATGTTTTGAATATGACAATCCACTTCTAACTGCTTAATCCAATTATCTAATTTTTCAGGATTCATTCCACCATCATAAATAGGTAATTCAAATTTTACATCAATTTTCAAAAGAGAGGTTTTCTTCGGTTTCTTTTCTGTTTCAGATTCTGCACTGGAAGAAGAAGAAGAAGAAGAGGATGATGGAGATGATGGAGGTGAGCATGGTTTATCAGCCTTGCCTTTACCTTTTTCCTTCTTCCATGTCTTTGAAGAAGAAGCTGCATCTCTCGCCTTCTTGTCTTCGTAGAGTTCTTCCAACATCTGCTGCATAGTCAATAATGCTTGCTGAAACTATTCATCACTCATCCTAGTTTCAGTATTTTCACCTGCATCAGATCCTGTCATGGTCGACTTATGAATGACTCATCGCTTTCCAATCTTTGGAACTATCTGATCATGGATTCCTTCTCCACATTGTGACTTTGACCTAGTTAACATTCAATGGAAAATTCTACAAATGCAACCTGCTCTGACACCAAATTATATGATTTGAAATGATCATAAGTTAAAACTGATGTAGAATTGATTAGCCATTAATGAATTGATTGTTAATTGAAAGTGTGGAAATTGAGAGAACTGCTTGAGAAGAAAGACTTTACGATAGTTGATAAAATATAAGTAAGACACAAACAAGCAATGAAAACAACAAATACATAGTGATAACATATAGAAAAATTGATTACAGAGTTTTTCCCTGATGGACTACATCTCCGGGTTCGATTTCAATATGGGCGACTGCTTTATTAGGATTGAAAACAAGGGGTTTGATTACACAGAGAATTGAACAAACTAGATGTGGATGTAGGCACCTCTAATCACTGTCATAAGGAATCTCTCTGAACCATCTTTCCAATGCCTATCACGGTTCCCAATTCTGACTCCTGATGCTCCTGTTACAATGAAAACAAAACATCCTCTAACCTTTGTAAGAAGAACTTCAGCGTAAATCACATGAGGAAAGACCTTTGTCGATGCGTTCCGAACCAACTAGTGTGGTTCATCGTCAGGACAAGTTGAAGAAACATATCGAGCTAAGCAAGTTAAATAGTCTGAGCAGAGCCCCCAATGACTATCTATCTTAGGTCAGCTGCATGTTCGCTCCATCCATCAGAGGATCAACGAACATGCAACTAACCTAAGACATGGGAGAACCAAGTCTTCACCGTTAGCAGAGCATGTGGAAAAGACCAAGCATCAGGTTTGTATAGAGGAGGCCAAGGTTGTTGCTAAAGTTGCTCAATTCCATCATCGTAAATTCATGGAAGCTATTGAGATTGAAAGAAGGCCTAACCATCTCAATAGAGATGATGGCTAGAAAATCAGTAGCTATTGGATCCCTGCCCTGTCGTCTTAGTCTTTCTCCTTCCCCCCCCATTATCTGTGTCCCCCCTGGAGCCTTCCTTCCTCCTAGGGTTTATCTGTTTTGCTCTGTGGTTTTATTGGTCTTTTTCCTGTCCCTCTCCTTTTTATTTTTTGTGTCGTTCTCTCTATTTTATTTTTATTTATTTTCCATATATATATATATATATATATATATATATATATATATATATATATATATATATATATATTTATTTATTTTTTATTTTTTTTTATTTTTTTTTCAGGTATAATTATCTATTTCTTATTTTTATTCATTTATTTTATTTAATTTTTCAACTATATTTTACCTTAATTAGCTTTTTTCTCTATTATATATTTTTTATTTTTATTTTTTACTTTTTATTGATTTATTTTTATTTTATTTATTTATTTATTATTATTATTATTATTATTATTATTATTATTATTATTTTATCTAACTTTTACCTTTACTAGCCACATTCTTAATTATATTTCCTAGTTTAAGTTTTATATATTTTTATTTATATATTTTATTATTATTATTATTATTATTTTTATTTTAATCTAGTTATTCATTTACTTTATTTTTACTTTTATTTTAATTTTTAAACTAACTTTTACCTTTATTAGCTATATTATAGTTTTATATATTTTTTATTTTATTTTTATTTATTTGTTTTTCCTCTTTTATTTTGATTTATTATTAATTTTGTCTTTTCAACTAACTTTTACTTTTACTAACTATGTTCATTTCCTTTTTTTTTTTCCTATTTTTATTTATATTTCTCGTTTCTAATTCTAACTAACTATTATCCTATACCCTATGTATATTGTTATTATAATATTTCTTATAACTTATAATTTTAACTATTAAACCTTTTAACTAACTATTAACATTAGCACCTATTAAATTATTTTATTTATATAAATGTTTTATATATTTTAAAGGAACGGTCATCGAATATAACTATATTATGAAAATGCCTTTTTAACTCTGGTCCTAAAGTCAAAATTAGCCGTTGGTCAAGATAGCTGTTGGGGGCTCTGCTCAAACTATTTAACTTGCTTAGCTGGATTTGTTTCTTCAACTTGTCCTGACGATGAAACACACTAGTTGGTTCGAAATGCGTCGACAAAGGTCTTTCCTCATGTGATTTACGCCGAAGTTCTTCTTACAACTATTATGGATCACAGAAGCCTCAATTCAATAATCCTCTAACCTCCAGAATCTGCATACCAAAACTCCAAAACCACTCTAATGCACTTCAATGAGCAAACTTCCTTTTTAAAAGCCTGCAAAATTACTCAAACCTCCTCAGGTTGAATTCAGGATGAACAAGCTGCATTCTAGGTTTGTTTTGGGTCTCGGTCTAGTCATGAACTGACACCTAGGTTAAGGTTGATGGTCCTGGAATTAATGTTTTAAATAAATTTGTAACAAAAACCATTTTTAAACTTTATAATAAAGTGGAACCTATTGGCGTCTTGATGACCAGGTAGAGGAGGCTGGCCACCCACATGTGAATAGGGCGATTTAAGTGTTGTTTGACATCTGTTGGTTTATTCACCCGACAATTCCGGTTGGCAGTCTGCGATGTGCCATGTGACAACACATCTCCCTAGTAGTTTCAGCAGACATTTCGTTGTGGTTACACCTAGCGGTTTTCCATTGTTCACATGTCACCACAACCTCTAAAGGTTTATCCTCCACACAGTGAGGTTGTTTAATAACCTTCACTGCAAACTCTAACCCTGCTGTTAACATATCCGCTCACATGAGCTTGTAACCCCTCGTGGTTTCGATGCGGTTTTAAGCTGGCGGTTAGAGACCTATGGGTTTGTTTTGTTATGTTTTTTATATGTAATGTATTACCATTTCCCAAATGGGTTTTAGTACGAGGGTTTAATGTCTAGGTTTGCACCTTAGCTTTTTTGGGCTAGGTCTATGCATATGTTTTAGTATAATGATTTAGGTTTAGTCTTTTAGTGTTAAGAATTTACACTTTACATAACCCTCTTATACATTTTTTTGTCACAAAGCAACATTAATCACTACATGATGAACCATGAACCAAAACACTGAATCAACCCTGCTTATGAAGACTGAATGCTTCCCATGAACTGCATGCTAACGATGTACTTAACCTGCGCAACTGATCTGATGAGATCCTCCTAGATCAAGAATATAGGAAAACCTCATGATACAACTAACAAGGAGAATGCAACATTGTACAAGAAGTTCAATGAAATTGACAAAGGATAGGTATTTCAGTCTGAGGATTAGAATAAGGGTGAGGGCAGGAAGCCTTTATAGTGTTGGTATTGTGGCAAGGATCATCACAAAAGAGATTTTCCACAACATTAGGGTGGAAAAACACAAATTTATAGTGTTTAAGAGGCACAGACAGTTGGGGATGTTGGAAAGAGTATTCATTGGATTTATGCAACATTGGATAATATGCAGGCTTATCATCAGGCATTTATTATCAAGATGGAAGTTAAGATTTGTGATCAAGTTGTTTCTATTTTGATTGACCCTGGATCTAACTATAGTTATATCTGTCTTGAATTGGTGGATATGTGTTTCTTGAATAAATAAGTGCATTCAAAGTCTTGGATGGTGCAGTTGGCTACAACCACTAAGAAAATAGTTCATCATTGGGTATGATATTATGCATTTGATTTGAATGGTATGTCTACAACAACACATATAAATGTGCTTTCGTTTGGGTCATACATTATGCTATTGGGTATGGGTTGGTTGTACATTTATAGGACTAAGGCGGATTGCTACGATAAGGCTATTGAGTGCTTGGATGATGATGAAGAGAATCTTGCAGGCTAAGAAGAAGCCTACATCAGTGAGAATTGTTACAGTTATGTAGGAAAAGTGTAGTAGCAAGAAATGGAGGGTATTATTTGTAGGTCATATTTCTAGTGACAAAGGTAAGGATGTCGAGGATGTTGAAGTCTTGAAGAGGTATCGAGTTTTGCAATAGTTTCGGAATTTGTTTCCAGCAGAGATCTTAGAATTACTTCCTCATAGGCAAGTGGACTTTTCTATTGAGCTGATGTCGGGGAAAGCACCAACATCAAAGGAATCTTAAAGGATGAGCATTCTAGAGTTAGTGACAAAAAACTTGTAGTTGAATGAAATGCTTGATAACGGATACATTGGACCAAGTGTGTCGCCTTTGGGTGAACCAATGTTGTTTGTCAAGAAGAAGGATGGTACTCTCAGGTTATGTATTGATTAGAGGTAGTCGAACAACATGACGATTAAGAATAAGTACCCTTTGCTTTGGATTAATGACTTGTTTGATCAGCTAAAGGGAGAAGCAATTTTCTTGAAGATTTATTTGATAAGAGGAAATATACAAGAGTGCTTTCCAGACTAGGTATGGGAATTATGAGTTTGTTGTGTTTCCTTTTTGTTTGACTAATGCTCCATCTAATTTCATGTGTTTGATGAATAGTGTGTTGCATCCTTATCTGGAGAAGTTTGTGATAGTATTCAATGATGACATACTGATATATTCTAAGAATGAGGAAGAGCATGTAGAACACTTAGCAGTAGTGTTAAGATTTCTAAGAGACCATCAATTGTATGCCAAAATTAGTAAGTTTTGTTTCTTTTAGACAAAAGTTCATTATTTGGGGCATGTGGTTTCCAAGGGAGGTACAATAGTGGACACACAAAATATCAAAGTTATCGTGGAGTGGGAAAATCCTAGGAATTTGGATGAGGTCAAATCATTTATGGGATTAGCAGGTTACTACAAGTGGTTCATCAGGAACTTCTCACAGATTGTGTATCCTTTTATATCATTGTAGAAAAAAGGGAAGAAGTTTGAATGGACAGAGGAATGTGTTACTAGTTTTGAGAAATTGAGACAGTTGCTTACAAATTCTCTAGTTCTAAGGATTGCATATCCAAACAAAGAGTTTGTGGTATGTATAGATGCTTGCAAGAGAGGACTTGGTGGAGTCCTTGTGTAGGAAGGACAAATAGTATGCTACGAGTCAAGGAAATTGAATGAGCATGAGAAGAACTATGTGACACATGATCTTGAATTGGCTACAATCATCCATGCATTGAAGATGTGGAGACACTATCTTCTTAGCAGGAGGATCATATTAATGAGTGATCACATTAGGCTGGGATACTTGTTTGACCAACCTAATTTGAATGGCATATAAGCTAGGTGGTTGGATATGCTCAGGATTTTAACTTTGAGATCAGGTACATTAAGGGTAAAGAGAAAAAGGTTGCACGTGCTCTTAGCAGAAGAGTCCAGATAAATCACATTGTAGCTATGACTTCTTATGAGATAGACTTGCAGGAGCGGATCTTGCAGGAAAGACAACAGTATGATAGGTACCAACAAATTAAGCACATGTTACAACAACAAGGTACAAGTGAACAAGATGCGGATTATCATCTCATGGTAGTTGGTTTAGTCAGATTTACGGACATGATCTATGTGCTAGAAAATAGTGAGCTTAAGAAGCTTATCTTGCATCAATTTCATGTTAAGCTGTATTGAAGTGACCTCGGATGTCACAAGACATTGACAACAGTTAATAAGTTCTACCATTGGCCAAATTTGAAGAAAGAGGTAGTTGAGTTTGTTACGATATGTTTCAATTTTCAATAGGTAAAAGCAAAGTGTAAGCATCAAGGTGGTTTATTGCAGAAGATTCTAATTCCGAAGTGGAAATGGGAGGTAATTTCCATAGACTTCACTACAGGGTTTTAGATGAAATCTGGACAAAATGATTCTATTATGGTTGTGGTTGACAGGTTGACTAAGGTAGCTCACTTCATTCCAGTCAAGTATGCGAATTCAGCTAGTGAAGTAGCCCAGGTCTTCATCATGGAGATAGTAATGTTACGTGGTATTCCTAGGAAGATTGTGCCAAAAAAAGATGCCAAATTCACTTCCAAGTTTTGGAAAGAGTTTTTTGTAGGTTTGGGGACTATACAAATTTGATAGAAATTGCAACTTCTCAAGATTTCAAACTGAAAACAAGAGACACAAATTCTACTTTACTAATCCATGGAATGGAAATCACAATTTAGAACAACATGCATAGACATGCAACAAGAAAAACCACAAGTACATAGTGATTTCTAGGGGAACCCAACTGGCAAAATCCCCTCTACTACTTTGCATTAATTCATATGAAAATAGAAACAATTACAATGTCTTGCTTCGAATCTGAAGCAAACCCTACACTACAACCTTGTTCTCCTACTTCCTGACTTTATCTAGCCAACACTTAGTCAATTCAAGCCTTGTCGAAGCCTCTTATTTATTTTCACAAATATGAGGTAATTCAAGCTCCTAAACAATAGGAAAGGTTCCTATTTCCTTGTGCAATTCCCAAGGATTGATCAACTGGTTGCATGAAATTTGTTTTACACTCCACTAATATACAAATAGTTTTACATTAGCATTAATTCCACCACTCCAGCTGAGGAATTCGAATTCCATGCATGCATGAGATATTTTAGGTTGATCGATCAGTTAACTGACAAATCTCTGAGTTAGAATTTTTTTTCTCATTGCACAATTGACTTTCAACTGACTCTATTTATAGTTAGAGGTCAGTTGACTGAGCACAACTGAAAATAACTGAACTAGATTGCTAAAATTTAGCAATCAACACTTGCATGACAAAAATCCAAGCCCACTAACTTGAATTTGTTGATCTAACTTAGTGACAAGAGCCATGTCACACTAGTTAACTACCTCCAAGTTGTCTTGCTGATGTAGAAAGTTTATTTACTCAATTAGACTAAGGCTAAATTCAAGTTGAGCCTTTCTTGCTACACTTTATAACAAGGAAAAAGTTGGATTTTAGTACAGCTTATCATCCGTAGACAGATGGACAGAAAAAGAGAATCAACAATATTCTTCAGGATGCGTTGAGGATCAACGTCATGTATCAACAACAGAAGTGGGAAGAGTATCTCCCACTGGTGGATTTTGTGTATAACAATGGGTATCATGAATCTTTGAAGATGAGTTTGTTTGAGGAACTTTATGGGTGGAATTGCAATACTCCTATCAGTTGGAGTGATCCACTTAACAGGGTATTGATTGAACCAGACATGTCGATAGAGATGGAATAGGAAATGCAGTTTATTAAGAAGAATCTAAAGGTAGCACAAGATAGGCAGAAGGGTTATGCAAATCAATGTAGTATATTTAAGGAGTTTTAGTTTGAGGAACATGTGTACTTGTGCCTCAATCCCAAGAAGAGCTCCTTGAGGATTGAGTAATCTACCAAGTTGGTACCTCGATATTGTGAAACTTTTAAGATCCTTGAGAGGATTGGATCAATGGCCTACCAACTTGAATTTCCTTCGACAGTGAAAGTCCATGATGTTTTCCATGTGTCATTGCTTAATAAGTATGTGAAATATGTTAATTATGTGATAGAGTGATTTGTATTGCAAGTGAAACCAAAAGGAGAATTCCAGCCATAACCTTAGTGCATTTTTTAGAAAAAGATGCTCCTGCTCTATAATCAAGCAATCGAGAAAGTTAAAGTGTAGTGGAAGAACTTTGGGCTTGATTAAGCTACATGGGAGATCACTGATTAGATGCAGGCTATGTATCCTTCTCTATTCGTTGGTTGAGCGGATGTACCATTAAAGGAAATTTCAGTGTAAAAGTTCCCATGAAATTCTCATGTACGTAATATGTAAACCAATTGAAATTTGTTAAATTTAAAAATAGGTACATGTAAATATTTTGGAAGGAAAATTAAAAAAAAAATCATGTTTTTTTATTTATTATTATTATATTTTTTTATTATCGCCTTATAAGTTTACCCAAATTTCAAGTGTAGACACACATTGGATGCGGAATTAAATTATGCATCCAATGAGTACCCATTATCCATACTTTTGAGAAGACCTACATAGATAAAAATTGAAGATACATTAAAAAGTAAATGTCGAGCACGCTTTTTTAATGTATCTTCAATTTTTTTATCAACGTGGGTCTTCTCAAAAGTATGCATAATGGGTATTCTTTGGATCCATAATTTAATTTTTCATCCAACTAGTGTTTACAATTGAAATTTGAGTAAAAACCTATAAGGAGATAAACCAAAAATACAAAATATATATATTTTTTTCTTTTCCCTACAAAATATATGACTTCTATTTTATTATTTTCCTATTATTTTATTATTTTTTCTTAGGAGTTCACTTTAAGACTAAAAATTCCTCTAATGTATGGTATATGATTTCATGTTTTGTTTTGGTTGTCTGTATATGCATATATATGTAAATATTTCATCAAGTTGTGTTATAAAATTCCAATAAGAAGTACATGGTATTCATGATATGTTGGTTATGTCTTCAACAATATGATATGATGTAAATGTTGTATCGAGCTATATTATAGAGATCCATGGAAAGCATGTGTTTTTTTGGTTTACAAGTCTCATTGAACACCGAAGACGATGTTTCCCCAAGAGGGAGGGGTTTGTAGCAGCTCCTAGTTGATTTTCCTATGTAAATAAATGTAAAACCAAGGTCATGGGACACATATTCCAAGTTGAATGTTGGGAAAAACATAGTTATGGGGATCACTTGTGATTAATTAATGGTTATGGAAACTGGAAAAGGAATTGGAGAAGTAAAAGTAGAAATAATTGAAATTTTATTTATGAAATAAAAGAAAATATGAGAAAAGGATCATGAAAGGTCACATATTCGCATGAGAGGAAAATTAAGGAAAAATGTAGAAAATGGAGGCATCAATGATAAAAAGGATTTAGAGGATCAGTTCATAGGTTTTGGTTAATTATCTTTTGTCATTTCAGTCTTTGGATCTCTCATTCATTCTCCTATTCTCTCTTACTCTTGCACACTTAGAGAAATCTTGCAGAATTTTTGGAGCATACATGGAGCATTTTAGTTTTCATTGGATTTGGATAAATAAGCCAAAGGAAAGTGGGAAAGTGCAAGGGAACAGGTGAATCAACAACTATAGTTGGATTACTTTGCAAGTAATAGGTTGGATGTTTGATTTCCTTAGTTATTTACGGATGCATGGTATATGCATCTGATTATTTGGTTATATTACGTCATTAGCATGGAGGATTTCCTGGATTGACAATGGTTTTCACCTTGCCTTGTCATTTCCTAAATAGCCATAGTGTTGTGGGTTTTCCCCCTTGATTTTTTTCTGGTTGGTGTTGATAATTCCTTATGCTCGTGGGTTGGGACAAATGCTCTTGAAGCCCTGGAATAACTTGGGTTGAGTTACTAGTCCTGCAACCTAGGTTGGACAAAAGCTTTGGATCCCTTGGTGGGTTGAGGTACTAGTCCTGGAGCCAGTTTGGATAAAGGATTTGAAGCCCTAGAAAGCAATGGGTTGAATTACTAGTTCCTAGAGCCTTGGACTACTTGGGTAGAGACTGATCTCATTGATGTGAGTGATGTTTGACATGAGTTGGAATAACTGTTTGAGGTTTGAGGTGGCGTGGCCTCTAGAAGCCCTGGTTTGGTTTTGTTTGGTTTATTCCATGAGATCTAACATTCATACTTGGAATATGGCATCTAGGTGATCAACTGAAAGAGAGATTTGGTTTAGCCCAATCTATGGTCGAGTGGTACGTGGAAGTCCCAGACTTGGTTGATATTTTCCTATGTTAATAAGATCTATTATTTTATAGCGATTCATGTATATTTATTGGAAATATGTTGGTGATATTATGGTTGGGTTTCCATGGTTTATATGCTGGTTATTTTCTGGTTATATGATGTTTATATTATGTATACCTTCTATGACTCATGTCAAGAATTGTTTAGCTATTGATTGGTCAATGAATGTATGGACTAATAAGTGTTATTGTAGCTGTGTGGAGAGCACATAAGGCCTTCTCAGTGATTCTCAGATGAATCTACGACTTTTATGATCATATATGCATTCATGACCGGCATCTTACATGTTTCCCATGTGTTTGATGAAATTCATAGTATGTTCTAGTTAGTCTAGGTCATGTTTTGAGTTGATATTGAATGTTTCTCTTTGTAACATCTCCAATGAAAATTCAATGCAAAAAATATATAAGGTCATGGTTGATGGGACATGTATTCCAAGATGAATGGTGGGAGAAACATCCTAGTGGGTGTTGATTTAGTTTATTATGGCTAAGGGAATTGGCAAAGGAAATGGTTAAGGTTTTGGAAAGGCATGAGGCGTTAATTGGCATTTTATTTATGAAAATAATGGAAATTAGAAAAAAAGGAAGGTGAAAGGTCACATGTTTCATGTGAGGGGGAAATTGAAGGAAAATAATGGAAAATGAAAAAAATAGAGGCCTCATTAATAGAAAGGCTTCTGAGGATCGATTGGTAAAGTTTTGACAGGTTTTGGTGGAGCTTTCTTCTATTCTATCTCTCTCATACTCTTGGATACTTTGAGTTTTCTTGGAGCACTCTTGGAGAGTTTGGCATACTTGGATTCTTGGAGTAAGAAGGCAAAGGAAGAGTAGGAAAGTGCAAGAGGGCATCAGGATCAACAACTACATCAAATTTTATTGCAAGTACCAAGTTGCATGTATGTTTCCTTCACTAGTTTTGGCATGCATGGCATATGCATGTGGATTTTTGGTTGTGATTTGTCATTGGCATGGAGGATGGCCAGGATTGATAGTGGATTGCCTAGCCTTGCCATTTCCTAGATATCCATGGTGATTGAGGGTTTATTTCCTTGTTGTGTTTTTGGTTGGTTCTCATGTTTCCTTATCTTGGGTTGAGTTACTAGTCCTGTAGAAGGGTTGGAAAAATACTCTGGAGTCCTAAATGGATGGGATAGACACGGATTTGATGATGGTTTTGTGATGTTCGATGGTGAGGTTGAATCATTGTTTGATGGGTTTAGGTGGATGGCCTTTGAAAGCCCTGGATGGGTTTTGATTGATGCGTTCTATGAGATCCCACATTCATGCTTGGAATATGGCACCAGGGTGAATGGCTAAAAAGGGATTTGTCTCAACCATTCTATGGTCGGGTTGAATGTGGAAGTCCCATCCTGGGTTTGGATTTTTCATCATTAATGAAAGGAAATTTCTCATGGTATTTTTATGAGTATTATGATGGACTAAATGTGGTTTATATGATAGTGATTTCATGGATAATTATGTCCCTATTATGCTGGTTATTTATATGTTTTATGATAGTAGCCATGTGTGCTAGGTCCCGTTGCATAACAATGTGTGTCTTCCATTGTGATTTTACTTGTAATTGAATGATCAATGTATCTATGACCTAATAGATGGAATTGAAATTGATGTGTTGATGCATCAATGATTCTTAGCAATTCTTAGCTAAGTATGAGACCCCTATGCTCATAATTGTTAATTACATTTGTAGATTACACATTTGAAAAATGTTTGACGAAATGCCTGTCATCGCTAGTAGGGGTATAGTCAGGGTCTTGAACAAATCTTTTCTTTAGTACTGTCATTTCCATGCTATTTGACTGATTTGAAGAGTTGGTTCAATTCTAGGCAGTGAAATGGGATGTGGACTTGAAAAAGTGGCTCAAATCCATATTTTTTGGCATAGCATTGATAGGCTTGGTCTCTGGTTGCTGGCAAGCAAGCCTGTGGGAGTGAATTTGGGTTTCTGGTCACCCTCATTCCTATAGCATGGGAGTGACTAAGCCTTAAATTATCCAAAAGCTTAGTGGGACCCCAAGGCAAGTTGTCTAAAGTATTGGATTGCTTCCTGAGGGTCTTGTAGCTGATGATTAAGGTATGTACGGTGTGTTTCCATTAGTTCCACTTCCTTAACATGACTTAGGAGGTTGAATCATATCATAGTGGCCTCTCGTCACATGCTTAACCTATCTGGCAAGTTTCTTGGGTAGATGTGGGAGGAGGGTGTTATAGAGTTGTACCAGAGCTTGGTTGTGCTCTCCTTGGGCTGTGTGTTGATCATGCTTTCATGTTGGTTGCATATGTGTTCCTTATGCATGTAGTCCATGTGCTTGTTGCATTTTCATGGTGTTGATCATGGTTGTAATGATTTTTCCATGTGAAGGTTAAAGGTGTTGCCATGGAGTATGTCTTCATGTGTGTATGGTTGATTATGCATTGTTATGCATGTCAGTGTTCACATGTTATCAACTACACGTGAGGTGGTTTTTGTTGTCATGCATGAGGTCATGGTTTGTGTAATTGATATGGTCATGCATTGATGACTAGACTCTAGCTAGAATGGTGTGTATATGGTTTTGCACTCATGTGTTATATGTAGATATGTAGTTGCTATGCATGTATAGTCTTGGTTATAGTTATGCATGAATAGTAGGTCAAAAACACCTTGTGAAGTCATTGTATGCAAATTTAGGTCATCATGGTGCTATTGGTTTTTATGATGCTAATGTGTTGGTTGAGATAGAATAGGAGATGTAGATCATTAAAATGAAGTTGCATCATTGGACCTCGAGGAAAAAGCAGATCGTCATACAGGTATTGTATGTTTGGCATGCAGGTATGTAAGTTAAGGATTGTCATATGCATTAGGTTTATATACATTAGGGTTATGTACATGTTTTTGATGTTATGGTTGCATACATGATAGATGATAGTTGATTAGTATAGTCACATGCACATGTGTCATGAATTATAGTAACCTGTGGTTGTATGCATTGATATTTTTGTTTTATGTTAGATAACTTGATGATCATGTTATATTTTGTTGATAAGTATTCTATAGGTTAACTTGTTGTCGTTATATGATATTTAGCTTGATGATTAGGTCATATGTTGTTGATGAGCATGATATATATCTTATTGTTTTTATATGTTAGTAACTTGGTGATTAGGGTTATAACATTAATATCTTGATGTTATATGTATCATGCTAAATTCGATTGGACTATGGAGATGGTTATGGTTATGATATTCAGGTATGAGTAGACATATTTTTGATGGATTTGCACACATAATTGTTATGCATGAATGATAAATGCTTATGAGTTATGATGTGAAAATGTTAGTTAGTTAGTCTTATGGATATCATGATCTTATTTATGCTGAGTTGACATGTTGTAAAGTTATATCTTGCTAACTAGATTGATTGTGCAGACAAGATAGCATTCTGTGAGGTACACCAAGGTATGAGTTTGCTTATATAGTATACTTGGTGCTTCATTCTTGATTATGTCATCTATTTGGTTTTGGTTGTTTGGTGTCTATTACGTCGTTTAGTTGATTTATTTAACATGGTATGTTTGCAAGTGGGTTGAGTGTTTGATGAAATGCATAATATGAGTATGTGTTCCAATGATCTTGTTTTAAGATGATTGTACTAATACATATGTGTTGAGACAGTTCATATGTACTTGAGTGTAGTAGGTGATAGTTGTAGCATTATTTCTAATGACTGTGAGTTGACTATGGACTATGACATGATTGTTAGTCTTGGGAAAGATTGATTTCAAATTGATAGATATGATTGTCTTCTGTGGTTGACATGCATGAGCAGTGGAAGGAAACATGCTTGGTATTAGTGTGACAAGGTAATAGTTGATGTGTTTACATAACTAATATTTAGGTGATGTGACAACGCATAGTAAGCCTCAATTGCAACAAGGTAAAAAAAAGGTAAAAGAAAGGAATTGGGGAAGGCTTGTTTTGGATATGTTTGGAAACCTTAATTCGAAACAGATGAGTGTTTTACATACATGAAGTCTTCTTAACCTTGATTTTGTCTGACATTTTGTGGATATGTGCTACAGTCATGAACATGTACTTGAAAAGTATATTACCTAGTCTATAGTTGAGGTGGATTTGTCAAGGGAGTTGGAGTCCCTTGAGAGATGGCGTGGATGTGTTTAGTGAAAGCAACGTGTTTGGCACAACAAGGTAAGGTAACTAGTATGTCATTATGTTTATTTATGCACTGATAGTTATGTGTTTATGGAAATATGATGTAGGGGATTGCATGGCAAGGAAACGGCCATGAAATTTTTAAGAAGGCTCGGGATGATATTTCCTTGGGACCATGGGGATTGTGTCATGGTGTTTGTTATTAGTCTTGTGCTTTTGGTCTTTTATGATTGTTGCACTTGAATGGTGATTTTGATTATGTCTAGTGCATAGCTATGCCACTTTTTTGTGGTGTCGTGTTGTTATTGGTTTGCATGGTATCCTTCTCATTTGTTTCTAGTGCTTTCCTTTTTAGTTTTGAGTCTTGGGAATTGTCTGGGAAAGAGGAAAGTTAATGGAGCTCGAGGAGAGTTGTGGGGTAGCCAATGGTAAATGTAAGACACGGATGAGGCTCAATGCATGAGTAAGCACAATGGAAGGTAAGCCTATGACATTCAATTGGACTGGTTGGCTACATTGGTGTAAATGGATGATGACAGAGCAATCATGGGAAAGGTAATCAAGAAAGGTAAGGTGAATGGATTGGAGGCATCATATGTCTTGGCTATTTTGGGAACTATTGTTTTCGATGTTGTGCATGGTGAGAACAGACAAAGGGAGTTCTATTAACCTAGACCTTATGCTATATGGTAATTATGTTATGATCATGACTATGCTGAAGTTTTTATATGTATGTATGTATGTATGTCGTTGTTTGACAGGATGATGTTTGTTTTATTCTAAATGTTTATGTGTATGTATCTATGTATATATGTCACTTTCTGATAGGGTCATCAGGAATCATTCTTGTGAAGGAATGATTGCTTATGCAAGCGAATGACATGAAGAAGTTCCTGGTTTATAAGGAATCAAGTGGGTAGAGTGGTCATGGAAAATATATGAGGTTAGTATCATGTGATAATGAGTTGATACTATGTGATTATATTATGTCTATGTTATGGGCAGTTTATATCGAGGGACACATCAGTGAAATGAAAGAAGTGTGGTCTGCGACATTCTAGGACAAGCATGGATAAGAAACTGGAAGCAAGGTTGCTTGGTAGAGACAGTGTGGTTTTGGATGTGTGGTACTATTGTTGTGCATATGTCGTATATGTTATACATGTTACATATGTGATGTAATGTGCATGTAGTGTTGTATGGATATTTCGTATGGAGTGCTAGGTATAGATGGTGCCATGTAGATGTTGGATATGAGGTGCTATGCACATATTATACTGTGCACCTGTTGTATACGTGATGTTGTGTGCAATGGTGCCCTGTGCATGTTGGATATATGGTGTTGTGTACATATGATGCTATGTACATGTTGGATATGTAGTTATATGTACAGGTGGTGTTGTGTGCATGTTGTACATGTGGTGCTATGTACATATGGTGTTTTGTGCATGATTATACAAGTGGTGTTGTGAGCATGTGGTGCCATGTACATATGGTACAAACAACACTATGTGCAGGTGGTGTTGTGTACATGTCATGCATGTGGCACTATGTAAATGTGGTGTTGTGTACATGTCGTGTATGTGGTACAATGTACATGTGGTATTGTGTACACATTGTACAGTTGGTGCAGTGTACATGTGGCATTGTATACATGTTGTGTAGGTCGTATCGTCTACATGTGATGCCTTGCACACATTGTGCAGGTGGTTGTAGTGTACAGGTGGTACTATGTACATGTTGTACATATGGTATTGGTGCACGTATGGTATTGTGTGCATGTTATACATGTTCTATTGAGGGCAGGTGGTGCTATGTATGTGCATTATGTAGTCATGTTATTGTGATATGTGTACTCGTTGTGTTGTACTCTGCATAGTACTTGTATTGTGTTGTATTGTATGCCATGTGTTCGTGCATGTATTCTGTGGTGTTGTGCATCGGGTATAGACTTATTGTGTTTTGTTGTATGCCAGGTGTAGGTGTATGTATTATGTTAGGCAGTAGGCATAGGTGTATGAGTTGTATGTCAGGTGTAGATGCATATATTGCATGGTGTTGTATGTCATGTGTGGTTGTATGTGTGGGATGTACACGATGTGTGTGTGCACACGATTGAGGAGAAGGCACTAGGTGTTTGTCAGATGTGACAACCGATCCTGAGTGCATACGAAATAAGGACAAGGGTGGAAGCCAAGCATTGATTAAAGGATAAGTATCAATATTTTATTCAGTTTTACTATGCATGTGATTTATGATTTTGGTCTATGATGATTACATGTGATCTATGATTCTAGTTTATGATGGTTACATGTGAGTTATGATTTTGATCTATGATGGTTGTGTTTCGAGCTAACCTAGTGTGATATGTTACACGTGATGATTTGGTCAAATATGTTAGTTTGATTTGTTGTGATAGGAAGCGAATAAGATTTCTAGTGTAGCTTATTGACGAGCCACCAATGAGGTATGATTTGAAGTTAAATTTATTTTAAATCTAATGGAAATTATGTGCTTGGAGCAGGAACGCGTGAACATGCCCAATTGTGTGGTTGAAATCGACTGCAAGAATTAGCACCATCAGCAAAGGGAATTGAAAAATGAAGCAGTAGGCTCGTAAAGAACTTCAGGAGAAAGGTCATTATGGGGCACTGGTATCCAATAGTGTCCATTAATTTCCATGAGCATGCTATCATCGGCATGATGGTTTTAAGGTAGGGATATGCCTTGGTTTCTATATCTTCCGATGTGAGGAATCCTTGCCAAGGGATGGGCTTCTCAAAATGGGGGTGCCAACAGAACTTGGAAGGTGAGTGATTGCATTGAAGGGGATGACCGGATTGACCAAGGGACTGTATAGCGAAGAAGGGAAAGTCACATATGAATTTTTTTTGGTCGTTAGAATCTCCATATGGAATGAGATGCATATTGGGAGTGCGCCCTGAAACAATGAGCCAGTAATTGTTCACTGAAAGGACAAGTGGCACATGATTGTAGCACTAGACATTGGATGCAGATTTGTCTTTGTAGTGCATTCTGGACTTCCTGGGAAGGAGGTGAATCCTGGTATTACATTGAGGGTGGAGGTGTGAGCCTCTAGATTCCCTTGTTGTAGATGTAGGCATATTATCCTTTTATTTTCTGGTTGAGAAAATGTGGATATGTGTACATTATTGTAAATATTGTATTGAGCTGGATTTATAAAGCTCCATAGATAGTATGGTTATTTGTTGGTTGAAGAAAATGTGTATGTGTATATGTGGTTATTGTAAATATTGTAATGAGTTGTGTTATAAATTTTGAAAATTGCAACAAGAAATGCTATAAATATCATTTCAGGTGCCAATGTCAGATATAGCAATAAGAAATGATAAAATAGAAATGTTAAAAATAACATTGCTATAAATAGCATTTCGGGATACATTCCAATTTTAGTTAGTCCCTGAACTAAAATTGAGAATTAAAATTCGAATTTGATCTCAGCAGTTGTTTGAGAAATAATTAATTCATTCATCTTGATTTAATTAGTTGGAGAAAATCAAACATGAAGTCTATGTGAAGACATGCAATAGTTATCCCTTTGATTGAGGAAGTTATCCCTTAATTGAGGAGATCAGGATGAGTTGTACTTTGAGTTGTAATTAATTAGCTCAGTTAAATGAGTTAAGTCCAGTTATATTATTTACAACAGTTTGTGGAATTGATTGTGAGTTCAATTAGTTAATGCATGCATGCATGTAACTAGTGTACTTCAGATAACTGAATATTCTCTCATAAATAACTCATGCATGTCAGTTTAGTCAGAGACCCAGTTGAGATCAGAGAAAGGGACACTGTACTATCAGTTGGAGGAATTTTCCTATATAGGAAACTCATCCATGTAGGAGGAATCATCTCCTTCAGGATTGCGCAGTTATTTCTGAGTTTGGTGAGTTGTGTGAGAGGTGAATTCACACAGGTGCTAGCCAGAGGACCCAAGAGAAAATGTGCAAGGAAATAGGAGGCTTGGACGAGTGAGGGAAGGCATATTTTGTGTCTATTTAGTCTATGAGCAGCATTGAGGGATTGTACTCAGAGCTGGATAGCTTGTGAGCTAAAGCTTTGTGTAATCCACAGATATTTCCACCTGTATGATAATACATATAGCGGGGTTTTTTAGCTGAGCCTTTCCCTAGAGTATTCTTCTATGTTCATGTAGATTGTTTCTTCTTCATCTGTTATATGTTTTTTATTTCATCTTGCTCAAAATCGGTTAAGCTTCTACAAGTTTGTTTGTAGAAGTAGATCAGGTATTTTGCTTTAGTATATTGCATTATCAGGTGATCTACAGTGGGAAATTCTACATGGTATTGGAGCAAAGGTGATCAAAGTGAAGAACAATATACAAAGAAGGGAGAAGTTCAAAGTTTGAAGTTCGTGATTATAGAATTTGAATTCTTATCACATCTCAAATTTCACCAATGGTGTTCAATGGTTTGAGACTTGAGTATGCCCTTGATGGCAGCTCAAATTATATAGCTTAGAAGGATAGCATGGAAGCGGTATTAAAGGAAAATGGTTTGAAGGACTTCATTGATCAAGAAGTCCCCAAGCCAGCAGCTTCTAATGCCCAAGAATTGGTGGAATGAAAGAAATGTGTGGCTAGAGCGAGGAGGATTCTTCTGGAGGGAGTTCGAGACCATATAGTCTCGAGTCTCCATGGGAAGGAGACACCGTTTTCAATGTGGAAAGCATTGAAGGATCTATATCAGAACAACAACGACCACAGGAAGTTAGCGCTGAAAGACAAGCTTCAGAAAATCAAGTGTGAAAAGGGCGACATGATCTCTACATATCTTAACAAGCTCTCCACCTGCAAGGATGAGCTTGGAAGTGTAGGAATCATGACAGTCGATGATGACATGGTGAGTCTTGCTCTCCTCGGTCTTCCTAAGAGCTGGCATAGCTACCAAGACTTGGTAAATGGAAGAGAGAAACTGCCAGATTGGGAACGACTTTGGTCAGATCTGATGCATGAGGAGATAAGGAGAAGTAACAGAGATGGATCTTCATCAAAGCAAGATGATGAAGAAAATCTAGCCTTAGCGAGTAAGGCAAGGAAATGGAAGGAGAAGGATTCTCATCCCAAATCGAGTTCTTCCCATGGTGGGACATTATGCAACAAATTGTCCATTAAAGATATCCAAGATGGGATCCAAGACAGGATATGAAGGTGAGGCATTGGACTCTCAGTTCGAATTGGATTTTACCCTCATAGCATGCATGGTTTTATCGATGATGGGTTGTGGTTGGTTTCTTGACAGTGGAGCCTTATTCCACATGTTCGGTGATAAGAGTTTGTTCAGTACTTTGGAGTAGAAAGACCTTCAGATACTCATAGCGATGGGTAATGATGAAAATAATAGTGTTTCAGGTGTGGGCATGGTTTCTTTTCAGAGGGAGCATGGAGCTTGCATTACCTTGATAGATGTGAAGTATGTGCTAGGACTGAAGAATAACTTGGTATCGATCATGATACTGGAAAACAAAGGCTATGGTGTAGTCTTCAGTAAGGGAAAGGTTTGAAATCCTTAGACACATCACCACGAGACAGGTGAAGAATATCGGTTCATGAGTCAAGAACTTGTATGCTCTTAAGGTTCAAGAAGCATGCAAAGCCTTGAAGAGCAAGGCAATTGTTGGACACTTGGTGGTTGAAAGAGAGAGTACATTACCTCTCAACATGCAGCGCCGAAAGAAGTCTCAGACAATTGTGGAGGAGTCACAATTGGTGAAGCAGCTTCATGAGGCTGTGGAGTAGCCACAACTCAAGAAGCCGAGAGGAGATCAAGTGGAGGCATCCACTCATGCAGAGACCTCCAGTAGGGGGAAATTTCGAGCCAATTGGGCAGAGGGATCACATGCATCCATACCTCCATCTAGGAGGTGGGACAATGTGGAGTGACAGTCCCAAGAAGGCTGAAATAAGGGTAGGATCTTTGAGGTACCCAACCTCTTCGATTAGACCTTGCTATGGGAGCCCCGACAAGGAGTAGCAGGACTAGCTGAGTGGGTAGAGACAGATCCGAATGGAGCGGCAGAGGGAGCTTCAACATCAGAGGGTGTTTCTAGCCCAACAAGGAGGTCAGTTGGGAGATCAGTTACTTACTTCTCAGTAACTGAGTTATAATGCAGCAGTGGGCAGCACGATGCAACATGATGAGAGGAGATGCAGTGCCTTGAGATAGGACCAGTAGCAACACGGATGCAGCTAGAGGAATCAGTGTGATTCATGAAGTCTGAGATCAAAGTGACAGAGGCTAGAGCAGCCAGATACTCAAGAGAACAGAGGTGCAAAGTTTTCCAGTTGATAGAGGCAATAACAGTTAGAGACTTTGATGACAGAAGCATCATTCTCATTCAGGTTGGATATTTTTTGTTTCTAGAGTTGCTGGAGAAACAACACCAGGGAGAAGTGTTGCATGCAGAACATTCCAAAGGTTCAGGATTGGGTTCAAGTTGAATGACATTCTTGTTGAGAGGGAGTGTTGAAAATAGAAACAAGAAATGTTCAAAATATAAATGCTATAAATAGCATTTCAGGTACCAGTGTTGGAAATAGAAACAAGGAATGATAAAATAGAAATTATAAAAATAGTTTTGCTATAAATAGCATTTCAGGATACATTCCAATTTTAGTTAGTCCCTGAACTAAAATTGAGAATTAAAATGCGAACTTAATCTTAGTAGTTGTTTGAAAATAATTAATTAATTCATCTTGAGTTAATTAGTTGGAGAAAATCAAACATAAAGTCGATGTGAAGACATGCAACATTTATCCCTTTGATTGAGGAAGTTATCCCTTAATTAAGGAGATCAGGATGAGTTTTACTTTGAGTTGTAATTAGTTAGCTTAGTTAACTAAGTTAATTCCAGTTAGATTAGTTCCAACAGTTTGTGGAATTGATTGTGAGTTTAGTGAGTTAATGCATGCATGCATGTAACTAATGTAGTTTAGATAACTGAATATTCTCTCATAAATTACTCATGCATGTTAGTTCAGTCAGAGACACAGTTGAGATCAGAGAAAGGGACAATGTACTATTAGTTGGAGGATTTTTCCTATATAGGAAACTCATCCATGCAGAAGGAATCATCTCCTTTGGGATTGCGTAGTTATTTCTGAGTTTTGTGAGTTGTGTGAGAGCTGAATTCACACAGGTGGCAGCGAGAGGACCCAAGAGAAACTGCGCAAGGAAATAGGAGGCTTGGAAGACTAAGGGAAGGCATATGTTGTGTCTATTTAGTCTATGAGCAACATTGAGGGATTGTACTGAGAGCTGGATAGCTTGTGAGCTAGATATTTTTGTAATTCAGAGATATTTCCACTTGTATGATAATACAGATAGCGGGGTTTTTTAGCTGAGGCTTTCCGCAGAGTATTCTTCTATGTTCATGTGTGATTATTTCTTCTTCATCTGTTATATGTGTTCTATTTGATCTTGCTCAAAATCGATTAAGATTCCAAAAGTTTGTTTGTAGAAGTAGATCAAGTATTTTGCTTTAGTATATTGCATTATCAGGTGATCTACAGTGGGAAATTCTACAATAAAGCTCTAGTAAACAACATGTTTGTCATGTTTTAGTAGGTGGTCATTATAAATACTACAATGATCTGTGTTATAAAGCTCCATGGACAATATGTTTTGTTTTGAATAGTCTTGTTGGTTATAGGTGTCATTGAACACCAAGGACAGGGTTCCCCAAGGGGGAGGGTTCTGTAACAGCCCTGGTGAAAATTCCATGTAAAAATTATATAAGGCCATGGTCAATGGGACACATATTCCAACCTAAATGGTGGGAGAAACATCCTAGTGCGTGTTGATTCAGTTTATTATGGCTAAGGGAATTAGCAAAGGCAATGGATAAGGTTTTGGAAAGGCATGAGGCATTAATTGGCATTTTATTTATGAAAGTAATGGAAATTAGGAGAAAAGAAAGGTGAAAGGTCACATGTTGCATGTGAGGGAGAAATTGAAGGAAAATAATGGAAAATGAAGAAAATAGAGGCCTCATTAATAAAAAGGTTTCTGAGGATTAGTTGGTAAGCTCTTGACACGTTTTGGTGGAGCTCTCTTCTATTCTCTCTCTCATACTCTTGGATACTTAGAGTTTTCTTGGAGCACTCTTGGAGTGTGTGGAATACTTGGATTCTTGGGGAAAGAAGGAGAAGGAAGAGTAGGAAAGCATAAGAGGGCATCGAGATCAGTAGCTACATCAGATTTTATTGCAGTTATCGAGTTGCATGTATGTTTCCTTCACTAGTTTTGGCATGCATGACATATGCATGTGGATTTTTGGTTGTGATCTGTCATTGGCATGGAGGATGGTTGAGATTGACAATAGATTGCCTAGCCTTGCCATTTCCTAGATAGCCATGGTGATTGTGGGTTCATTTCCTTGTTGTGTTTTTGGTTGGTTCTCCTATTTCCTTAGCTTAGGTTGAGTTACTAGTCTCGTAGATGGGTTGGAAAAATGCTCTGGAGCCCTAGATGGCTAGGATAGAGACCGATCTGATGATGGTTTTGTGATGTTTGACCGTGAGGTGGAATCATTGTTTGATGTGTTGAGGTGGATGGCCTTTGGAAGCCTTGGATGAGTTTTGATTGATGTGTTCTATGAGATTACACATTCATGCTTGGAATATGGCATGGTGGTGAATTGCTGAAGGGAGATTTGGCTTAGCCATTCTATGGTCACGTGGAATGTGGAAGTCCCATCCCAGGTTTGGATTTTGCATCATTAATGAAAGGCTATTTCTTTTGGTATTTCTGAGTATTATGATGGACTAAATATGGTTTATATGACTGTGATTTCTTGGGTAATTTTGTCCCTACTATACTGGTTATTTATATGTTTTATGACAATAGCCATGTGTGGCTCCTATTGTGTTTTTACATGTAGTTGAATGATCAATGTATCTATGACCTAATGGATGGAATGGTAGTTGATGTGTTGAGGCATCAATGGTTCTTAGCGATTCTCTGCTAAGTATGAGACGCCTATGCTCAGAATTGTTAATTACATATGTAGATTACACATTTGAAATATGTTTGTCGAAATGCCTATCATGGCTAGTAGGGGTCCAGTCAAGGTCTTCAACAAGTATTTTCTTTAGTATTATTATTTCCATGCTATATTACTGATTTGAATAGATGGACCAATTCTCGACAATGACCTAGGCTTTGGGGTTGAAAAAGTGGCTCAAATCTCGGATTCGTTGGCATGGCACTGACAGATTTAGTCTCTGGTCACTGGCAGGAAATCCTATGGGAGTGAATTTAGGTTTTTGGTTGCCCTCATGCCTATAGCATGGGAGTGACTAAGCCTTAAATTGTTCAAAATCTTAGCGGGACCCCAAGGAAAGTTGTCTAAAGTATTGGATTGGTTCCTGAGGATCTTGAGGCTGATGATTAAGGAATGTATGGCATGTTTCCATTGGTTCCACTTCTGTCAGATGACTTAGGAGGTCAAATCATATCATAGTGGCTTCTCATCGCATGTTTAACCTGGATGGCCAGTTGCTTGGATAGATCTGGGAGGAGGGTGATACAAGCTTTAATTCCTTGTTAGACATGATTCTCGAAAGTCTTAGTCAATTTTTGGCAGTGGTCTAGAAGCAGGCCTGAAAAGGTGGCACTAATCCTGGGACCGCATGCTCAAAACTGAATAATTTGGGTCACAACCGCACCCAAGCAAGCTTATGCATGTGGTTGGAGGCCTATCACTGCATGGAGGTCTTGTCATGCATGTGCTTGGGGGTTAAAGTCAGTGAAAAGGAGCCTCAAATTAGGGTTTGACTACATGGGCTGGATTTTTGGCCCCTTAGTGTCCTGTACGCCCTGTAGGATGTTAGTATGTAGTCAGTTGTCAGCCCCACTTCCTTGATTGGATCAGGAGGTTGGGTCATGTCATAGTAGCTCTTCATCTCTTATTTACTCTAGGAAGCCAGTGAAATTAGGTAAATGTGAGAGGGGTGGTTACATGTTTATCTATACCAATAAATCCTTGTAATTTGATAAGGAAACAATATTTTAAACTTATTTAATGACTCTTAAAATAGTAAGGTGAGAAGCACCATGAAACAATTAAGATAGTAAGTAAAATTCCACGAAACCATTTTCATTCAATATGTGTCCCCATAGGGATATTAGTTATTACAATACTTTTATGAGTTTTTCATTTAATATTTAAACAAGGAGTTTCAAGCATTTAATCCTTTACAAACCCATTAGTTGTTTAAAGATTCAATATTATCCAAATATTCAATATTATCAATATTTTTTAAATATTTACTAGAAATTTGTTATTTATTCTATTTCTTTTTTTTAGGAGTGTTGGGGTGGGTAGGGGTGCAAACATTGTTGAATACATTTTAAATTTTATAAGCTAAAGTATATGAGTTGTAAGCAAATTCTTTATATAAAATTTTTTTTTTATTTTTCATACTATATAAATAATTAATTTGTCAAGTTTTTTATTAGGTGATAATGCATTTTTAAGGAATTATCTACTCTAATAACTATATTGATTGTATTTTTTGAGATTTTCAGGAAGCTTCATTTTCAATGTTTCTTCTATTTCATAGAATGTGAAGATAAAAAACAATGGAAACTATCATTTGTAAATAGAAGTAACACATTTACAAAGATAAAAATAACCCTTAGTTTACATTAAAATTCTCCTTAACATTAGATCTCTTAATCTATTATAAAGAAAAGGTGACCAAAAATTGATATGAGATTTCCTTACGAAGTGAGAAATCCCACAAATGAGACAATTTCATAAGAAAAAAATAAACCTAATAAAAACTCATACTAATTTTTATTAAGAAAACGAGAAACTTAAATGTCATTATAATAAGAAAGCTACCTCAACAAACCAAAGAGATAAAGACTCCCCATACCCAACAAATTAGGATATGTAGAGAAAAATGGAATAGGTTTACAAAAGATATCAACCATTTGCATAAATATCTCAACAAGCCCCTAAGATTCGGAAGCCAAAAAAAATTGAAAAGAAATTCACAATAATAATTTCTAATTATAATAATTGGAAATGTCAATACATATGCGATTCACACAAATTGGAATCCCTACAAAAGATATACATTTTTTAATTGGCAATGTCAATACATATGTGAATCAGACAAATTGGAATCCCTACAAAATATATACATTGTTTTTCAAGAACAATTGTCAATAAAGACTTATTTATGTTTCTAATAAAAATAAAACAAAATGACACAATGGATCATTAAAGATATTTTTAATTAAAAAATGATATTTTCAAATCAATGAGGATAGACAGAATGTTTACCAAATACATGCTTAAATAGGTCCAAGAAACTATCATAAAAATTATATATCCTCTAATAGTTTCTCGAGTATCTTAGAAATAATAAAATCTTAGAAAGTAGATGATCAAAATTATGAAAAATGTATTTACTCAAACATAGGATATGGAAAATATGCTTGACATAAATAAATAGTGTAATTTAATAAAAAAAACATGTCTCATTTAAGTCCATGATGGGGCTTCCTTAGACTGAATATTAAGAGTAAGATGTGGTAGAAGAAATAAATAGCGTGCATAGTTATATATATATATATATATATATATATATATATATAATTAATTATCAACCAACCATAGTATGTGTAGTCACTGTAGTTAGATAGAAGGAAGAAAAGAAATAAAAAAACTTAATACTTACAGAATTTTGGAGAACTGGTTGTCATAACTTTTATCTTACAATTTTTATGTTTTATTTTTAGTTTATTTTATTTTTGGCAATGCTACTACTATCTCCATGTATGTTCTTGTTATCCTATAATGGACAATATATTGGTCATAAACCCTTTGAACTTATTTTTCATCTATGAGTTAAAGGATATATGTCTTTGCAGTTTTATTCGATGAGCTTGTTACAAGGTATACCTCAGTAACCTTATCCTTGGAAATGTTATCTCCACTCTACAGTTAAGAGGTTCTTCTTAATTCTATGTTTAGTATATGCATCAAGCATGTATGGTTGGAATAACATCTTAGCCAATTAAAGGTTATAAGTTGTAGGAATTAGGAAGGAAATATCAATATGATCTATGTGGTTATGTGGAGCACGCCTGTCTAAGGTTATGCAATACACTAAGATATATATATTTTTATATTGTTAACTATGTGCTACAACTTGAATTACCTATATGTACTATGGTTGTGTGGTTTTCATAAACCCCATCGTTAATTTCAACACTACCTATACTGCTCTGCCTTGGGAAATTAACCATGCAATCAAATCCCACAATGCCTACCTCCTTCACATGGAGGGAATGTGACCACCGTGGCAGCGTTTGAACGATTGGGATGAATACATGGCTATCAAGGGCTATGATTAACCTACAAAACCCTAAACCGTTTTGATCCCTAATCAGTTGTTAGTGCGCCCTCTTCACTGCCACCTTCTCCATATGGTGGCATTGCAACATCCCTCTTTGTCAATCCTCAACATCTGGCCTTTGGTGGACGCAAAAAGGTCATGAAAGCAGGAATACTTTGCCTGCTTTCACCATTTGTTCCTCCAACAACTTTACAGGTAATTTCTTTTTTTCTATGATTAGTTTCACTACCCTCCCTCTATGGTATTTTTGTGAATGTTTCCCAAATATTTTCTCACTGCTCTGGTGTCTCTCCAAGGTCGAATGAAGTGTGCTTGGGTTCGACCTTCAGTTGTGAAGCCAATGGGAGAGACCCTTCCTTTAAGGTTACTTCATAGTAGCCTCGAGGTAATATTTTGTTGGTAATTATATTTCATGGGTTTGTTCTTTTTTCTATTTCCATAGTTCTATGCTCGTATCCACTTTGAGATGACTGCGATTTTGTTTTCCTCCTATACGGGCAACACCATAATCAAATCCCCTCGATTTAGTGGCCCCAATTCCTGGAGGAGAATGCAAGGTACGTTTCCATAATTTTGGGGTTTGTTGTAAATGTGTCGCCCAAACCCCCTCGCCCATTTTGGTGATAGTTCTTATTTTTTCAGGGTTCTTTGGGTCCGAGTTACATTACTCACACAACTTTTTTCGTCTATCATTTTCTAGTAAGAATGTTAGTTTTCGTTTCTTGTCGGTTAATGTTTATGGCATCGCTTGTACAAAGGACCCATCTTCTCGACCTAGTTACCCATTCGCACCTTAGGTTGTTCCTTTGTTTTTTTTCTACTTCCTCTTTAATTTTTACTACTGTGAATAAGACATAAACATGCCAGGGGTTTCTAATTTCTTTTCTTTTGTTGTTACGTTTTTGGTACAGGTAGTAGTAGAGGCCAACCCAACCAGTTGGGCGAACTTACAGGTTGGACGAGGAGAGAAAGGAACAACAGGTAAACTACAATATTCTCAAATATTGTCTACAGGGAAATACATGATTTATATGAAGGGTTGACTCAAATTCTCTTGGGTATTATTTTTTTCTTGAGATGGAGTGAAGTCATGCTAGTCCTCTTGGCTTGTCACCTTTATCCCTTGAAAGTTCTATTGTTTTTCCTTTTTTATTCATAGTATATTCTACAGATAATTTTGCGTGTGTAAGTATGTCCCTTTCTGATTGGTCATATATTGAAGTACACCAATGTTTACTTATTCACAGGTAGGAAGTTCACTCCTTTCCTGTCACTACTATTACTTTGCTTGCTCAACTCCATAAGGTAAAATACTTAGATTTTTTTTCCTTGTCTTGTAGGTATGAAAACACCCTTTCAAGTATCTTGTTTCCTTACGAAGCTATGAAAGATGGTACTCACTTACCTCCTCTCTTCAACTCATCCAGGCCAGTTACCCAAATCTTTGGAGCTCAGCACAATTCAGTGATCCTATTCAAAATTTGTTGTTCACTAGTGTTAGTGGGTCTCTTCCTAGGATATGCCCGAGGGCCAATATGAGTGTTAATTCGCTAAACTATATGATTGCATACTTTTTTTTCGGTCTATAATTATTAACTGTTGTTTGGTCTCCTTCCACTATACATTTTATTTTTCTTTTATGCAATTCAGTTCTCTGAGTTCCCTAGCTTCAAGGTCCACAATTTGGTGGATGTGGCTTAGTAACACCCAAGTGATATGTTGTGTATTGTTATTCTTTAGCACAATGAAGGACAAACTATTTGCAATTTCTCCCATTCGAATCTCTTGTGATTCATGTACTAAACGTGATATTTTCTTTGTGGAAAATGGGTTTGCTATAATGACCCGTATCAGGGCGACTTATATATATATATATATATATATATATATATATATATTATATATACAAATTAGTTTATATTCCCACATCAATCTGTATATCTCAGAATTGTTTTATTCTTTGTTGTCTAATTTTACTGGGCTTTTATATTATTATGCTAGGCTAACTGCATTTCTTTCATAGTTCACCAGTATTATTTCGTTCTGTGGATTTCTATTTCCACTAGTTCTATTTATGTGAGTGGAAGAAATAAATTCAGTAATGTTCTGGTTTATTATTTCCTCTTCTAGTAATTCACTCTTATATTAATATAAAAGGATAAAATTTGACTCGTTCTCAGTTGTAACATTTAGCTAAATGTCAGGTTGTACAATTTTTAGATTGCCTGGGTGCCACCCAACGTATTTATTTACTTTTTACTGGTTTTTCTGAACCCTATAGTTTGGGTTCCACTCATTCACCAAGAACCTGGAATTTTGATAGTTCCATAAGAGTTTCTCCCCAAGGAAAACTATGGCCCATTACTCAAGATTATTTTATATGTAGTTTTCCTACGAATCTACTCCCCAAAATTCCTCTTCATTTTATCTCTTCCTTTTCTTCTCAGTCTCGCATCATACATTTAATTATTGAAAACTCTGAGTGCACAAAAAATATTGTACACGGTGTGTGTTTCTATCATGATACTATGCGTAATAGCATATGTGTGAAGTTAATACCCTACAAATGAAATCAATCCTACAACACATAATTTTTTCCAAAAACATGCGTGTGGAACCATCTCTATCCTAGTGTTTTAACTTCTTTAAAAATTCAATAAAGTATTAGAATTTTATTCACCATTCCTCTAAATTTTAAGATAACCATAACAAATTCATTTCGACTATAATTTTAATCTTTTAATTTAACTAATTCCATGCTGACAATATTCCTAGCTTTATCACTTGTACTTATTGATGTGCACCATAAAATAATATCACAACCAATATGCCTAACTTTATCATTTGCACATAATCATATTCACCATAACATAGTATAACAAACAATATTCCTAACTTTATCATCTGAATATAATCATTTGCATGATCAAATAACATAACAAATAGTAATTATAGCTTTATCATTTGCACATATTCATTTGTACCATAAAATGATTTAACAGAAAATGTAACCATGAAGTTGCAAGAAAGACATTTGGGAATCCTGCACTTTTTTCCACCCTTCCTTGAAGTGAAATCCTCCAGTTCACCCCCAAGATGAGATGTACTTGCCATGGAATCAACAACCTCTATTGATCTCGTCCATAGGTATTTTATGCCTTTCTTCCATGGTCAATTTTTCCTTTAGTGGTGTCCCGCTTTTGTGGTCCTCAATGTGCACTTGCTTAGGATTATACTTGAAAGCATGCTTTTCTCTCCCACAGTGCTTTATTATTATCCAAGATTAGCATCTTTCCCCAGCTAAGTGATTTAATGGATTTTATCTCCTATCCATTCAATCTTATCTAGAATCTTTATCATGGAAAAGTTATCTCAATCTCATTTACTAATGATATTTTTGTTTTTCTTCCTTCGGCAAGAATCTCATATTCAAGTGTCTCATTCCCAAGTACTTTTAATCCAATTATTTCTTTATTAATAAAATTATTTAGTTACATAAGCATTCCAATGTACATCATGGATTTTCAGCCATTCATACTAACATAACTCAGTTTGAAACAAAGAAAACAACGTTACAACCATAAAGGGGTATTACGTTCTTCCCCCATTTTAATTCACACCTTCCTCGGTGTTTATTTTCCAATTATTTCTCTTTCGAATAGTGATGGATAATTTTTCTACATCTCATCTTCCTACTCCCATGTGGCCTCTTTGCGAGTAAAATGCTTCCATTGCAATTTAACTCAAACAACAACTCGATTCAGGAGCCAAATCTCTTTCTGGTCTAGGAAACTGAGAGGTTCTTCCAGAAAGTCTCCTTCGGGTTCCACCTGCAAAATTTTCCCATCAATTATGTGAGAGCTATCATGTACATATTTATTAAGTAAAGATACATGAAAAAAATTATGAACGTTAATATGATTGGGTAATCCTAATTGATAAGCTACAGGTCCAATTCTATCTAGAATTTCGAACGATCCACAAAATCATCATGCTAATTTTGGACATGTTCCCATTCTTAAGGTACTTTTACTTGACTTCACCCTCAAATAAACATGGTCCCCAATTTTGAACTCCCTGTGTGTTCTATTTTTGTCTCCATAGTTTTTATGTCTATCCTGTGTGGTTTTAATGTTCTGCTGAATCCTCCATACTATCTATTCAATTTCATATAAGGCATCGAGTCCTAATATCATTCTATCCTCTAGTTGACTCCAACCGAGAGGTGTGTGGCATGTTTTTCCATACATGGATTAAAAAGGGCTCATTTTTATTGATGTTTGATAACTTCTATTGTACACAAACTGTGGCAAATGCAAGAAATTTTCCAATTTTGTGGGTCTGTTCATGACTTACGTTCTCAGAATGTCCTTCAAAATCTAGTTGGTTGTCTCGGTTTGTCCTTTCCTTTGTGGATGATATGTCGTGTTGAAATTTATTTGAGTTCCCATGCCCCCAAACAATGCCTTCCAAAAATTTGAGGTGAATTTAGCATCCCTATCCAACACTATCATCTAAGTTATTACATGTAATAAAAAAATATCCTTCCTGAAGATATTAACACTCTGTGATGTACCATAAGTGGATTGTACCAATTTGAAATGGGTTGCCTTACTTAAGGTGTCCAGCACTACCATGATGTATTCATGCTGCTTCTTGGTCCTTGCTAGTCTTGTGATAAAATCTAAAGAAATTATTTCCCATTTCCATTTAGGGATAGGTAGTGGATTCAAGAATCTAGCAGGGTGTTGATGATTGACCTTTACCTGTTGGCACTCTAAACATTTTGATAAATATTCAACACATGTTTCTTCATACCTGGCCAAAATAAATTATTTCTTAATGTTGTAATCATATTTTGGTAGCCCGAATGTCCTGCATATGGTTTCTTATGATATTCATCTAGCACCATTTGTTTCAGGGCATTTATATTGGGAACATGCAACCATTTTTCAATAAATCAACAAGTTTTCAAAATTTTCTGCATAACCAGGAATGTTAATATACTATATTTTTTGTTGAATTTCAAAGTATTTAGGGTCACTCGTTATTGAATTTTTAATTTTCTCTACCAATTTTTTACTAACATTTCTAACAGAAACTTCCATTAGAGTGTAGGCATGTTTGGTCAGATAATATGCTATCTCATTTTCTTTCCCTTTTATATGTCTAATGTCAAATTCAAACTCACTAAGAAACACCATCTACCTAGCTTGCCTGGCACTGAGATCTAGTTGGCTGAAAAGATATTTTAGGTTGATATGATCAATTACCAATGTGAGTTTCTTTCCTAACAAATAATTTCTCCACGTCATTAAGGCATGCATTATAGCAGCTAGTTCTAAATCATATACAACATAATTCCTTTCATGTGGTTTCAACTTTCTAGGCTTATAATCTATAGATGAATTGTCTTGCACTAAAATTCCTCTTAGCTCTTCCATCCAAGCATCGGTGCAAAATGTAAATTCCTTTTTTGGATCTGCAAGTTTTAAGATGGGGGCCACTATGAGTAGGTGTTTCAACTTATCGAAGCTCTCCTCACATTTTGCAGTTCATTCAAATTGTGCCCCTTTTTTCCACAACAATGCGATATGATATGTTAGTTTCGAGAACCCCTCTATAAATATTTTGTAATATCCTGTGATTCCCATAAATGATTGGAAAATAGACACATCCTTTCGTATGGGCCAATTTACCATGGCCCTAACCTTCTCAGGGTCTATCGCTAGTCCTTCCTTTGAAATGATGTGGCCTAAGTATTGTATCCTATTTTTGTAGAACTCACATTTACTAAATTTAGAATACAATTGATATTCCCTTAGAGTTTGAAACACCAATTTTAGGTGTTCCTTATGTTCTTATTCATTTTTGGAATATACCAACATTTCATCTATAAATACCAACACAAATTTGTCCAAATATTTACTAAATATACTATTCATCAAACACATAAAGGTTACTGGGGAATTAGTAAGGTCAAATGGTAAGACTACAAACTTGTAGTGACCATATATGGTTCTGAAGGTTGTCTTATAGATATCTTCATTTTTTATTCTCAATTGATGATACCTAGGTCTTAAGTCAACTTTTGAAAAGATGGTTCCACCCCTTGATTAAACATATCATCAATACGAGAAATGTATATTTGTTTTTGAGAGTTAATTTGTTTAATTGTCGATAATCGATGCACATTTTAAATGTGCCATTTTTCTTCTTGACAAATAACACGAGAGCCCCCCACAGTGATACACTAGGCCTAATATATCCTTTGTCCAATAATTATTCTAGTTGCATTTTCAGCTCCAACAATTTAGGTGGACTCATTCGGTAAGGGGCTCTAGGCACTGGGGCTACACCTGGTATCAAATCAATGGAAACGTATATATCTGTGAGGGGGGAAACCCGTAATTTTCTCTGGAAAGACATCAAGAAACTCCTTAATAACTTGCAGGGTGTCTAATTTTGATTCTTCTTCCTTGTTGTTCACTGGCTTCTACATGAACCATAATAATTGACACCCCTTCCGTGCATTCTTTTTCATTTGTAAGGCTAATGTTTTTCTCAATGATATGGGTTTTGGTATGCCTTGGATTATTTGTGTTTGTCCTTGCCGATTCACACAACTCACTGTATCTTTTAAACAATTATAATGGCCCCTTACTTTTCCAACCAATCCATACCTATTAGTATGTCATATGATCCTAGGCGAAGTACATTTAGATTTATTGTTGTAAAATAGCCATTTAAATCAAGATGAAAAACTTTACTTGGTTAGTTACTCTTCGTATGGTGCCAGTTTCTAGTTGTACTAGCTAGGCAGTTATATATTTTTCAGTTTTAAGTTTACATTTCTCTACCATCTGTGGTCCAATGTAGCCTAAACTAGCCCTTGGATCAATTAAACCATAATTAGGTCAGTTGGAAATAGTATGCTCAATCTCAATCATTTTTTATTGATGTTTCTCTTGTCTATCCTCCAACACTCCACTTATCTTGGGAATATTCCTCGCAATATCATTCATTGTGGTGGCTTCGTGGACATCTTGTATATTTTGCATAGATATGAGATTATGTGGACGATCCCTCAACAGATGTGTCCCACCACACCCCAACACTTCAATGGTTATTTTTATTTACCCCCACTGATCTTTTTACTATTCATATCCATAGGTTCTGACCTAGCTTGAGAGTGTTCTGGTTGATTTACGTTCCCCATGCTGAACTTTTTCCGTTTATGCTCCTTTCCAAAATTTTTAGGATAGCCAGGTTTCTATCATTTTTCCCCAATTACAGGTTTGGCTCTCTCCTTATTATGCCAAAACTTGGGGCCTTCATGATCCGGATTTAAACAGGAACACAATAAAATACAGAGATAATCATAAAGACAGATATGCAGTGGAAATAATACTTCATTTCATTACTGTAAAATACTGAAATATGCTTACAAACAGAAATGGAAATAAACCAGCTAGGGCGATGGTAGCTTATCTCTAAGAAGAGATGTGGTGGCTACATGCCTCTAAACTATTCTCCACTATGTTACAATGAGGCTCGAAGGCCTATTTATTGTTGAGAAACAATGGAAAACCCTTCACATTCCAAAACCTAACCCTAGAATATGAAACGTCAAATTGTGGGCCCTGTTTTTGGGTAAGTTGGTACATCAACATCCCGAGGTCGCAAATTGGTTGTATTATCTCCGTTTGATGCGCATGATAGCCTGTTGGAAAGATCTCTCTGAGGACTATGACGGAAAGGACGATTTTTAGACAGAAAAATCACTAGCTGGTAGATTTTCCAAAAAACGTCATTTAGAGCCTCAAAACGGCTCCGAAAGTTTAGGACTCGAAAAACTTCTAAAAATAGTAAACTGTGCTATAATTAAGGAAACTGAAAAAACTGAAAGAGAAAGTTGTGGGGGTCCAAATGGGATAGGTGGGTGGCCACCAACATCCACCTAGATCACTTCACCCTTATTCCTAAACTTCTCATAACAAAACATCACCTTTCTTACTATTTCATCCATTGTCTTAGGATTTTCAAACTCAATCCGCTCCTTGTAGATAGTCGGAAAATAGTTTACAAACCACCGCTCGTTGTGTATGTTCTTGTTCTCCTATAATGGAAAATATATTGGTCATAAACCCTCTGAACATATTCTTCATTTATGAGTTAAAGGGTATATGTCTTTTCACTATCATTGCATGATCTTGTTACAAAGTATACCTTAGTAACCTTATCCCTGGTGCTATGGTTGTGCGATTTTCATAAACCCCATCATTAATTTCAACACTAACTGTACTACTTTGCCTTGGGAAATTAACCATGCAATAAGATCCCACCATGCTTAACTCCTTCACATGGAGGGCATGTGACCACCGTGGCAACATTTGAATGACTAGGATCAAGAGATGGCTATCAACGTCTAGGATTGACCTACGTAACCCTAAACTTTTTTATCCTAATTGTTTGTTAGTGTGCCCTCTTCACTGTGACCTTCTACATTTGGTGGCATTGCAACATCCCTCTGTGTAAATCCTCGACATCTAGCCTTTTGTGGATGCATAGAGGTCATGAAAGTAGGCAAATTTTGCATGCCTCCATCATTTGTTCCTCTACCACATTTATAGGTAATTTTTTTTTCTCTGATTAGTTTCGCTACCCTCCCTCTATGGTATTTTTGTGAATGTTTCCAAAATATTTTCTCACTATTTTGGTGTCTCTCCAGGGTCAATGACAGTGTGCTTGGGTTTTGCTTTCATGTGTGAAGCCAATGGAAGAGACCCTTCATTTAAGGTTATTTCACATCAGCCTCAAGGTAATATTTTGTTGGTAATTGTATTTCATGGGTTCTTTCTTGCTTATGTTTCCATGGTTCTGTGAACATATCCACTTGGAGTTGACTACTCTTATGTTTCCCTCCTCCTATACAAGAAGTGCCAGAATAAAATCCCCTCTATTTAGTGGCCCCAATTCCTAGAGGAGAATGCAAGGTATGTGTTAGGCACCTATAATACTAGTGACTCCCCCATTACTATTGTCATTGTATCCCTTATTGTTATTATTGTGCCCCTATTGTCCCCGTATTGTTATTATTGTGCCCCAAATAAAACCACTATTATTATTTTTGTGCCCTTATGTTATTACTGTTATGTTGTCTTGATTATATTGTGACACCTTAGACTCCTATATAGAGAAGGGAGGTTTAGTCATTTGTATCATCCAAGAATTGTTCATTTGTGTAATGTAAAGGAGGTTTCCCCTCGAAGAGGTTGAATTCTAAGGCATTCATCTATCTTTTCTATCTTTTTGTGAGCTGGTTTCATAACATTTGGTATCAGAGCTTTGGATTCTAGGGTTTCTCTACTCCAAACAGGTCATCATGGAATTTTCGCTATAACTTATTTTCTGCAACATTTCAGAGGCTACAAAAAAAACCCATTTGAGCAGAAATCATTCTAAACTTCAGGTCTAAATTTCAGATCTTGTCTCGCTATATAATATAGCAGAGATATGATCTGAGGAAGTTGGTATTTTTGTAGACTCCCGAATTACATTCCAAACATGTGACCTAAGGAAAATCGTCATAACTTTTGTTGTGAGCATCATATTGAAATTTCATCAGAAATGTTAGAAAGAGGACAGCCTGTAGCTTTTTGTATATCATTTTTAGGTACTAAGGTTGAAACAGTGACATGTGGCACGTTGTACAAGTTTTATTTGCTGAACTGGTCTATAATCAGGTCACCGTGGGAGATTTGGCATACCTCTTCCTTGGAGAATCCAATCTTGATCAGACTTGTGGGGTTAGAAAGAGGACACAAATGGATACCACAAGACGCGATTTCAGATATTCAAGATATGCAGTTACAAAGATACAAAAGATTCAATATCGAGCTCTTGCAAAGTGAAAAAACGTTGTGTACTTTTTTTTTTTAAATTTTGCATAAGATTGGTTTGAAAAATTAGTGTCAAGGAATTCAAAGGGAATAATGAAGAATTATTAGCATTAATTATTGCCCCGAAGAAAGAAAATGGAAACACCTAGTAAGCAACCTGAAAGCTCTAGCATGACTCGTGAAGAAGAGGAAGAAATGCAACATGATATATCAAAATTACAAGACCAAGTACAACAAATTTCACTCTCACTAAAGTTAAATGAAGCCAAGATGAATGGCGTGGAAGCTAATATTAATGGCATGCAAGTTAAGATGGATGGTGTGAAAGCTAATATGAATGGCATGGAAGTTAAGATGGATGGCGTGGAAGCTAAGATGGATGGCATGGAAGCTAAGATGAATGGCATGGACACTAAGATGAATGGCATGGACAATAAGATGGAAGAATTGAAGATAAATTTGAATAAGTTGCTACAAGAAATGGTCACTAATGGTGAAAGGGTAGTAAAGAAAACTCATGACGAGAACAAAAGAATTGTTAAACATGATTTCATAGACTCTAATGTTGGATTAAATACCCACCATGTTCCAAAAATCGATATGAGGAAGTTTGATGGCAAGGATCCCGGAACATAGATACTATAGATGGAGAAATTTTTCGATCTCCATAATGCGTAAAACACACAAAAGGTATGTATTTAAACTTTATATTTGGAATCAAATCAGTTTATATGGTATCGATGGCTTTGCTCTCATAAAAAAATTGTCGCTTTGGAAATTTTTACAGAAGAAATGATAGCACATTATGAGGATACAAAAAGCAACACCTTTTTTAGCGAATTGATAAATCTAAAACAAAAGGGTTCAGTGATGGAGCACATTGAGGACTTCCAAAAATTGAACGTAAAGGTAAAAGATATTCCGGAGGAGTATAGGATTGATGTGTTCATAGGGACTTTATAGGATAATGTCCAACATGAGGTTCACCTTCGGGAACCTAATTCATTGGAGAAGGCATTCGGGTTAGAAAGAAAAATGGAAAGCAAAATTATGGAAACTAGAAAGCCTACCACTCACAACTATAAAGATGGAAGTGTTGTTTCCCCTAGCCTTCCACAACCTACAAGGTTGACACCATGACAATTTGAAGAAAAAAGAGCAAAAAGGCTTTGTTACAATTGTGATAGCAAATACACTAAAGGTCATAAGTGTGCTAAGAAGAAATGATTCTACATAGATTGTAAAGAGGAGGAAGAAAAGGAACAAGAAATGTCAAAAGAAGAGGATATGCTCCAGGAACAAACACTAGATAAAGAAGAAATGAATCCGACCATATCCTGTAATGCATTGGTTGGAGTTACCACTCCTCAAACTATCAAGATAGAAGGACATATCAAGAAGAAAAAGGTAATAGTGTTGATTGATTCAGGAAGTACCCATAATTTTATTCATTGTAAGATAGCAAAGGAATTGTATTGCTTCCTATATCCAGCACCAAAGTGTCAAGTGATGGTTGCAAGTGGAGGAACCATAAATTGCTCTGGAAAGTTCCATAATATGAAGCTAACCATGGGAGAATATGTATTGAATAACCCAATTCTTTCCATTCCAATGGTGGGTGCTGATGTTGTACTAGGAGTCCAATGGCTATAATTCTTGGGTACAATAGCTTTTAATTTTCAAGAAATTTTCATTAAATTTTGTGTGGAAGGAAAGGAATTTGAATTAAGGGGTATTGCAGGGAAACTGGGAAAGATAATTAGCTCTAACGGTATGACAAAGCTTCTAAAGAAGGAACAACAAGGTGTCATTGGACAATTATGTTTGCTAGAGGTTCCTACATCGAAATCATCTATTTCTCCAGATCTCCAAAAGGTCTTGGACAATCATTCCAAGGTATTTGAGACTCCCAAAGGTCTCCCACCTATTCATGATCATGATCATGCTATTCATTTGATTCCAGGAAGTGTTCCTCCAAACATCAGGCTGTACAAATATCCCTATGCCCAAAAGAGTGAAATTAAACGTATGGTTGCAGAAATTCTAGAGGCTGGTATAATTCAATCGAGTCAAAGTTCTTTCTTTGCTCTAGTAGTATTGGTGCACACGAAGGATGGATCATGGCGCATGTGTTTGGATTATAGGGAGCTCAACAAGCTCACTATTAAAGATAAATTTCCCATTCCTATCATTGATGAATTATTGGATGAATTGCATGCATCAATTTAGTTCACCAAGTTGGATCTTCGTTCAGGATATCATCAAATCAAAATGGATACTGAAGATATTTCAAAAACAACATTTAGAACTCATGAGGGTCATTATGAATTATGATGGTGCCATAAGATTCTGTCCCCAAGGAAAAATATGGCCCAATGCTCTGGCTTATTTTATCTGTAGTTTTCCCGTGGATCTACTCCCCAAAATTCCTCCTCGTTTTAACTCTTCCTTTTCTTCTCAGCCTCACATCATACATTTGATTTTTGAACATTCTGAGTGTACAGAAAACATTGTACAAAGTGTGTATTTCGAGGATGATGCTATGCATAATAGCATATGTGTGAAGTTAATACCCTACAAATGAAATTAGTCCTACAACACATAAATTTTTCCAAAAACATGCATGTGGCATCATCTATGTCCTAGTGTTTTAACTTCTTTACAAATTCAATCAAGTATTAGAACTTTATTCACCAGTACTCTAAATTTGAAGATAAATACAACGAATTCAGTTCGACTATAATTTTAATCTTTTAATTTAACTAATTGTATGCCAAAATTATTCGTAGCTTTATCACCTATGCTTATTCATGTGCACCATAAAATAATATCACAACTAGTATGCCTAACTTTATCATCTGCAAATATTCATTTGCACCATAAAATAGTATAACATATAGTATTCCTAACTTTATCACTTACACATAGTAATTTTCACCATCAAATAACATAATATATAGTAATTCTAGCTTTATCATTTGCACATATTCATTTTTACCATAAAATCATATAATAGAAAATCTAAACGTGAAGTTTCTAGAAAGTCACTTGGGAATCCTGCACCTTTTTCCACCCAACCTTGAACAGAAATCCTCGAGTTCACCCCCAAGCTGAGATTTACTTGCCATGGAACCAACAACCCTTATTGATCCTATCCATAGCTATTTTATGCCTTTATTTCATGATCGATTTTTCCTTTAGTAGTGTCCCACTTTTGTGGTCCTCAGTGTCCACTTTCCTAGGCTTTTCCTTAAAATACCTCTTTTCTCTCCCGCAACGCTTTATTCTTTTCCAAACTTAGCATTTTTCCAAAACTAAGAGATTTAATGGATTTTTTCTCCTATCCATTAAATATTACCTAGAATCTTTATCATGTAAGAGTTATCTCGATCTCATTTACTAATGAGAATTTTGTTTTTCTTCCTTTAGTAAGAATCTCATATTCAAGTGTCTCATTCCCAAGTACCTTCAATCAAATTATTTATTTATTAATAAATTTGTTTCTTTACATAAGAATTCCAATTTACTTCATGAATTTTTTGCCATTCACACTAACATAACTTAGTTTGAAACAAAGAAAACAACATTACAGTCACAAAGGGGCATTACATTGGTGGAATTATTTCACTAACACAACCCTTTGATTTATCCTTGAGAGAGATTGTTGTATGTATAGGTGTTCCTTAAGGACTTGAACTAAGAGCCAAGAGAGTATTTCTCATGTGACCTTGGCCACTAGCTCTAATTAAACTGATTGAAAATATACATTCTTCTCAAAAAATGTTTGTCAATAAATACCTAATTTTGTTTTTTAATAGATGTAAAATAAACAAATTTCATGATTGGTCATTCTATAAACTTTACATTAAGATTTCATCATTTCAAATCAATGAGCATAGAGGTGAAGTTTAGTAAAGACATGCTTAAATGGATCCAAGAAATAATTATAAAATCTTTATATCCTCTAACCATTTGAGGAGGATCTCAAAAATAATAATAAGATCGTAGAAAGTAGTAATCTAAAATATACAATGTGTCTATTCAAACAAAAAATATCGAAATTATGCTTCACATAAAAATCAAATCATTATAGTTTAAAACAAAACATGTCTCTTTCAAGTACATGATGGGGATTCCTTATACTGAATATGAAGATAAGGATCTAATATAGGAAATAAATAATATGGAAAATTAGAAATTTGTACTTCTAATAAACCAACGTTGAAAACATATTAATTGTAGAAAATTGTACTTAGAGAGAAGGAAGGAAAGAGAGAAACAAAACTTGATACTTACAAAGTTTGGGAGAACTTGGTGGAACTCTTTTTCTATCACAATGATTTGATCTATCCTTGAGAGGGATAGTTGTTTGGTTCAAAGGATTCCTTAACCACTTACACTAAGTGCTCAGAAAGTATATCTCATGTGACCTCCATCACTAGGTCTAATTAAAGTGAAGAAAAATATACATGCTTGTAACACACCATATAATTAAAGTGATACAAAATATACATGATTCTCAACACATTAGATGAAATAAATGAATGTCATAATGGGTCATTCAAGAAACTCTACATTAGGACTTGAACATTTCAAATTGATTGACATAGAGAGGAATTTTAGTAAAGACATGCTTAAATGGATCCAAGACATAAACATACAATATTTATATCTTCTAATATTTTCTCAAGGATCTCAAAAATAATAACAAGATATTGGAAATTAGCTATCTAAAATGTACATGAAAAGTGTCTACTCAAACACAATATATGGAAAATGTTCTTGACACAAATAATTAATTATAATTTAAAACATGAAGTCTATGATGTGGCTTTCTTGGATTAAATATGAAAATAAGGATCTAGTAGAATAAATAAATAATATGCACTATCAATATTTGTACTTTTAATTGATTATTGAATAAAACATAGTATTTGTAGAAAATTGTAGTTATAGGGAAGGAAGGGAAGAGAGAAACAAAGCTTAAGACTTACAAAAATTGGGAGAACTTGGTGGAACACTTTCACCATCACAAACATTTATTTGTCTTTGAGAGAGATAGTTGTGTGAGTCTAGGTGTACCTTAACCACTTAAACTGAGCACCAAAAAAGATATATATCCTATGTGACATTGACCACTAACTCTAATGTTCTTTGTATTTATGGACATGTCATTAACATTTATAGCTAAATAAACCATATTTTCATGAGCTCCTTCATATAAACACATTTCTAATGATGCTTTATTTTTTCACTTAAACATCCACATCTCAAGTGATGAACTCCTAAAATTAGAGATTAAAAAACCTATTGGATCGAATCCACTTGAATCTCAACCATTAGATCTAGTGTATTAACATTTAATATAAAACATCTTTGCATGATTTTTTAATGAATTTGTTCATGTCACATTGTATGAGGCATGTGGAAAAAAATCTATACGCTCTTACCTTTATACACACTATACATCAATTTTGATACCACGTTTCACATGGTGGCCTAATGTATAATACAGGTTATCTTTTAATTTCTAAATAAGAAAATACAGGTTATCTTTTAATTTATAAATAAGAAAATAAAGGTTATCTTTTAATTTCTATATAAGAAATTTTCGTGTAGCATCATTACCTTCTCACTTATTGCGAAAGTCAATTATTAGTCTCCAAGCTTGGCTATTTTTCCTACTTTTGTATATCAATTTTGTTGAGACAGTCAAACATTTTGATACTTTCTGAACCTTGTTTTTCCTATCTTGAATATCTTTACTGTAGTGACAATCAATATTTCAGTCGTTTATCTAGATTTTTTCTTGTATATGTATATGGTTTACTTGCATCACCTCTCAGTACTCTGTACTATTTGACACAATTTCTATGAAGCATGGAGATTTACTCAGTTTGTATATACTGATCTTTAATATTAATAAAAATCAACATTTTTTCCCTCTGAATATTTATATATGAATGAATGATTTGTCAGCTTTTTAGGTCCTAAAATCATGAATCCTTTTCAAGTGCAATAATGTCATGATTAATATTTTCTGTATATTCAATTAGAGATAGAAAATCTATAATTAATATTGTTTTCAATTCATCTCAAAATATAAAAAAATAGTATTATATTTCTACAATCATAAAATTAATGATGGGAAGAAAAAAATATAGAACAAAGGCTAAAACTAATCTTCGGATTTAATGAAAATCTCCTTATAATATTAGGTCTAAAATACATTTGAATGTCCTCGCAATTTAAAAAAACACATTTTGAAAAATGAAGATTCAACCCCTTTTTTAATAGCACATGGACATGTGCACAATTTCATAGCAAATGGACATTCTTTTATATCATAATGTTGTGTTCATGGAATGTACTCTCATTTAAAAGTAATATGCACTTATTCTTGAACTAATACTATGGAGAAAATTCTCAAACTATTATCTCTGTGCCACCTATTGGTGATCAACCTTTTTACTATTTTACTATAAGGTTTTTTAGGTAAGTATTGGACTTGTTTAGGACATGGAAGTAGGAACAAAATAGTAGGTAACGATATCCTTTTTCAAGTCAAGATGATTTGAATAATTGAAATTGATATTATTTTCAATTTCAAGTTTTGGATAAATTTTTAATGTAGTATTGATGAAAATGTGTTAATTTAATATTTGGAAAATAATTTTGTTAGCTCAAATTTAGTTATATTTAAACAAGTATCTTCATTTTCGCTTTAATTTTATTTAAATTTAAAATAACATTAAAATATAAAAAATATAAAATTAACATTAAAATTTGTTTTAATAAAAATTTAAATAGTAATTTTAGATTTAAATCATTAAAATATAATAATTGAAAATTTTAATCGTTTCCTTCAAAGTTTTCATATTTTGGTAACCCAAAAAATATTTACTAACCTTTCTTAACTATTTCTATTTAATATTAATAAATAAAATTTAATATCTTCTTTCACAGTTAGAGGTCACTTAAATATGATATCTTTATATAACTTGTATGGACAAGGATTACCTCAAATACTCAAAATAGTTAGGATTTTACACAAATCATATTTATCACTTGTAAATATTACTATAAATTATATTCATTTTCACCTAAAAATAGATAATCATGTTGCAAGTAATGATTCCATGTCATGTGTAGTTGTCATTAAGAGTCACGAGGAGTCAGTCTAGATGTTGTTTCCTATGTATGAGTTGTAGTTGTGATCTAGATGTGTCAAAGTCACTGATTTATGTCCAATATATATGTAACTGATATCAATAAATAAAATTCAGTGTGTGACTTGTGTTGTGTACAACCACGCTCTCTCCTCACCTCTCAATGTCTAACATGGTATCAGAGTAAGTTTAGCCCTAACTGTCTTAAGAAAGGATTTGTGATCATGGAAGTTTGAGTAATACTAATCCTCTATACTACATAGATTAGTGTAATAGAGTGTTTGATTTATTGTTTGTGTGAGTAAATTATTTTTGCAAGTAAACTATTTTTGATTTATTATTATTGTTGTTGGAAGTAATGCTTCCATGTATTCCAAGTTGTCTACTTGTATTGTGTGAGTTCCTAGGTTAATAAGTGTACTAGCTATTTTTAGTAATCAAGATCCACAATTCTCACATCTAGAAAGATCATGTATTCCTATATATGTAATGTCCGTGAGATCAATAAGACATATTGTGTTTGGTGTTGTGTTTAATGGATCTCTTTTCTTTCTCTCTATTTTCTAATTTGGTATCAGAGCTAGATCTAGCTTGATTCCCTTACGGGAAAGCCAGGAAGATGGGAGATCCTTGAATATTATTTATCTGTGAATAAAATAGAATAGGAGATTGTGTTGTGTGAGTAAATTATATTATTTTTCATTTATATATTTGTTCAGCGTATGTTTGACAGAGATTGGTAGTGTGGTAGTGCTGGGTTTTATAGATCTGTATGTTGAATGCTTATTGAAGTATTGAGTTGATCCATTGTGAGTTTTCAAAGAAAAATATTATGTTAAAGATTCCATTTTCCGCTGCAAACAATTAGATATCTAAAAGGATTTGTTATTGTTTTGCTTCTGCTACAATGTGATTGTGTTCACAAAAAATGGGTGGCTCTACTCATTCAATGCCAAACCATGATCTCAAGTCAGATGTGCGAAATGCTGAAGATAAGACCTGATGGCATAACATTGATTCCTACAAAACCCAAATTTGTGATGGAACTATGGGCAAGTGCGTTGATAAGGGTGAAGTTGAGGATTTCATGATGAATTCCGCTGAAGTATCACTTCTCGCGCACTATGAATTCTTCAACGTGTAAATCTGGACAGTGGTGATAGCAAATATTGAAATAGTTCTTCAATGAGCAATGAATGACGCGTGGAGAAGATGTGTCATATCAATAATGGAAAATTCATTTATATGGAGGTTTGATCTTGTTGGAGTGCGTAAATTGCAGTGGACGTCAGAGTGAATGGAATAATTAAATATTGTATTCAATTTATGGTGCATTCATTTACTTTAAAGGTTTAATTTTATTAAAGGAATCCACTCTGTAAGTGAAGACTAATGTGTGCATGGTTTAAGGAGACATAAGGGATTAAAGATTAAAATTTTTTTATGGTAAATTTTTTTGTGGTAAAAAAGTTTTTATGGTGAGTGAAATAATGTTGTGATGATTAGTTGGTATGTATTAAAATAAAAATAAAAAAAGGTTGTTGGTAAAAATCAAATGATGCAGAACCGCAAAGAACATGCCAATTATTTAATAGATTAATGTGACCCATCATGCTCTGGGAGCATTAGTCACAGCTAGTTCTTAATAAGGTCAAGTTGGTGTGAGCCGGGAGTGTCAGTACAAGTTATTTTATAAGGTCAAGTTGTATGAAGACATTCTGTAACTAGAATGTTATCCTATATAACTGATGGACGCTGCAGAGGGTTTTCGATTCACAGATGGTGGCAGTTCCATAGGATGGTTCAATATCGAGACTGACCCGTTGCGCTCCGCGAGGTTGAGAAACGTCAAAAAGTTCATCAACGATGGTTAGAGGTGGTTACTTTTTAAATGGAGGTCAAGTGACAACTTGAAAACGTGGTGGTGAAAGAGTGGTGTTTGTAAGATTCCAGAGTGGATGTGGGTGCTGATGATGACCATATCAGACAAATCTAAAAAAGATTTATTTATTGTTATAATATGGGTTTTTTATATTTTCTACATGTAAGCATTAAGGGAGGGTGTTGAAAGTAATGCTTCCATGTCTTCCAAGTTTTCCTGAGTTGTATTGTGTGATTTCCTAGGTTAATAGGTGTACCAGCTATTTTTAGTAATCTAGATCCACCGTTCTCAGATATAGAAAGATCATGTATTCCTATATATGTAATGTCCATGAGATTAATAAGACATACTGTGTTTGGTGTTGTGTTTAATGGATCTCTTTTCTTTCTCTCTATTTTCCAATTATTGTTAGTTTGTGTAAATAAACTACCAACTACGAAAATGGCGGTGAGTTAAGCAGCGTAAATAAAGGGAGTCAATTTATTGAAGTTGTTGGATCCAATGGCCGAAGACTTTTCAATCCGATATTGCAGACTAGTGAAGAGTAGCATATGGAGAGTTTTTCTCAAAGAGGAATGCATAACTACATAATTATTTTCGTTCTTGTGTGTAGATTTGTTTTTTATCGAACTTGTTTTAATTTTCATTGATATTAGATCTTGTATTTTGAGGCAAATAAAGAAGGAAGTTCTTTCTTTTGACCTGTGTTTGAGTGATCCACGTAGAGAGTTTATTGATGACGGAAAAGTGAATTGAAGGTCGAACGCCTAGGAATCCCATTGAATTTAGAGAAGATGGGATCGAACCATCCAACAACTTTAAGATTTTATTCAGTGAGCCCGTAGATCTCTTTTTCAAATAAGAATTGATCCCCCTTCTTGCTCGAAAGAGGAATCAACCCTAACTCCCATGGTACAAGAACGATTCCTGTGAGAATTATAGTATATCATCCCCTGTTTGGTTTTAATCGAAACCAAGAGATATGTTTGATGATTGGCAATGAAAAAGACGTTTTAAATGTGGCCTGAAAAATCATCCTACGAGGATCTATGGTAGAGGATATCCATATCTGCGCTTGAGTGGATGTGAAAGAGAAAATTCGGACAATTTAGGAGGCATGGGAATTCATTCCAAATTGGAAAGGAGTCATCCACTGCTCAATTATTTTTTATTTTTGTCACTTTGTCAAGCAGTACACAGGTTTTGACCCCAATTATCAAACTGTTAATCTAGTTACTTACTGTTTTATTGGAAGAGGATATATTTGCAGGGTTAGCACATATCATTATGTTTGTCAGCCACACTTATGGTAAACTGAGGTTCTCCCTTCTTTGTATGAAAGCACCAAAATCAGGAATGTGGCAATGGACAAAATTTGCTTGAGCGATCAACCGAAGTGTAATAATAATTTTTTAAAAATATTTTGAAACCCCTACAATGGTTTAGCGGTTGTACAAAAGCGCCTTTCTCCCCGCATTCATAAGCATTGTTTTTGCTATTGTTAAAACACAAATCATGTATTATGTGCCCAGTTTTGTGGATCTCTATGCCTAGGTATTATCCATGCCAGTTTAGAGACTGAGATTTGTTAGAAAATTTCTTATTTGATATGAAAACAATGTGATATTGAGATCAGTGGTTTGGGAAACATTATTTGTTATTTGTGGCCGTGGGGAGGCGAATATTATTTTGTACTTCTATGGGGACGATATCTCTGCATCAGATCTTGTTTTTCTTGTTGTAGGCTCATTAAAAATGTCTTGGCAGAGCTTGGCTAATGTGAATCACTTCAAAGCACTATGAGCTGTGTCAGTAGATTCATGACTCAAGATGGCGACATCCATGTGAGAGAAGGAAATTATTGTATCGCTTCTCCAGCAGTGTCAATTTTTCAACATGAAGTATTTTATCAAATGGAACGATCCACTCTCTTATAGTTGAAAAGTCAATGTCCAGTGGAAGCTCGAATTGGTGGGCAGGAGTCGAATTCCCGTAGAATTGATTGCCCAGTTTTGTGTTCGACCATGCAGATCGATTTCCGGCCATGGTGATGTGTCGATGTGAATTTGTTACATCATTGAATATTCCGCCTTCCGTTTAGTAGTTTCTCTTGTCTTTCAAACATGGATTTTATATTTTAATTATTATTTGATAATTCATCTAGTTATGTGTGTTAGTTGTAAGTGTTCATATGATTAATATGGAGTGGAGTGATATGGTATGTGTAAAAATTTTATAATGCAAATTACTTAATGAACAGAAAAACATCTTTTAAGTTAATGGCTCTCAATGGTTCTCAACGTCTTTTGGTGCCTATAGAACACATGATTGACTTGGTTATGCTGAGTTTGTTATATGCTAATGTGTCTTGTCATTCTTCGGTGCTTCAAGAACATTATTTACATGTTCTTTTCATGTGTATATAAATGTATATGTAGGAAAGGTCAATTGTAGAGTTGAATGCTAGATACACTCAGTACATAGACAATTTACCTAGATAAATGGAAGTATGTATTTTGATGCATACTACTAGGATAGAAGCATGTCCATAGAGATATTCAATATCTAGGCTATTATTCGGGGTAGTCAAGAAGCGTCAATTATACAAAGTTTGATAATGATGGTTAGAGACAGTTATGTTTTAAATGGAGGTCAAGTGATAGCTCAAAGATGTGGTGGTGAAGAAAGAGTGGTGTTTGTGATATTCTAGAGAGGATGTGAGTGCTGATGAAGACAAGCGAGACATATATCATATTATTGTTCTAATATGTGTTTTCAATGTTTTCATGTAAGCATTAAGGGAAGGTGTTGGACATAATGCTTCCATGTCATGTGTAGTTGTCATTATGAGTCATTGGGAGTCAGTTTAGATGTTTTTATTTCCTATGCATGAGTTGTAGCTATGATCTAGATGTGTCAAAGTAATCAAAACATAATACAAAAAATAAGGTCACTTTAAAGCTGATGGGAATTATAACCATTTGTAAACCATAATTCAGTTAGTATACTCTGTAAACATCCACATATGATAAAGAAAAGAATAGAAAATATATGTGAAGTGAAAAATCATGGGTTGATGAGTACTATGGCCAAGATTATATCCATCTAATTCCATCAATGTTGGAGAAACTAATTCCAACCACCTGCTAAGTGTCATAATTGTGAAACCAGGTGTCATATTCATTTTGAATTTAGTGAGTTCTACTCGAGTCATTTATTGTTGATGTCTCTAATGTAATTCTATTTAACTATTGAAAATATTGAGAAGAACACTTCTGCTCCACTTCTTCTACATTAGAACTCCTTATGCATAAAAAAACGTTCAATAACTATATACAAGCTATACATGATGGCATTTCAAGTAGAATCTTGTGTAGATTGGGCAGCTTTAGATGTAAGAGATCCCAATGATATTCATGATCAGGACCCATAACAAAGCAAGCACCACCCTTCATACACTTTGGTTAAACTAGTTGAAGTACCAGTTTACCCAACACCTCCATTGTGAATTGTTGTGTACCCCATTCTGTTATGGCTATTTTGAAAGGTAAGTATAGAGTGTAAAACCATAAACCATTAATTTCCTTATGATATCCTTCCAACATGATTGAAAATAATCACTAATTTCAATCTATGAAAAGCTATACAATATTCTTATTACATGAGATATCCTCGTCGAATTGATTCGCATTAAATTATCTAATATTTGCCTTATTATCCTGTTGCTTGCAGGTATAACATATTGGATATATGGTTTTCTTCCAATTAATCCCAGTTTGACTGCAAAAATTAAACATCATTTTCCAAAGATAACATTAGAAACTAATTTAATTTATTTTTAAATATTTTTTCTTTTTTCTTTTTCTACACTTTGATTGGTTGAACCAGTTTGAGTCTTATTGTGCAATGATGTTGGTGTACCAATAATTGTTAGTTCATAAATGTTGGTATAGAAATCCTACATCGATGTTAAAGATGTTGGAAGCTAACTCCTATGCTTCTTACATGGATCTGATGAAGCTTGTCCCCTCTTGGAATTCATCAATCATCCATTGCCATTGGATGCTATTGTCGACATTGTGGAGTTTCCTTGTCCCACACACTACTGTACGTGAGGAACCCTGTTAGCATTTACAACTCAGAGTAAATAATTCTCCATCTATAAAATTCTTCCTCTTCTTGGATATCAGAGTTAACACATGGATTTACGGGAAAATCACTGGCCATAACGTCCATTTAATACCATTTTTATATTGTTTCTCTTGTTACATGTAAATTTGGTTCCAATGACAGGGAATTAATACGATAAAATTGACCACAATGGTGTCATATCCAATAGTACTACATATGTGTCATTCCTTTATGATGTAGAACCATTGTATTGTATAAATAATCACTTAAGTGAAGAAGTGAATAATCACTTAATCATTTTTTTTTTGTTTATTTAAACATTTATGAATTTTTCATAGTTTACATTGAATATAAAATACAAAAATTAACTTTATTCATTAATATAAGAAATTAAGTATATAGAATAAGTTGTGATGTGTAAGTTTGATTAAGAAATTAACTCGAACTTATTATAGATTAGCTATGAATTAAAAAATACTAAATTCTATTATTGTACACATGTTTTAAATAAGAGACTATATTTGGACATCAATGTAGGTGGAATGGGGAGTTTGAGTGAATGTATAATCATTATTTTATTTATGTTGTGATTACTATTTATTTAAAATTTAATTTTTTGACATTTGAAAATAATATATTATAAAATTTGGAATTATTGGTTAATATATTCATTTATGTAATTATGATAAAGCATATAAAATATCTCTATTATGGAGATGTGGAGTTGTCTTGTCCCATTATATCTTTATTGTTTTTTACTTTACTTTAACTATATTTAAACTAATCCCTTGTTCAAATATGGAAGTTCCTTCATACCTTTCAAAGTTCAATACTTAAACTAAGTGGCATGCAGCATTATTATTATAAATTAGAAGAAAGACAAGTCAAAAGTAAGTGTGTATGGGGTTTTTTTAATTCATTGTTATTATTTATTCTTATTGTAAACCTAACAAAGTCATATCAAACAATAAAACAATGGTTTGAAAATCCATTTAGAATGGATTGTTTATAAGAATTATATTTAATATAATTTATAACATAGTAAAAATTTTCATTCTACTTTGTTAATAGGAAAGAAACTTTTATATTAGTGTACAAAGTTATATTTTTTTTTTGTAAGTCCAATATCTATTCATTCATCACAAAAATAATACATAGATGTCAAAATGCAAATGGTCTCACCCTCACTAGGTTTATTGACCATTTCTATTACCATATTAAAAAGAAACAGAAAGAGAGGAATATTAGTTGTCTAAAGTCTTGCAGGCCAAAAGCAGCAAAAGACGCACAAAACAAGAAGGAAACCAGTGACCATACTCAATCATCAAAAGTAATTAATGCTAGATTATCTGGCCTAGTCCCTAGAGGGGGAGGAGAGCGATATCGGTAGCTGACATGTTGGTCGAAGTTAGCCATGATATGGGTAGTTGAAATGTTGCTCGAAGTGAGCCAACCACGTTTCCAGCTTCTCGACCTTTTTTGCTAGCAAGTTTTGACCACGCCAAATCACTACAATTCTTTCTCTAACATGGCATTGAATGTAATGTAGCTGATTGAGAGTGGTGATGATAGCTTCATGCTTTGTACAATGTTATATTTAAAAAAAATAAACTATAATACAAAATTATCTTTTCTCATGATATTTAAATATCTAAAAGGGATTTAAGCTCAACTTAATTTGATATTTATTTTGTAAAATGTGTTAGTTAGTGTGTACATTGATTTAATGATTAATATTTTAGATATAAGATGATTTAATGATTCATGTTTTTCTTGATTTTTATGCCAATAGGCATCCCTCCTACTGGAGTTGGGCACTTTAATCATTTTCTTAATTAATCTTTTTGATCGGATGGCCCGAATTAAAAGACGCCAGTATATTCTCGTAGTCGTCACTAAATGAATGGATAGAATTTGCAATAGTAACTTTCTTGCATGTCTAAATGACATGTTTAAAGCATACTTAAATTATTTTTTAACAAAGCATGATTAAAAATTTACTGTGCCTCTTGTCGATAACCACATACATTGATTAGTGAGAAATGTAATTAGAAAAATTATAAAATATATATTTCAACTAGCATTGATTCTAAAACGTATGTCTGTTTACATTCTTAAACTTATGCATCTTCAACCATTTTCCAAGTGTTTTTTCAGCCCTAAGAAATATATTTAAAACAAATTATAAAATATATATTCAAACCCGATTCTGAAATGTAAGTCTATTCACATTCTTAAACTCAAGTGTCTTCAACCATTTTCCAACTATTTTTTTCCAAAGAACATGTGTCCATCAATTTCACCATTCCACCCATCATTCCATTGATCCGCAATGGAAATAACTCTCCCACTCCATGCCCGATAGAATAGCAACGCCACTCGATCTTGAGTGTTTCAAATTGTCATTAAGCCCATTCCATATATTATAATCAAACGCTCCATGGATGCATGCATTTATTTAGCACTTAAGGTTGTTGGAATTGTTGAAGGATTAACAGAATGTTGGAAGGATTACTCTAAAGATTTGAAGGGCTTCTCTCAGCTTATATCTGGTAAAAAAGGTGGAAAATCTTTCATAGCCTTCCTTTTCTCTACCTACTATTTTTTCAGGTTTCAGCATTGGAGAAACTCTTTCTCAGTGATTGTGTTTTTAATTGTTTCCATGCTCTCGTAGCTATCTATGATAATTTGGTGTAGTTTGTGTCTGATTGAATTATTCCCTATATTCTAATGTTAAATTTCATTACATGAAGGAAAGAAGGAGTGCGAAATATTGGGAAATGAAGTAGAAATAAAGTAGATCTGGAGAAGGTGTAGAGAATCAAGTATAATCGAAGGATTCACAATGGATAGACAATAAGAGCCACCATTTCATCTTACAGGTATCTACACATTTTCCTTCTGTGATACTTTTCCACTTTGATTCAAATGAGATGACTAGCCCGTAGAAAAAAGAAGGTTCTGGTCTTTTTTTTAAACGCCCTCCCAAAATTTATTACTTCTTTGTCGCTGATCTTCTCCCGAAAAATTCAGTGGCTCATGGTAGATTTTGGGTTGATAAGGCACACAGGGGTTAACCGCCTGATAGAGTGGTTTCCCCACACTCCTCTGCTGCTACGTGTCCTCTGATTTGTGGAATTAGAGCGAAAATTCTCAATACCTCATACCACTGCTTTGCCGCCCGAAATACCACTCGAGGTTATAAATTAGCAAACATTTTAATAATAGTTTTGCATAAAAGGCCTTAGCACAACACTTTATAGAAATACAAAAGAAATACATTAAATTTCTAATTAGCGAACATTTCAATAACACTTTTGCATAAAAGGCCTTGGCAGAACACTTTATAGAAATACAAAGGCAATACATTAAATTTCTTCTCTAAACCATATAAGCGGATCTCAAAACTTATACATCCGCATTTATAAATATCATCGGGTCCACTCATGGGCCTTTGCATTATCCTCTGTCGTTGATTTGCTCCTGCAAATCCAATGCTTTACATTGGTTTCAGGTTAAATATGGTCGGGTCCACTCATGGGCCTTCACATTATCCTCTACCATTGATCTACTCCCACAGATCCAACGCTTTACTTTGGTTTCGGGTTGCCAACACGCACGGGGTTTAACTGCCTAATAAAGTGGTTTCCCCACTCCACTCACTACTACGTGTCAAACACTAAGTGGAATCAGGTGCTCGCCCTCTGATACCACTTACCATTCTTCCTCCGCCCGATAATATGCTTACACTATTTAAAAACCACTGCGACATGTATTATGGACCCAATGGGGTTCTAGGGTTTATTTGGTAAGTTTTTTGTTCCGCTACATATCGCATGTTGCAATTGCTTCCTCCTTTTTCAAATATTGTGATGCAATCCCGATGTTCCACTTTCTGTGATTTAATTGTGGCCTTTGATCTGTGAGATCTAACAGTTGGTGTTCAACGATACTTTACTCCTCCACTACTCTGTTTACTTATGTTTTACGCTATTTCTTTAGCGTATCTATTGTTTTGGGGTTTCTTCAGGTTCTACTCCTTCGGTTAATTACTACTCACTCTGCCTACATCTATGATAAGAATACACTACTCAGTCATAATTCGCAAGTAATTACAACTATTTTTGCATATCAATATTGTCTTTATATTCATATTACTTTATGAATAAGTCTATATTAATTGTAAATATATTTAAGTTACTCATAATTAACCTAATTAATTGTTCACTATAAATTAACTATGTGGCACCATTGTTTTGAGAATGGTTTAAACATTATTTTTTTTTTGAAAACAATAGAATAATATAATTATATGAGAGAATAATTATATTTTTGGATTCATAATGATTCATAATCCCTGAAACAAATCTTTTCAATTTTGGATTAAAACATTACATATATAATTAAAACATAATAAGAATACACTACTCAGTCATAATTCGCAAGTAATTATGACTGTTTTTGCGTATCAATATTGTCTTTATATTCATATTACTCTATGAATAAGTCTATATTAATTGTAAATATATTTGAATTACTCATAATTAACCTAATTAATTCTTGACTATAAATTAACTATGTGGCACCATTGTTTTGAGAATGGTTTAAACATTTTTTTTTGAAAGAAATAGAATAATATAATTATATACAAAATAGGTAGTCATGTGATCTTGAGTCTAGAAAGAAAACCAAGTTGTTCACCAACTATTTTTTATTGGTTTAAATTTCACTCTTACACAACCATTGACATTTCTTGTCCTTAACAAAATGGAAAATTGTGTATGGTAAATTATGTATTTATGTTATAATTTTATTCACAAGTGAAAGGTACTTAGTTCCAACCAAAAATTCTTTAACGTCTACTTGTTAGGCAACCCATTAAGCTCAAGTTATATATCATTATTTTCTTAAAACATTGGAGACATATATAATTAATTGTTTTAGAAAACACATTTTCTCAATGGTTAAGAACATTTAAATTATAACTATTATGCTAGTGTTATATTATTGAGTAAGAAATAGTATTTTAATAAATATTAAGAGATTCAAGTAATTAAAAAAAGTTATAAATATATATAATTATGTTGAAAAATCTCACAAGCATAAAACATATTACATTTTTGTTATTGAAATTTCCTAATATTTATAAATTTAACCTCCATATACCATATAATCATAATCATGTAGATATTAATGTAGTCCATTGGAATGCTTAGGTTGTGATTTTAATGTAGTCCATTACAAGGATTCTCTTATCATATTAACAATCTATTGTTTTATTAATATATAAGTAAAATTATTTTAGATCAATTCTAAATATGAAAAAATTTAATATGTACTAATATGTTGTTTTAGAAATTTAGTAATATAATTTTAATTTCATATTTTTTCGATTCAATATGGTTGAGTCAAATTTGTTTCCTCAAATTCCAAGGAGAAATTATTTAGGTCATTCACATTACATACATAATGAAAACATATAACTAAAATAAATTGACTACTATACAAAACAGGTATCCATGTGATCTTGACTCTAGAAAAAAAAACCAAGTTGTTCACCAACTATTTTTTATTGGTTCAAGTTTCACTCTTACACAACCATTAACATTTCTTATCCTTAACAAAATGGAAAATTGTGTTTGGTAAATTATGTATTTATGTTACTTTTAATTTTATTCAACATTAAATTGTTTTGTTGATATCAAAAGCTATTTTTTTTACTGTTAGGTGATTTCACTCTTTCATCATGGATCCAGCTATTTGGAGTTCTCTTCCATTTGAAGTTCTTCAACTTGTCTTCCTGTGGCTCCCTTTATCAGTTGTGACAAAGTTTGGCACTATATGTAAAAAATGGAAGAATTCTTTGCAGAACCCTTCTTTCTTTTTATGTTGCAAGAATGTTTCCAAGAACGAATTTGGATTTCTCATCTGTTTCCTCAACAGTGAAGACAATTGTTTTGCTGCTCAATACATTAATTAGAATGGCCACATATATCAATTTCAATTGGGATTCATAGATTCAAGATACAGAGTAGAGTGTATTGTTGAACCAATGGTGGTTTTATCCTTACCAACAGAATGCTCCCAAACACAACTATTTTGTAACGAATCCATTTACAAAGGCATTTAAAAACATAGGCCTAATACGAATTGGAGACTCGAGGTTCTTTTCATTATTGGAAAATGTAAGCAACAAAAAATATGACTGGGTTGTTCTAAAACATATCTATGACGGAACAGTCTGAATTTTAAGTTTGTAGTAGTCTTCATAAGGTATGGCAAAGGGTTTTTGTTCCATTTGCTGGCACTTCACCCCCTAAGAATGTAGTGTTTTATAAAAGTAATTTGTTTTGGTTGTATCTCGACAAGGAGTATGAAGATTATCCTCGATACATGTATACAATCTACCGGTTTGACGTAATAAAAAATGAGTGGGGCTTTTCATTTGTTCCAATCAGTGACATGCGTTGTATGTTGTTAGCAATATACATGAATCAGTTGATATGCCTTGTCAATGATGGGTCCACTTTTGTATGGTCAATTGAAGAATTAGATCATTTCCAATTTGGTTAACCATGTGTTGAATGAAGAATTGACTACTTTGAAGATGATTGGGGTTTCAGATGGAAGTTGTTGGAAGAAATTTCTACATATATAAATAGCAAATGTCTTGGATATCTTCCGTTCTAAACAGTCCATGGTCTGGTTCTTATGTGAAACTGCAGTGAAGTTCCTTTCCTATTATATGACATGGTAACTCGCATCTATTTTCCAATAGATATTGATAATTCAACTAATGAGCAGATGTCTTGGTTTTGGTACCCAGCATTGGAGGACTACAATGATTTGATTGAGTATGGAGATGTTTTTGCAATTGCTGCCTGTATGGATTCTATTTATGAGATTCCACCATTAGATATGGTGATGGATTCTTAGGATATTAGTATTCTTAGGAGTTCTTATAAATATTTCCATTTTATATGCTCTTTGTGGTTGTGGAAAATATTTCCATTTTTGCCTCTATACATACTATGTGTCTTTATGGTAATACTTTAAAATTATGTTTGTATCGATCTTTGTGATGTAAAATATTTAATATTGTTTCTGCTAAAGTTTTCTTATTTACATGTAAATGCTTCTTGATGTTATGCATTTTTCTTTGTTTGTATAATTATAATTCCTATGATTTATGTTATACATATTATTTGAATTGGTTTTTCTCATTGATTCCCAAAGAATGTTATATGTTTATGTTCATTTTAATATTTATATTTATATTTTGATAGTATATATAGTTCCAAATTTTTAGATTGTTGTGTCCCAATAGTATGGGTTCCGTTTTGATTATAATATGATACATGGAAATTTATACTTTTTTGTTTAAGCCATTTGGAAGAATTCATTTCGTTTTTCTGCCATTTTGGAATTTTTTGTCTCTGTTTTTAGGCATTTGGAAAAAACCTTATACATTTTGATAAGTTTATATGGTTGGAAAAACATAACATATACACGTTTTATGTTCCATGTTTATGATTCCATAATGAATATTTTATTATTCATTATAGACGTGTCATCTGAAGGCACAGGCATGCGTACAAGAAAAAGAACTTTTTCATCACAATCACATGAGAGGTCTAATGAAAGTCATCGTTTATGGTATCAACAAAATAAGGATGCTATAAATGAGCATAGGAGAGCTACGTATAACATAAAAACAAGTGAAGCCACTCTTCAAAATGATTCTATATTTCCTTGTAAGTATTGTACTATGGACGATATAATGGAAAGAACATTTGTTGTTGATAGTTCATTATAAAGATATGCTCCTCCTCAGCATAATCTTGTTTTTCGATGCTCTTCTGAAAATGTTCATAACATTGGGGAAACATCTTGCAATCGGGAAGAACAACATATCGATATTGTGGATGCAAATGTCCACCCTCTCACTTCCATATGTCCAATTGCATGTTCTAATGGCCAAAGGTTGCAAAACATCTATGGTGGAGGTAATGATGACATTTTTTGTGATGATTTGGATGATAGTTTACTTGGCCATTTGTTTGATAATTTGGATCCAGTTGCTCGAAACAAAAGACCTTCAAATCCAGATTCTCAAAGTAATGTGGTCCCACCAAGAGAATCAGTCATCCCTGATAGCGTTTCGTGTGGCACAATGGAGGTAACACAATTATATTTTGATTTTCATTGCAATAGTGGTTGTTATACTACATTCCTATATTTACAAAGTTTTTTTTACAAAAGTAATGTAAATTTTCAATCTTTTTTATTTGCTTTTCATTTTTTAAATTTCTAATTTCTTAGACATTGAATTTTATGGCGTATTTTATTTTCTTTGAACAGGACACAAGTCATTCCAATAGAGGCATACAAATTAACTTCATAGATGTTCCATCTACTCATGTTGGAAGTGAAGAGTAACCATCTTATAGTGTTCATCGACATCGCCAAACAAATGTAAATGTTGAGTGCACTTCATATTTTTCTCATTTTTTCATTTACAATTGCCTGGAAACTGTGTTTTGTAACATTTCATGGAGAAACCATGATCTCATCTCATTAGGTTGGCGAATTGGAATACAAAAGATCAAATTGTAAAACTAATGTAGATGTTCGATGTATTTGATTTATTTTCAATTTTTGAATCTTTCTTTTTTGGACATTTAGTTTTATAACGTATTTTATTTTTTTGAAATAGGAAACAACTCATTTGAATAGAGGCAAAGAAACTACATCTGAAAATGTTGCATCCACTGTTCTTAGAATCCAAGAGCAACCATCTCATAACCCTCATCCACATGAAGACACAAATGTAAATTTTGAATGCATTTGATTCTTTTTCATTTTCTTCATTTATAATTAGTTGGAAAATAAGTTTTAAAGCCTTTTATGACAAAGAGACCTTTACATCCTCTCAAGTTCGTGAAATTCACACCATAAATTTGGAAAGACATTCTCATAGATCCATTCCACATGCTTCAAATTTGCGAAGGGAATCTCATGTTCTTGAAGATGAAGTAAATGTTAGAAGATATTTCACTCATCGAAATGGTTTTCAACATGGTTCGGCGAGTAGAGATCATATTCATTTTGATGAAAACATGATTGCAATGCATAAAAGGTTTCAAGCAAAGATAGATAGCTTGTCAGCTGTCCAAATGTGCCACATTGCCAACAATCATATACTGGAATCCTTGTTGTGAGAAATTCTAAAGGACCTATTTGCAGATGATGTAAGAGTGAAAGAGGAGCCCATTGTTTTTGTCTATATAATAACATGGATCATGGTGAGCAACCTCATATTTTAAGAGTTCTTACTCAAGTTGAAGAAATGCTAATAGCATGTGTGAATCCTATTTTTCAAGTGACACATGCTCGAGGTGGGAAATATAAGTATAGTGGTCATACAATTAGCTTTCCTCAAGATATTTCTACAATTGTACGAAGCCTTCCCTGGCGTGTTGAAGATATTGACCTTCTAATTGTGAGGAGACATGGCACTGAGTCTAAATATTATGAATGTTATGTCAAAAGATCTCGAGTGATGGCTTCATTTCTTTTCAAAATGCAACGTGATCAATACTATTGATATGTTGTAATTGATTATGACTTAGTGAATGCTCTGCTTGAAAGATCAACAAATGTGTCCTCTTGGCCTAAATTTGTTGATTTTCATATTGAAGAATCTAAGATCAATGAAACTAATAATGAAGAGTTTCATGCTGAGCATTTGCACTCTCATCCTTCTTACTTTGTTGCTCACCTACCAAATGAACAAAGAGAAGTGGAAGAAATTAGAGCATTTCTTGATAATGTTCATTCTTCACATGTTCAAGACATGGATTGGCCCACTATTGGAACCTCTCCAGTGAATGAATATAATACAGAGGGATTATTAAATATGGAATTCCCAACATTGTTCCCCACTGGTGATGCTGGTTGGTCGCAACCATGTATTTGTAGTGTTGACTTCATGAGAATGCATTGCATCTTCTTAGGTACTATGATCAGAGATTTGGAAGCCATCCTTGCTTTCGATATTACCTATTAAACATGATAATGCGGCATCAGAGCCAAGAAACTGTTGCAGTTTTTGCAAAGAAACATTTACATGATAACTCACCTACAACAGTTGAGGAGTTGTGTCACCAACTATCTGATTTAGAATATAATAAGTTGGTTGAGCATCTTATGCAGTTTGGTTCTTCTCTGAGAGGTACAAGGGCATATTGGACTAAGTGTCAATCTGAATTAAAGGACATGATTACTCAGTTAGGATGTTCATATTTATTTTTTACTTTGAGTGTAGCTGACACAAAGTGGCCAGAGTTGCATAACCTCATGCCCATACATTCACATTCTCATTCTTCAAATGAGCATCGTATGAAAATTGAGAATGTTATCCAGTACCCTCATATTGTTACGACATTTATGCACCACAGATTCAGTATTTTTCGAGAGGAACTTATCCAAAAATATCTTAAAGCTAAAGACTTTTGGTACATGTTTATGTTGAATTTTTTTCTATACTTTTTCAACTTTTATTATGACTCTATTTATATTGTTTGTAGTAGCTATATCTTCATTTTTTCATATATCAGTGGAAACATAGAGGTTCAGCACATATCCATGGTTTCCTATGGTTAGAAGGTGCTCCTGACATGGAAGTACTTGATTGGTCAAATAGTTCTGATGTGCAACTTGCAAAGATATTCTTCAACAAATATGTAACTACATGGAATCCACGTGACATACATCGTCACAACATAATGGTTCCATGAAGCCTCAATGATGACCCTTGCCTATTGAATACTAGTCATCTTTTCTCTTCTAATCCTCATAATGATTACAAAGAATTGTTAAACAGTGTCCAAAAACACACAAAATGTACTGTGGATTCTTGTTTGCACAAAAAGGGCAATATTCTAACATGCTGGTACAATGCTCTATGGGATCTTTGTGGTGAATCAAGATTGCTCATAGATGATCAAGGAAGAAAAATATATGAGCCAACAAGAAATATGACAGGCTTAATGTACATAACATTGACCTTCTAACAATGTGGCATGCAAATATTGATTGCCAGCCAGTGCTTTCTTGCTATGCTGTGTTGAAATACATTGCTAAGTATGCATCGAAAGAAGAAAAAAGTCTGAAAGTTATCATCATATGTTAACTATAATTTCAAATTCTATTGGCTTTGAGGATCATGCTTTATGTGCATATAGAAAGTTTCTTGCAAAAATGATTGTTGACCGTGACATTGGAGTGCAAGAAACATGCCATATGTTTCTTAAGCTACCTCTTGTTGTTTGTAGTCAGAAATTTGTTTCCTTAACTGTTGGAAGAAAGTTTTTTAGGAAAATATCAAGAGATGGCTTGCAATGTTCATCTAAGAATACTTTCGTTCAATATTATCAGAAGAGACCTTTTTACTTGAACATCTATCTTTGATAGAAACAACAAGATCTTGGACATTTGATAGCAAGCGAGAATAAGATCCATGGAAGCCTAGAGATGTTCATGCTATTGTTCAGGTTTGGTTATGGTTTTATTCTATGCCTGGTGAGGCTTCAGAGTAAATTGAAACCTTTTGCTGGATAGAATTGCTATTGTACAAGCCATTTTGTGAAAGTCCTGTAGAAATTGGCCTTTCAACTGAAATTATTATTGAAAGTTGGAGGAATTTTCGATATCGAGCATGGCATGTTGATCGACATCCATCAATATAGACAATATTGAAGATGAGGAAGATGGTCATTTTTCTAACCATGAAATGAATCTTGAATATGATTTTCAAGAATGGCATATTTTCTCTCATTTGGTTCCACCAAACGATATGAATGTTTCTAATCTTCACACCCTTGGTTGAAGGGACTTTGATATATCCTTTGACTAGGAAAGTACAACTATTTTTAATGATGTTGCAAAGGAAGCTATTAATTTTATAAGGAATGTAAAATCAGCGGGTGATATTGTTGAGCTTTCAGACAGAACATTTTCATCTCTAGATTCTTTGTCGAAAAAACAGTGAGATGCTTTTGAAATTGCCTTAAGGCACTTTGCTGAATATGAGATTCATGAAGCTCTACTTATGATTATTCAAGGAACTGCGGGAACTGGGAAGTCTTTCCTTATCCATTGTATTTTTGAAGCTCTTTCTAATTCATCAAGTGATAGAAGAAGCCCTTTGCTTCTTCTTGCCACAACAGGAATAGATGCTTTTAATATACATGCAAAAACAATACACTTAGCTCTAAAAATTCCAATTAAAGATATGCAGCCACTACAGGGGCAGTCACTTGCAGTATTCCAGGAAGAAATGTGGCATGCTAGATATATATTGATTGATGAAATGAGCTTTCTAGGATCAAGGTTGTTTATGCAAATAGATGCTCGATTACGAGAAGCACCTCCAGAGAAAAAGAATTGTCCTTTTGGTGGCAGATCCATCATCCTTGTGGGTGACCTTGGCCAACTGTCTCCTGTCAGAGATAAGCCTTTGTATGCAAGTAATACAATAGGGAAAGTCTTGTGGAACAAATTCAACATTGTTGTCACTCTTGACACAATCTTTCATCAACAAGGGAATAATGAGAAACAATCTTGTTTTCGTAGAGTCCTCAATAACATAAGAAACGTAGAACCTATTCTTGAAGATTGGGAGTTTCTTATGTCTCGGGCTGATATGAGGTTGCATCCTAGAGAAAGAGATTTATTTAATGCAATAGTTCACATGTTTCTAGCAAATATTTTGGTTTCCTTCCATAATAGGCATTTGTTAAAATCATTAAATTCTCCAATTGCACGATGTGTTGCTGAGTATTCAAGGCGTTCAGAAATCGGTGGTGTTGATGATGATCAATTCGACTGTGAAGTTTTGTTCTGTCGTGGTCAGCATGTTATGCTGACATGTAATTTATGGATTGAAGTAGGCTTGGTGAATGGTGCACTTGGTTTTGTTAAGGATATATTCTATCCACCTACCTCTAAGCCACTTCAACTTCCAATGTTCACAATTATTGGTTTTTTTTTTTTTGTTAACTTTGGCAGAGCTGATATCTATATTTCAAAATCAAAATTTGCATCTATCATATGTCAAAAGTGATTAGCCTGCCCGGAGGAAACCAGGTAACCAACTGTCTGCATTAAAACCAGCCCAAAACTTGAAAAGATTCATCTCTATGTATCTAGCATGTCTATTCTTATGAGCTCTACTCATTAGCCTATTCTTTATTTTAAGGTAGTACAACATATTCCAGTTTATCGCAAAAGAAAGCACTAACAGACTTAACATGTTGCATCAATCCTCATCCGAGGAAATTATAGGGGCAGGCGCCTTGGCGCTTGATCCAGGGATCTCACTCCTCTGCTCCATTGTCCATTTTAGGTCTCTCAGCATTTGTTCAATTCTCCCCAAGATGAGGTTGTTGCGAGAGGCCTGAATTTGTACTACTGCAATTTCCTTGAGGAGCACAGACTTGATGTTTTCCATTTCCTCCTGGTTCTGGTTCCTTTGCTATTCATTCCACTATCGCATTTCTGCATCTTCTTCTTCACATGCGTCCCAATTCAGGTTCATGGCTCTAGCCACCACATGCTTCATAATCCAGTATTGTTATAGAGTTTTGTTGAAGAGGGAATTGCAGCTCCGTGTGTTGCCTGGGTCCGGCACCATGGGCTCCCATTCCCCCCTGGGGACCTCCTAGTTCATGCTAATAGATCTCAGCTCTCTCTCCCAGCCAGCTATCTCCTCCCTGATTTCAGGTGGGTTCCCAGCCATGTACGCATCTATGATGCTCATCATGTGTTCTACCTCAGATTTCCTGCCTTTCCTTTTCGTAGTTTTGCTGGTGCCCTCTTCCTTCTTGGCTGAGAGTTTATTCCCTTTTTCTCCTTGTCACTTAACTGAACGTTGCACTTTACTGTATGTTTCTTACCTATCAAGACATGATAACATAAGTCAGTAACACAGTTTAGAATTTGATTTTTGATCCAATTACCTACCATCCTTTCCTTGCCAGGATTCTGGTTTCCCGGGGTAGGATAAAGGTTTAAAGGTGCATCCCGCACCGAGGGCCAGCCTTTGAAACGACCCATTTCAATTTCTCCACTCAACATGGCTAAGGGTACCCCTTGCTGCCCAGGTTTTTGGCTTTCTGAGGGCCTGTACAGGTCGTCTCTCCTCCCTGAATGCCTAAGGAGGTGGCTTTCTCTCCTTTTTTCCAGGGATGTCCGACCAATTCTTCCTCTGGCCTTTTCTATAAATTTTCTTGGTGTTGGTGTCTAGATACTTACGAGAGTACCAATCCTTCCTAAGGTCCCCTCCTTCCTCATTCTGATAACATTCCTGGAGGTGGTCTTTCCTTTCCTGAAGAGACCATTGGTATTTTTCCCTGGATGACCAGTAGTTATTCCCGGAGCTAGGCTTTCTGGCCTGCTCCTCTGGTCAGAGGTGGACACTGCTGCCCAGGTCTGAGGGGTCCTACATACTGCCCTTGTCTACCTCCTGATCTAAGCTTCATGGTCCTCTCAGGTATGTTGCCTAGACTCCTACTTCTAGCTACAACGTAAATGACTGAGAAAGAGGTTGAGACTACATACCACCTTACCCCGCCGTTTCCGTCTCCTTTGCTTGTTCGTTGCTCCTGTCTGCCACCACCCTTCTTCGTTCCAACTGTCTTCGTTCTCTGATACATGTAAGTATCTATTGCCACCTCGAGAACTCTTGGGGTGATTCCTTTCCTTCTGTCCCTTCTGACCTCCACCTGTCCTGTTTCTTTACCGGCACTCTTTTTGGAGTCCTCATCTCGGGATGTGCCTTGACCGTTCTGTCCACCTTTACTCCACATCACTCCCTACGTCCTCCTGGCTACTCTTGCCATGTACTATCTACCCTTTTGCTACCACTTGTCGTCCCTTCTCTGACACTCTTCCCGGCCTCACACCTGCCCTCAACCATCTCATTCCTTGATTGCCCCTCTACTGGCATCTCGGGATGCGATCCATCCCTGCCCTGCTCTGTCAGCTGCCCCTTTTGCCATTTACTCCTTTCATTTTGCTCGTGTGTCCTTTCTATCATCACCGGTTGTGTCCTTTCCCCGCTTCTGCCACTTTCTGCCTTTTCCTGAACATTCCATTGCCTCTTGCCTTGTTTTTCGGGATCTCTATTGCCATCGTTATCGACTACAAGGAGTTTCTGTAGCTGTGCCTTCTCCTCCGGGTGAGGGAGCTCTGTCCCTTCGAGATCCATCGACCTTCCACTATTTCGACTCCCCCAATTAGCCAGCCAGTCTGCCGGTCCATTTCCTTTTCGCTTTACATGTGTAGGGAGAATATAGTCTACTATGTTTATCAATTTCCCTATTTCATTGGTCAACCATGTTGTTCTCCAGCTCCAACTGATCTTTTCCTTTGATGTATTGTTTTGCAGTCGTTTTACCATGTCGACAACCAATTTCGAATCGCCTTCAATCTGAAGATTTTGATACTTTTCCCGGATGGCAATTTCGAGTCCACGTTTTAACACGTGTAACTCAACTTCATTGTTCGTTGCTTCTCCACAATCCATCGCGTAAATTCTCATGGTGGTTCCTCCATCATTCTTGAATAATCCCCCTATTCCTGCTTCACCCAGATTACCTTTTGCTGCCCCATCAAAGTTTAGCTTGACAAAGCCTTGGGGTGGATGCCTGTAAGTGCTAATCTCCTCGACCTCTCTGGTTTGAGGTTTTCTTTTTGTTCTGTCTGTCATGCTCTACTTTAATTGTAGGTGTTGCAAGATTCTCTCCTCTATTTTGTTGATCTTCCAGTCTTCGTCATTCCACTATTCTGCTAAAATAGTTTCTCTGATATTTTGTGTTGTTTTCTTCCATATTTCGACCGAGGTTCTCCTGTCTTCGTTGAATATCACACTATTTATTTCCTTCCAGATGTTCCAAAGCATGAAAGCTATGGACAACGTCCATGCGCGGTTTAGGATCTGGTTCTGGTAAGGTTTTATTGGCCAATTTTCCAGAGTATTTTTTATATTATTGTAGTTTCTATGACTTTTTTCAAACATTTGCTAGTGATTTCTCCACAGGTGGTAGCTGATGATGCAGTTATTGGTTAGGTGCTCCATCATCTCCTCTTGTTCTTGGCATAATGCGCATCGCGAGGGTCCCTGCATGCCTTTCTTCCATATTTGATCCCAGGTTAGTGCACGACCATGATGTAAAATCTAGAGAAAGAAAGCGACTTTGGGCCAGGTCTTAATTTTCCAGATGTTTTTCCATTTTTTTTATTCTATCGGTCGATTGTGCCCTGCCTTTAAATGATAACCTTCTGCTATAGAGAATGTTCCTTTGATTCGAGTTCCCCATCATAGTATGTCCTTCCCTGTTTTAACCGCGACTTTCCTAGATGCCATTTCTTTGTTGTATGTTTCCCAGCTTGCTATCTCTGGGGCTGCTACCCAGTCCTCCTTTTGCTTCCAATTTTGCCAGTATTCCCCTATACTTGGCTTCCAAAAGTTTTCGACCAATTCCCCTTCTGTTCGAGAGGTAAATTCATGGATTTCTTGGAGGGCTTCTTTGTGGAGAAGCTTTTCTCGCTATTGCCAGGATTCCTCCCAGAACTTGGTAGTGTCCCCCTTTCTTACTTCCTAGAACCTGTAATCTCTTATTAGATCTTTATTGGTTCTAGCTAAGTTCCATATTGTTGATCCTTTTTTCTCTATTTGACTTCTCATCTTGTCTTCTGGCATCTCTGCCGCCTCATATTTCTTCTCCCATATTTTCTTCCATAGGTCCTGCCCTCCCTGTGTCCACCGCCACCACAGTTTTGCTCCCATCACTTGGTTGAGGGTGTAAGGGTCCCACAGACCTAATCCTCCATCTTTGATTGGTTTGTTGAGCCATTCCCAGGAGAGCAATGCCCATTTTCGTGTTTTACTTGTTCCTTGCCATAAAAATTTCTTAAACATAGCTACTAATTTTTGACAGATAGATTTAGGGATGGCTTGGCTAGACATCTGATATATTGGGATGGATTGCAAGACTGCTTTTAATAGGATTATCTGGCTAGGGGTATTTAGAGCTCGGAATGTCCAATTATCTATCTTCTTTCGTATCCTGCCTATAAGAGGTCCCCAATTTGCTACTCTGTACTGATGTTCATTAAGCATGATGTCGAGATACTTAGCTGGAAAACTTCCTATTCGGAATCCCATTGTTCTTGCCAGGAATATTTGGGATGCAACCTAGGTGTTGAAGAAGAAGATTTATGATTTCTCATTGTTAATCTCTGTCCTTGAGGCTTTCATAAATTCTGAGAGAATTTTTAGAATCTGTTGGGCTTCCTTGAGAGTAGCTTGTCCGTAGAGCATGACATCATCTACGAATTGCTGATGTGTTATAGGAATTTCATTACCCCATATGTGCAATCCCTTTATCTGTTCATTGGCCAGACGCACTTTCACCAGCTGGCCCAGACCTTCTGCTGCTAGAATGAATAGGAATGGGGAGAGGGGATCTCCCTGTTTGAGATCTCTCGTAGGGTTAAAAGCTTTCGTTGGGGATTCGTTTAGCACACTGACATCACTGGAGTATTAACCATTAACATTATCCACTTCACCCATCTCTATTCAAAGCCATAAGCCTTTAGGATACCCCCTAAGTATTCCCAATTGAGACGATCATAAGCCTTCGCTAGATCCAATTTTATCAGCATACCTTTGTTTTTGGAATTTTTCAGTGAGTGTATTACCTCTTGAGAAATTACTATACCATCCATTATTTGTCTTCCTTTAACAAAGCAAGTTTTCTCCTGAGCTATGAGGTCAGGCAGGATTGGTTTTAGTTTGTTTACCATTACTGTAGCCAATATTTTGTATACTACATTACATAGAGCTATTGGTCTGAAGCCCTGGGGTTCTTCTAAGTTCTCCGTTTTCAGAATCAGTGCAAGGAAGGTGGCATTTAGGGCTGCATCCATTCACTTCGTGCATCTTGATTCTTCCACTAGTTCCATGAGGTCCTGGCTCAGGAAGCTCTAGGAGGCTTCGTAGAATTCTATAGTGAATCCATCTGGCCCCAGGACCTTGTTCTTCGCCATTTTTTTTACTACTTCCTCACACTCTTCTTTCATGATCACCCTAGGTAGGGCCAGATTTTGATCTCTGGTCACTTTTTTAGGGATATATTGGCAGACATTGGTTATTTCCTCCTCCCTTCATATATTAGGTTCAGTCAGGATCCCATTGAAGTAGTCTACCAGTATCTTCTCCATTTCTTTTTGTTGTCGTATCTTGTTCCCTTGACTGTCTTTGAGTGAAAAGATTTTATTATGCTGTCTATGGTTCAACATTGCTTTATGGAAGAATCTTGTATTTTTCTCTCCTTCTTTCAGCCATTGGACTCTTGATTGTTGTTTCCATAGAATTTCTTCTTGCTTTCTTCTTTCCTCAATTTGGGTAATCACCCTCCCTTCCTCCTCTGCCAGCTCCACACTTCTTCCAACCTCTATGATTTGTTGTTGGATTCTCTCCATTCTTTCTTGTAGTATTTCTTTCTCTTTTTGTATGTTACCAAATTCCTCTCTGTTCCATTTCTTTATTTTTCCTTTTAGGCCCTTTAGTCTAATTTGGAACGTATGCATTTTGTTTCTACCTTCCATGCCGTTTTTACTCTCCTGCCACCAAGTTTTCATTTTTTCCATGAAAGTTGGATCTCTTAGCCAGAAGGCCTCGAACCAGAATGGCCTGTTTTTGTTCTGAGGATTCATTGCAATCTCCAGTTTAATAGGCCAGTGGTCTGACCCTATAGACGGAAGAATGGAAGCTTCATAGAAGATATCCTTTCCTATGAGTTGTTTAGAGGCTAGAAATCTGTCCAGCCTTGATGCTATTTGTCTGTTGCCGCCTCTTCTATTATTCCAGGTAAATTTTCCATTTATAGTTGGAATGCCCACCATCCTCAATTCTATTTACAAGTCTCTAAATCTTTCCATCTCTGGGTCCTCTCTTTGTATTCCTCCTTTCTTCTCTTCTTTTGAAATTTTCATATTGAAATCTCCTGCAATGATCCACATCTATTCCTTATGCATATTCCCAAGCTTTTGCATATGAGTTCGGAAGCTACCTCGATCTACTGGGGTGTGGGGCCCATAGACTGCTGAAACTAGAAACCATTCACTTTGCCCTATGAGTCTAAATTTTCCTGTAAGGATTCTAGGCATTCCTATCCACCAGTCTGTTATGACTTCTGCTGGGTTCCAGATGACTGCAATCCCTCCCGCACTTCCTTTAGCATCTAGGGTTACTTGCTCATATTTAGGTTTAATTTTATTTAGGATTTCCTCCATCTTCTAGCCGGAAATTTTGGTTTCCTCGATTAGCATTATCTTGGGTTTGTCTTTTCTCAGCCATTCTACAAGGTGTCTTTGATTCCCTTTACTATTCATACCTCTTATATTCCATGATGTAAAAATAATTGGGGGGTATAATTGAGGTTTTGGAACACCGCCGAGAGCGGAACAACTCGCCTTGTGTTTACTAGCATTTCCCCCATGAGCTGGATGGAATCCTTAATGTTTTTTCGGCCTCATTTTTTTCCTCCTTTTAATTTTCCTTGCTGGTCTGGTTGACTTTCCTTTTGACTCTCTTGATGCTCTTCCATCTCTAATTTTCCTTTTCCTTGTTTGGCTTGATATTGCTGGAATGTTTCCGCATAGAGTCTTTTTTGATCCTCGGGGATAAATCGCTCATCCAGGTTTCTCCATTCATTTAATAATTTTCTCAGGACTTCTTCTTCTATGCTTAGGTCTTCCCCCCTATTTATCTCCATTTTTGTCACCATATTTTCTATCTGTTCTTCCTGTTCTTTTTCTTTTTCTAGGATATCACTCTGTGCTTTTCTCTTGGTGTGGGTCCTTTCACTACTTGAGCTGCTTTCTTTCTCTTTGTCTTCCTGGTATTCCATAGTTTGATCCTCATTGTCCCCCTCTTCTTGGAGGATTTCAAAGCTGTTTGATTTTCCTAGGTGTGTTTGTTGTTCCTTTTTACCTTCATTAGAGTTTTCTTTTGTTGGTCTTCTTCTACTCTTCACCTCTTGGAACCCCTCTTGGTCGCTTCCACTGTTAGAGGACACTCTTTAACCAAGTGTCCATATTCATCACATCTTCGGCATCTAAAGGGTATATGTTCATAGTCTAGGTTTTGCTGCAAAACCTCTTCATGGTACTCTAACTCCATTGTATCAGGAATCAAGTTAGCGATATTCATGTATACACATATCGTAGCATATGAAGTATACCTTTCTTTGTTTGTAGTTTTATATATTTTCACAAAACTCACTATTGTGTTTCCTATCCCTTCCATAATTTCCGTGTCCCAAAAGTCCATTGGTAAGCCGAATAATCTAACCCATACCGGTGCTGCTAAAATTTTTTCCTTATCAGGGTTATAGCAGTCTTCCCAATATCTCATGAATAGACCAACATTATAATAGAAATAAGGGCCATTTTTAAACACTCTTTCTTTGTCTTGCAGGTTTGAGAAGATTACCGTAAAGAAGCCTTTCGCTCCTAGTTTTAGCTTGATGTGTCCTAGGGGCTACCATTTTTGTTGAATCCATCTGGTGAGGTCTTTTTCTAACAGCCAGACTCCAACGAACTTACAAATCATGGCGTGATCTTTCATGTAGCTTCTATACCTTTCCAGCTTGTTTGGCGGGATTACAAACCGTGGTTTCTCCTTCGCACATGACAGACATTTGCCCCGTCTACTTGCCTGCCAGGTCGCTCCTAGGACAGGGCCTGCATTTTGTTTTCTTGCTGCCAGATGACTGTTTTGTCCTTCGACTGCCACTGCCTCTCGGTAGGAGGGGATATCTCCCCGCCTTACCTCTTCCATCATTATTGTTACTCTTGGTTTCAACGCTTGTATTTTGCTGTTACTCTCGGGTTTCTGCTCCATTGTTTGTCTTGATTTCTCCCCGCCGTCTACCTCATGGTTGCCTGGCCATTAGGGTTTGTTGTAGAGCTCTCTAAAATCATTTATTTTCCACAACTATTGTTTTTGTTAAGTATGTTGGTGTTCCATTTGATGCAAGCAATCCAAACATTGTGCCTGTCACCCCAGTGATAAGAGGAAATCGAAAACAAATTCCTTTGGAGATGGCATGGGCTCTTACAATCCACAAGTCACAAGGATTGACTTTAGAATGAGCGTCAGTTGATATCGGAATAAAGAGAAGCAAGGCCTTACCTTCACAGCCATATCAAGAGTGAAATCAATATATGGTTTACGCATTACACCGCCTTTTTCTTTCCAACATTATTCCAAGATGAAAGATAGCACATATGCTACAATTAAGAAGAAGGAGGAGGAGAGATTGAAGTCCATATCACTATGAAATACAACTAATAAAATTGTGACCTTATTTATAGTTTTGAACTTCAATTTTGTAGTGGAATTATTTGATGTAAACAAAACAAAAAATATATGTTAAGACTCAATGTTCTTTCTGTGGTTGAAATGTTCGTTAAATTGATTATTTTAAACACTAATGTTGTTTTTATGTACAAAATTGTATATCTCTGGTCTTAAAATGTCCTATTATGATGTTCTTCTTTAAATCCAATGTGTGCAATTTAGATGTGTTTTTCTCATTTATGTTGGTTTGCTGCAATGGGAGTGTTACTATTTTATATCTTTCTCTTGCATTTCTGATTGTTGTGGTCTTTTGTGTGGATCCATTCACTTTGTTCACGTCTTTCATAAATGAAAATATTGTTTACATTTATAATATTATTGTTGGGATTTCATCGTCTAAGTGTTTATATCAATATTCTTGAGATTTATACTATTAATACATTCATGTATTGACATCAATGTATTTATGGCTTAAATTCTATTTATTGTTTACAATCTAGTGATATAAATGTGTTATTATTAATGTAATGATGATTTATCATGTTTTTAGTGTTTTATGGTTTGAAATGTGATTCTTATATTGGTTTTGGTTTATGTTTTTTATTATTGTTTTGTGTTGTAGCGTTGTTTATGTTTATATATTGATGTCATGGATTTAGGGCTTAGGTTTGGTTTACTATTTCCTTGGGTTTATAATATTAAATGATTAGGTTTATTTGTTCTTTAAGTTTGTAATATTAATAATTCCTTCGGTTTATCATTTATTCCCTATGTTTTATTAATCCCCAAAATTAAGGTTTAAATAATAGTCCTAAGGTTTAATACTAATCCCTTACATTTACAATGTTTATTCCTTCAATTTATTGATGCGCTACTTTCATAATATTAACAATCCCTAGGGTTTATTGATCCATTAGGTTTATAATATTCATAGTCACTTGGGTTGATCAATCTGTTCGGTTTAAAAAATTAATTCCTGTTAATCCCTTGCCATTTTTGATCCCTTTCGTTTCTAATATTTTTCCCTTGGGTTTATTAACTCCCAATGGTTTATAATATCATATTATTGGTTTTCTTCGTTCTTCAACTTTTTAATATTAATAAATCCTTGGGTTCATAATCCCTTGAGGTTTTAGTGTTAATCCCTTGGGTTTATTATTCCTTTGGGTTTATTATATCAATCCCTTGGGTTCGTTATTCGCTTGGGTAATTCAGAGTTTCTTATGTCTCGGGCTGATATGAGGTTGCATCCTAGAGAAAGAGATTTATTTAATGCACTTGTTCACATGTTTCCAACAAATAATTTGGTCTCCTTCCATAACAGGCATATGTTAAAATCATTAAATTCTCTAATTGCACGATGTGTTGTCGAGCATTGAAGGCGTTTAGAAATCAGTGGTGTTGATTATGATCAATTGGACCGTGAAGTTTTGTTGTGTCATGGTCAGCGTGTTATGTTGACATGTAATTTATGGGTTGAAGTTGGCTTGGTGAATGGTGCACTTGGTTTTGTTAAGGATATATTCCCTTAGGTTTATAATATGAAAATCAATGATGGTCGATCATGTTTATTTTAATTTTTATAATATTTGTCTTGGGGTTTATATACATTGGGTTTATAATATTAGTCCCTTGGGTTTAATATTATTCCCTTAGTTTCATCACCCGTTAGGGTTTTAGTACTAATCCCTTCGTTTTATTATTCCTTTCGGTTTCTCATATTAATCCCTTGGGTTTATTATTCCCTTTGGTTTATAATATCAATCATGGTGAACCATTGTCAATCATAGCCAACCATGGTCAACCATGCTTGAATGTCACATTGTCACAAGGATTTTCTAATCATGAAAAAAATGATATTTATTTGAGTGTTTATAATATTTATATTTGGCTTTACGAATGTTGGGTTTATAATATTAGTCCCTTGTGTTTAATATTATTCCCTTGGGTTCATAATCCCTTGGGGTTTTAATATTAATCCCGTGGGTTCATAATCCCTTGGGGTTTTAGTATTAATCCCTTGGGTTTATTATTCATTTGGGTTTATAATATCAATCCTTGGGTTTATTATTACCTCATGTTTATAATATCAATCATGGTCAACCATGGTTGAATGTCACATTGTCACAAGGTGATGCAGGGTTACCCCCGCTTACACCCACACTATGCCTGTGAAAAGCATCAACCCATTTGTCCCAAGTATTTTAACTCTCTAAGGATACAAAATCTCTAACCTCCAATGGTTAAAGCCCTACTAATCAACATAGGCTAACCAACATACAATATTCACTTATCGGGACTTTAATCACCCCTTAACCTTCAAGTAATACTTTATTAAAGCCTTTCTTTTAAATCCTTACTATCAGACTAAAACCCTCTCATTAGCCTTTATATATGTTAATATCGGGACTTTCTTTACCTTCTAAACCTTCGCTACCCCTTAACCCCCCCCCCCCCCCCCCCCCCCCCACACACACATATATATATAACCATTCCTTCTTTAAACCTTAGTTATATATGTTTAAATGCATAAACCTTCCGCCAGTGCTATTTTCCTTTATAAACCTTTTACAAAGGAAATGCCCACAAAACATACCTTTCTGCTTTATACGGCCTTTGCACAAATTTCAAGGTTCCACCTTTATTGCTAATCACAATCGCCATAGTCTGCGGTCACATTAACATATGGTTCCCATCTCCACCGATATGCGATTAACCTTGGAACTCAAAACATATTAACTACTCCATATAATACCATCGGGTCCACTCCTTTGTATGTCGCATTACTTCTCTGTTGTTGATCTTCTCCCGAAAGATCCAATGGTTGGCGGTAGATTTCGGGTTGACAAGGCACACGGGGTTAATCGCCCAATAAAGCGGTTTCCCCACACTCCTCCATTGCTATGTGTCCTCCCATTTGTGGAATCAGAGCCAAAACTCCCGATACCGCTTACCATTGATTTGCGGCCCAAAATATTACTGGAGGTTAGAAACCACGTTTTTACTGTGTTAACTCCTGCGCTCTTCCATATCCGATGATCGTTGATCTACTCCATTGGACGGTTCCGATAGTTCCTTTAAGTTACTTTGTTGTTCAATTTGGACTGTTGATCACTGAGATGCAACGGTTACCATGCAGCAACGCCTCACTTCTCCACTCATCCCTTTTTTTACTTTGACATTGCGCTATTTTCATTGTTTCCTCTGTGGGTTTTGGACTTTCTTTAGGGTTTACATTTATAATATTATTGTTGGGATTTCATGTTCTACATGTTTATATCAATATTCTTGAGATTTATACTATTAATACATTCATGTATTGATATCAATGTATTTATGGCTTAAATTCTTTTATTGTTTATAACGTAGTGATATAAATGTGTTATTATTAATGTAATGATGATTTATCATGTTTTAGTGCTTTATGGTTTGCAATGTGCTTCTTATATTGGTTTCTGTTTATGTTTTTTATTATTTTTTTGTGTTATAGCATTATTTATGTTTATATATTGATGTCATGGATTTAGGGCTTAGGTTCGGTTTACTATTTCATTGGGTTTATAATATTAAATTATTAGGTTTATTTGTTCTTTAAGTTTGTAATATTAATAATTCCTTCGATTTATCATTTATTCCCTTTGTTTTATTAATCCCCAATATTAAGGTTTAAGTAATAGTCCTAAGGTTTAATATTAATCCCTTACATTTACAGTGTTTATTCCTTCAATTTATTGACGTGCTACTTTCATAATATTAACAATCCCTAGGGTTTATTGATCCATTAGGTTTATAATATTCATAGTCACACAGGTTGATCAATCCGTTCGGTTTAAAAAAATTAATTCCTATTAATCCCTTACCATTTTTGATCCCTTTGGTTTCTAATATTTTTTGCTTGGGCTTATTAATTCCCAATGGTTTATAATATCAAATTATTGGTTTTCTTCGTTCTTTGACTTTTTAATATTAATAATTCCTTCGATTTATATGCATTGGGTTTATAATATTAGTCCCTTGGGTTTAATATTATTCCCTTGGGTTCATAATCCCTCAGGGTTTTAGTATTAATCCCTTGCGGTTTTAGTATTAATCCCTTAGGTTTATAATATCAATCATGGTCAACCATTGTCAATCATAGCCAACCATGGTCAACTCCATCAGACGGTTGTTGCATAGTGACAAGGATTGTCTCACGATCAAAATAAACCATGTTTATTTTTGTGTTTGTAGTATTTATATTTGGGTTTATCAATATTGGGTTTATAATATTAGTCCCTTGGGCTTAACATTATTCCCTTGGGTTCATAATCCCTTGAGCTTAATATTTTTACCTTAGGCTCATAATCACTAAGGGTTTTAGTATTAATCCCTTGGGGTTTTAGTATTAATGTAGATAAGTTGGGTTTACTATTCCCTTAGGTTTATAATAGGAAAATCAATGATGGTCGATCGTGTTTATTTTAATGTTTATAATATTTGTCTTGGGGTTTATATACGTTGGGTTTATAATACTAGTCCCTTGGATTTAATATTATTCCCTTGGGTTCATAACCCCTTGGGGTTTTAGTACTAATCCCTTCGTTTTATTATTCCTTTCGGTTTCTCATATTAATCCCTTGGGTTTATTATTTCCTTAGGTTTATAATATCAATCATGGTAAACCATTTTCAATCATAGCCAACCATGATCAACCATGCTTGAATGTCACATTGTCACAAGGATTTTCTAACCATGAAAATAAATGATGTTTATTTTACTATTTGTAATATTTATATTTGGGTTTACTAATGTTGGGTTTATAATATTAGTCCCTTGGGTTCATAATCCCTTGGGGTTTTAGTATTAATCCCTTGGGTTTATTATTCATTTGGGTTTATAATATCAATCCGTTAGGTTTATTATTACCTCATGTTTATTATATGAGTCCCTTGGGTTCATTATTCCCTTCGGTTTATATTATTAGTCCCTTTTGTTTAATACTATTGCCTTAGGTTCATAATCCCTTGGGGTTTTAGTATTAATGCCTTGGGTTTATAATATCAATTTCTTGGGTTTATTATTCCAAAGTCAAACATGGTTTATTATAATGTCGACCATGGTCCAACATGGAATTGTGATAGGAATTGTCTCAATATGTAAATCAATGATCGTCGATCATGTTTATTTTAATGTTTATAATATTTTTCTTAGGGTTTATATACGTTAGGTTTATAATATTAGTCCCTTGGATTTAATATTATTCCGTTGGGTTCATAATCCCTTAGGGTCTTAGTATTAATCCTTTCATTTTATTATTCCTTTGGGTTTCTCATATTAATCCCTTGGGTTTATTATTCCCTTATGTTTATAATATCGATCATGGTAAACCATTTCAATCATAGCCTACCATGCTTGAATGTCACATTTTGACAAGGATTGTCCCACCATGAAAATAAATAATAATCCCTTGGGTTTATTGTTCCTTTGGGTTTACTATATCAATCCCTTGGGTTTATTATTCCCTTGGGTTTATATTATTAATCCCTTTTGTTTAATAGTATTTCCTTTGGTTCATAATCCCTTGGGGTTTTAGTATTAATCCCTTGGGTTTATTATTCCTTTGGGTTTATTATATCAATCACCTGGGTTTATTTTTCCTTCGGTTTATATTATTAGTCCCTTTTATTTAATAGTATTCCCTTGGGTTTATATTATTAGTCCCTTTTGTTTAATAATATTGCCTTAGGTTCATAATCCCTTGGGGTTTTAGTATTAATGCCTTGGGTTTATAATATCAATTGCTTGGGTTTATTATTCCCGAGTCAAACATGGTTTATTATAATGTCAACCATGGTCCAACATGGATTTGTGATAGGAATTGTCTCAATATGTAAATCAATGATGGTCGATCATGTTTATTTTAATGTTTATAATATTTTTCTTAGGGTTTATATACGTTGGGTTTATAATATTAGTCCCTTGGATTTAATATTATTCCCTTGGGTTCATAATCCCTTGGGGTCTTAGTATTAATCCCTTCATTTTATTATTCCTTTGGGTTTCTCATATTAATCCCTTAGGCTTATTATTCCCTTAGGTTTATAATATCAATCATGGTAAACCATTGTCAATCATAGCCAACCATGCTTGAATGTCACATTGTGACAAGGATTGTCTCACCATGAAAATAAATAATAATCCCTTGGGTTTATTGTTCCTTTGGGTTTATTATATCAATCCCTTGGGTTTATATTATTAGTCCCTTTTGTTTAATAGTATTCCCTTTGGTTCATAATCCCTTGGGGTTTTAGTATTAATCCCTTGGGTTTATTATTCATTTGGGTTTATTATATCAATCACTTGGGTTTATTATTCACTTGGGTTTATATTAGTAGTCCCTTTTGTTTAATAGTATTCCCTTTGGTTCATAATCCCTTGGGGTTTTAGTATTAGTCCCTTGGTTATATGATAGCAATCGCTTGGGTTTATTATTACTGAGTCAAACATGGTTTATTATGATGTTGACCATGGTCCAACATGGAATTGTGATAAGGATTGTCTCAATATGAACATCAATGATGGTCGATCATGTTTATTTCAATGTTTATAATATTTTTCTTAGGGTTTATATACGTTGGGTTTATAATATTAGTCCCTTGGGTTTAATATTATTCCCTTGGGTTCATAATCCCTTGGTTTTACTATTTCCTTAGGTTTATAATATCAATTTTCAATGATCATCAACCATGGCAATTCATATCCATGGTCCAACATCACAAAATTTGAGAAATATTGTCTCAATATGAAAATCAACCATGGTCAACCATTTTAAACCACATTTAACAATGGTTGTATATGCGGTTTTATTAATGGTCTACCATGGTCCAACATCTGATGCAGGGTTACCCCTGATTTACCCATAGTATGTATGTAGACCTATGCATAAACCATTTTATGACCTGCCAGGTCAAAACTTCATTAATAGTAATGGTTAAGGCCCTTTCCATTATCTGTCATGTGGAAACAGATTAATAGACAAACCCAAAGTCTAAACCCTCATTATCGATACTTTAATCACCACTTAACCTGCATTCCCTTTAATATTGGGACTCATACAACCCCTTTAAGCCATTATTAAATCCTTATTCCACACCATATACAAAACCCTCTTTTAAATTTGGGTTATAATTGTGCTTAACCTTAAAACCCTTCTATCGCGCTTCAATCCATTATAAACCCTTTATAATTGATAACACATAAAACCACATACATAATACCTTTCTCAGCCAATCCTCAGTCTTTACACAATTCTCGAGAATCACCTTTATCGTAGTCGCTCATTTCCAATTACCGTGGTCATACCACATACATACCTTTATCCCCCTTTGACTCCGATATGCAACTATCGAAACATTTGAATAACACTTTTGCACAAAAGCCCTCGACACAACACTTTAGAGAAATACAAAGGAAATACATTAAATTTCCACTCTGAACCATATAAGCAAATCTCAAAATTTATACATGCGAATTTATAAATATCATCGGGTCCACTCATCAGCCTTCGCATTATCCTCTGTCATTGATCTCCTCCCGTAGATCCAACGCTTTACATTGGTTTCGGGATCGCATCACAATCTTTCAAAGGGAGGAAGCGATTGCGACATGCGATGTATGGCCGGACCCGAAACCTTATTGAATGTGACTTAGAAACCATCAGGTCTGTAAACACATGTCGGATCAGAAGTTTTCAAGTGTAGGGATCAAGCAATAGCCGATAGCCTATAGCGAAAAGCATTGATCGTAGATCAGGGGGATCGACGATCGGAGATCGGAGGAGGAGTAGCGTAGCGGAAGGTTTATATGGAGGGGCAGACCCAACAACAAATATAAGTGCAGACGTATAAATTCTAAGTTCTTCTATATGGGTCGGAGTGGAATTTTAGTCTACTTCCTTCTTTTCATATTAAAAGGTGGTTTAATTGTTCCGATAGTTGTATATCAGAATCAGAGGCATGACAGAACATATATGTGATAAGACCGTGGGTAACTGTGATGGCCGATTGCGATAAAGGTAATTATCGATAACTGTGCAAGGCTTATGAAAGGTGGAAAAGGTAAGTATTTGTGTGTTTGGGGTTATTCCCTTTGTAAATGGTTTACGAAGGATTAAAGCGCCGATATAAGACTTTTATTGTTTGGTCCAGTTATAACCCAAAGTTTAAAAGGGGGTTTTGTTTATATATGCGGTTAAAGGGTTTTATAAAGGTTTTAGAAGGGTGTATGTGTTCCGATAGTAACGATAGGAAGGATTTAGGGAAAGGCTTTAATAAAAGGGTTAATGAAGGCTTGGGAGTTGATTTAATTCCCGATAGTGAAAGAATATGAAGGGTTAGACTATGTGCTAATAGATGAATGTTCCCACATGAGTTCTAACTAATGGGGGCCCTAACCATATAATATTTTGAGGATTTAACTCAACAGAGAGTTAATAATTCCTAGGATGAATGTGATTATGCATTGTACATGCATACTGTGGATAAAGCAGGGGTAACCCGACATCATTATTCCCTTAGGTTTATAATATCGATCATGGTAAACCATTGTCAATCATAGCCAACCATGGTCAACCATCCTTGAATGTTACATTGTCACAAGGATTTTCTAACCATGAAAATAAATGATGTTTATTTTAGTGTTTGTAATATTTATATTTAGGTTTACAAATGTTGGGTTTATAATATTAGTTCCTTGGGTTTATATTATTCCATTGGGTTCATAATCCCTTGGGAACTAATCCATTGGGGTTTTAGTATTAATCCCTTGGGTTTATTATTCATTTGGGTTTATAATATCAATCCCTTGGGTTTATTATTACCTCATGTTTATAATATCAATCATGGTCAACCATGGTTGAATGTCACATTGTGACAAGGATTCTCTCACCATGAAAATAAACCATGTTTATTTTAGTCTTTCTAATATTTATATTAGGGTTTACCAATGTTGGGTTTATAATATTAGTCCCTTGGGTTTAACATTATTTCCTTTGGTTCATAATCCCTTGGGGTTTTAGTATTAATCCTTTGGGTTTATTATTAACTTGGGTTTATAATATCAATCATCGTCATCTTTATGTTTCTCTTGTGTTTGTAATATCAATTCCTTGTGCTTCTTGATCCCTTAGGTTTCTAATATTTATCTGTTGCATTCACTAATTCCTTAGGTTTATAATATTAAAGAGTTGGGTTTATTAGTTCCTTGGGTTTATAATATTAGTGTTTTTTGTTTAATATTATTCCTGTTGGTTCATAATCCCTTGGGATTTTAGTATTAAACCCTTAGGTAATAATAAACAAAAGGGACTAATATTATAAACCCAATGGATACAAACCCTAAGATAAATATTAAAAATACTAAAGCCTAAGCCTAAGCCTAAGCCTAATAATAATAATAATAATAATAAGAATAATAATATGAGTTTATATTATTATAATAAAATTCATATAATAATCATAAAGATATAAACATATAAGAATATAGTTGCTATTATTTGTATAGTTATTAATTATCATAAATAATAATATGGATTATATAATTATTATACTAATAATTATATTGGTGTATTATTATAATAATATAATATTATTATAATATTATAATCAAATATTATTATTATTATACTACAATATAATTGTTATTATTTTTTTATAATTTTATATTATTAGATTTTTTAAATAATATAATGATAATCCAATATTATTACGAGTTATTCTTATTATTAATTAATATATATTAGGAGTTTATATAATTATTATAATATTAATATAATATTTATACAGTAATATATATAAATAATCTGGTGGTTCATATTTATATAGTTATTAATAATCCTAAATACTGATAATAATTAACCCTATGTATAGAAACCCTAAGATAAATATTAAAAATACTAAAACCTAAGAATAGTAGTAATAATAATAATATTATTATTATTATTATGAGTTTATATTATTATAATAATGTCAATATAATAATCATAGACATATAATTATATAAGAATATAGTTTCTATTATTTTTATAGTTATTAATTATCATAAATAATAAATAATTGGTCTTTATTCTTCTTATTATAATAATATTGATTATATTATTATTATTATAAGAATAATTATATTTGTATATTATTATAATAATATAATATTATTACAATATTATAATCGAATATTATTAATAACTATATAAATATTAACAACCAGATTATTCTATATATTATTATATAAACATTATAATAATAATAATAATAATAATATCCATTTTTAAGGTCACAGCCAAGCCAGACACCAAATCGGTGTATGAGACCCCCTTGTTTGTGGGACAAGGGGCCCACCTCCGCCCAGCGATTTACTGCTAAGTCTACAAAGGCATACATACTCTACCCCCTCTGGTTTTGAACCTCTGACCTTTTAGGAGGAAACACATGCTCTAATATTATAATAATAATATAAACTCTTAATAATATTATAATAATATTGATTATATTATTATGATAATATGGTAATTATATTTGTATATTATTATAATAATATAATAATATTATTATAATATTATAATCAAATATTATTATTATTATAATACAAAGTAATTGTTATTGTTTTTTTTATAATTTTATATTATTAGATTATTTAAATAATATAATGATAATTTAATATTATTATGAGCTATTCTTATTATTAATTAATATATATTAGGAATTTATATAATTATTATAATATTAATATAATATTTATACAATAATATATATAAATATTGTTAATATTTATATAGTTATTAATAATCCTAAATACCGATAATAATTATTAATGTGGTTGATATAAGCCTAATAAATATGGTTTTGCTAGTGATAGTTATATTGATATATGACTTAACATCCAATTGTTCCATTATTTCTATGCATCAATTTTCAAGGTTAAGAATAAATATTAAATAATTTGTTTCTCATTTTTGTTGATTTTAAGGATTCCTATTTTGTATAGTTGGAATTGCCTATAATTATAAATAATATTATAAATTATTAGTATACTTATTAACTCTAAGATTCATTATAAGATATATAAATATAGCTATTATATTTAAATTATAATGGTATAATATTAAGGCCACATAATATAATATCATTAAGAATATAATATGCTTATTATTCTTACTTATGGACTATAGTAGTCCTAACATTAGCCTTAACTATATTTGCCAAATAAGAAATTAAACTAATAACCCTATTATAGTGATATTCTTATTAATAGTAATGGTCCTATTATAACTTTAATACATAAGTACCATAATAACATTATACCTTATAATATCTTAGTTATTGTCTTATAATTAAGTACGTATACTAATATTAGGACTATAGATAAATTATAATATTTAAGGTCATTCTTAAAATAACCTAATTTAGTACTTTTATTAGACCCCTAAATTATAATTAGGTACTAAATCCTATATAATAAGTATAATACACTAATAATATAAACCTAAAAATTAGCTAATATACTATAGTTATCATATAAATTAAAAATTTAATAGATAACAATATTACTATATAATACCATAGTTCCCTAATTTGAATATATATATATATATATATATATATATATATATAGAAAACTTGTACTACATAAGTAATGAGCAATCTTATAAAACAATTCAACAACAACCAAAGCAATTCATCAATAAAAACATTTAATGCAAAAGGCATCAAATAACTTGAGAGAATTAATCAAACCATGAATAGTGCTTTATCTACATCTATGCTATTGTTCACTGCAAAGCAAGATGGGCCAATTTCATACCACAATAGTCAATCTACCAATTTCACTCATACTCAATAAATTTAATGGTACATTCAATTACATGATAGATTCTTTGGATACAATGCTTCAATTTTACACAAAATATTTGTCTCATTATATTTTTATCGTTAATTTAACTATATTTAAACTAAATTTTTAGTAAATCACATTTAGTATATCCAACTTGTACTTTGTTAATTAACTCTAAAATTCCAAAATTTGGTTTCAAGACTAGTTTTGGTAAAATTTATGAAATATTAAAAAATTGAACATCAATCGTTCCAAAAAAATTAATCCACTTTTTAGTTTTTCAACTGTGATCATATCCACAAAATAATTTTGCAGTAAAGAGTATCTATCACTAAGCATAAATATTGATAAGATAAATATATGGGAGGCTATATGCATCACCTCATGAATCTCATCACCTAAAGCGAGTAATGATTTTAGGTAATAATTTGACCTGCATGGAAAACTATATCAAACAAGAAGTTCAACAGATTCTGACAACCTTGGTGTTGTTGGGAAAAGTATCCACTCGGAATGCCCCTATCCCACTCTAAGGTGTGATAGTGCCTTAGCAACAAACAAGGAAACTTATTTGAGTATTTCTTCTTTATGAAATGTAAATGAGGAGAAAGGATGTAACTAACCTGTGTCTTCCGCTAGTTTGTTGATCCAATCGCTCCTCTCTTCAGTAGCTCCCAACTTCTTGCTCCTTCACCGGCCCAGCTTCACCGAATTCCTGCAAGATCACAAGAGAGAGAAACTACACGAAGATACAGATATACATTCATAAAAATCTCAAGATCATATTAAGCTAAACATGTAAGCATAACAAAACATCATTGGTACACAGCATGTAGGAGAAACTCAAATAGTTTATTGATAGAATAAGAAAGTCCAAGAGGAGATATAGCCAAGTGAGTTCCGATCCAGCATCTACCTCCCAGAAAAGGAATCCCTTCCTCTCCTCCAACAAAGCATAAATCACCCAATGTACTAATCTCAATCTCAAACCAATAGCAATTCTCTGCAAAGTACAAAATTCCAGCCTCTGGATCTCTGGGATGAGGGATCCATATATAGATGTAAGCAGAGAGGATGAGTCAGCTTATGTTTTGACTTGTGGCTTCTCTCTGTCAGTTCTTGCTTCCACTTGGAGGTTGAGAGCCTCTTACTCATCACTAGTCGAATTCATTGAGGCAAGTGTCACTGGAGAAGATTCTAGAAGCTTCCATGGTCTTTCCACCTCGTTGAATGAGCTTGCCATTTGTCATTTCCCGCTCAGCACACCCTGGTAGTGCATCCAAGTGCGTTGCAACGCACCTAGCCAATGCATTTGGGTGCTTTGCAACACAGGCAGCTAGTAGAGCATCTGAATTGATCCCGAATTGACTGTTTCTGAGTGGTTTTTGGTGGAGAACTTCTGGGAGAAGCTGTCATTGGTTGACCTTGTTCCTTTAGGAGCTGTAACAACATCTTTAGGGACTTTGGATCCCCTGGATTATGGACATTTCATGCTTATAGCTGTAAGGCACAAAAATGTCTATAACACTTGGTCAGGCCAAACCACGTATACATAGACCAAAACCATCTCATGCATCTAATCTCCTGAAGCCAGTATTGATTTTAGGTATTAATTTCACCTCTATGGCAAACTAAGGCATCCAACAACAGGTTCTGACAACCTTGGTCTAAGCCACATGTTAATCCTCCAAAGTTAGCCATCACTACCTTGCTCCCATAACTGGTTTGAACATGGCAATGGTATGGAAGTTTATTAGCTTAGAGCAAGCATAGCATGTCAGATTCATTGGTCGAATGTTGATGTTGAAGTCTGCACTTGACCCAGTACCCAAGTGACATTTCCATTGGGATGATCTCTTAATCTGCCACTTGACACAAGTCCTCTGAACTGACTTCAGATTAATGGGTTCAATTATATGTCAATTCGAGTCGAGAATAAGCCAACACCAACAAAGTTGAGAAGTACTATGAATAGAGATTTAGCTGGGAGAGACGAGCGTCCAAACCCAAACATATGATCGAAGAACCCCATATCGGAATTGTACGAAGTACCAGCTTCAAAACGATTCCTCCTGTGCGGGGTTTTTAATTGAGAAAAATGGATACAAGTGTGATGGATCTACAATGAAGGGTTAATTTAGGGTTGATTTCTCTTTTGTTTTTCAAATTTTTGGGATATTTTTAATCTACAATACTTAGATCAGACTAAGTTAGAGAGTGTAAAGTTCAGACATGGTTGGACACTGAGAAAGAGACACAGATTATACACGGCTACTCGATTCGAAACCCTAACACACACACACCTAAATGAAAAAAATAAAATGCTAGAGACGCGCAGAGCAATGTTGGGTCTAAGAAGATATAGAAGCGTATATATAGCCCAAGACTTTTACTATGTCTAGTATAAATCTTAGATTTGAATTTTATAATTCTGGGGTTTAGATCAATTGTGACAAAATTCACTCTCGTTTTTTTTTTCTCAGTAAAAACTAATTCTATTAAGAGGACGTATGGTAAAATATGAAGTTACAACCCAGAGAAGCAAGAAAATGGGCAGCCGGAAAGGATAGACTATCCACCTCGGCCCATAAGAGAAAACAAGAAGAGAGTAGTGTTAAGCAAGAAGTAACAAGAACAACAGAGTAACAACAGCAGAACAAAGGATTTTACCCAATGTGGGTAGAATCAACTATTCGGTATTTTTTTCCTTTCTTTTTACCAACTTTGACTCAATCAAGATGACTCTGCTGAGCTGGCATGATTTTCAAACTAAGTTGGGCTAACGGAGAGGTCTCCTTGTCTGAATCCGAGGGAGAGGACTCATGAGTTCTTTTCTGTGAGTTTGGGGGGACAATAGAGTCCTCAGGACCAGTTGAGGGCGGATCCTGTGCCAGCTTTGCGTCCATTCCTTCCGCATCCCCTTCCTCTTCATCTAAGCTGGAATCAAAATCATCCATGGGGGGAGTATCATGAGGTTTCCAACTTTTGGATTTCGGCTTAGGATTGCCTTTCTTCTTTTGGGCCGGCATCGATGGACAAGAGCTCTAAACGTGCCCTGTGTGATGGCAATTTCGGCAGCGAAAGGCTGTGTTTTCGTAATCCAGGGTTTGAGTCCAATGGAAGTCTCCAATTTTGAGATTAATCTGATCAGGTAGACCTTTGCTCATCTCTATTTCTGCACAGATTCTGGTGAAGGTGTATATGCCCTTTTCCCCTCTAGAAGTGTCTATGGCTAGAAAGTGGCCTAGAGAATTGTCGATCCCTTGGAATACAGCAAAGTGCCATAGATGCGCCGGGAGATTAGGAAGTCTGACCCAGATGGGGAGCTTGGTTATGATTGCTGTAGAGGGATCGAAATCTGGGAACCATGGGGTGAGGAATAACCCTGCTGAGCCCCAAAACCATGGGCCTTCAGTTAATGCTTTTTGGTAGTCCTCATTGAGAACAAACAATGCAATGAAGAAACCCTTTGAGCAAAGGAGAACCTTGCAATTGTCGATCCAATTAGAGTGAATCCATTGGTAGAGATCTGTTGTGTGTGGCCATAGCCCATTGAACCTGCAAATAATCGCATGCTATGCATACTTTTGGATTTTCTCATCCAGCATTGGATGCATTATTTCAATGGAGGGGGTTTCCTCCAGTTTGTCCACCAAAAAAGGTTTGGGAGCCTGAGCTGGTGGAGCTGTTTTCTTGGGCATCTGAGCATGGACAACATCTTTGTATGAAAAAGCCGCAGCTGAAGATGACTGTCCAACAGCTCCCCCTCTCAAACGAAGGGTAAAAATGATGGAGGCATTTCTCTTAATGCTGTAAAAAGAAAGGGGATAAAGATCCTCAAGTTGTTTACCTTCGTGGAGGAGTCGTTGAGATGCAAAGGGAATCCCCAGCCTAAATTCCAGGATTTGCTTGAGGTCCTGCACTAGATCCGAAGAGCTTACCCATTGTAGCAGAGTTTTGCCAGAAAGGAGCACGATCTGGATCTGGAACGAGGCAGAGTGATCAGACTTCTGCTTTCCTCTGGAGCTAGGGCTTTGCTGACTGGTGAACTCTGTGGTAGCCCTCTGAAACAATGGACTGTTGGGGTGCAGGGGCTGGCTAGAAAAATCGCAGCCTTGCTCCACGACAGATAATGCATGTGGGTTCCTGGCGATGTCATGCTGGATCCATAAGCTATTGAGATGCAGGGTTAATCTGGAACCCTCGAAGTTTGATTTGTTGCCTGTCAAAACGTCCAAAATCTTGGCGGCCTGCATAAGTCCCTCAAGGCCAGGCGTCGTCCTCATCCTCACTGCGAAGCTGCCAACGACCTGCAGATGAAGAGTGTTTGCCGCCATGTCTGCTGCAGTGCATGTGCAGCTTGCTAAGAACCCAACTCGTGCATGTTTCTCTTTTTTCTTTGCAGAGCTACACGCGATCTTATTCGCTCGGTTTGGCTTGAATGGAGTCGGGGCCACTCTGAAGCTCGCATTGCCATCTTCTGAAGGGCCGAGCAAAGGCCAGACGACGGCTGAAGGAAGGGAGGCGACAACAAAGAGATTAGAGTTCATCATTCTCAGAGCTCAGATGGTTCCTAAAATTCACACTCGTTAACAGATAAGAATGGAAACAATTTCCACGGATGCTGCGTTAGATTCTTAGAAAAAGTTGACAATTTATTAAAGGATAATTTGACATGGGGTCCAATGAGAGGTGCCAATTGATGGATGGATGGATAAGGTAGTGGGCTATAAATAATTGGCAATTCATTTGGTGGGGTTGTCTGTCATGAATTATTGCTCAAACTTTGACATGTTTGTCGGTAGGATATTTTATGTGGGGTTGGACCTAGGGTCAATGGAGATGGAGCTCGTTGGAAGAGCAGTTGTCATGGCGTGCGATAAATGCTTAGATATAATTATTGTTACTGTTGGGTGGTAATTCCGATAATGCTTTCCGATAATGCTTTAGGAGTTGTCTATAACGCGACTTTTTGAAAGCCTTTCCGGCGGATTTTTCCGGTCGAAATCCGGCAGGAATTATTGGAATCACAAGTTTGATAGCTAGTTTCTGCACAATGAAAGTGTCCCAGGGGTTTTTCAGGGTGCTGAATCCAAATATGCAGTTAAAAAACCATTTTAACTGAAAGAAATCAAGATTTGACCTCAATTTCTTCACCAGATTCCGTCACCGGAATCTTCAAAAAGTCGCATTATAGACAACTCCAATGCTTTATGCTATTTGTGTAACATTTTTTAATATAAATTAATATTTATTATTTAAAGTAATAAAAAGAATATGTAGAGTAGAACAGTCATGTGGAAATTCAAAATAATATCCGAGTGGATATGTTTTATGCTATTTGTGTAATATTTTTATTTTACATGTGATATATTATATAAATTAATAATTATTATCTAAAGTAATAAAAAATAAATTAATACTTATCATTTAAAGTAGTAAAAAATATGTAGAGTAGAATAAATTAATACTTACTATTTAAAATATTGAAATTTGTAGAGTATAATAGATTAATGATTGTTATTTAAAGTAATAAAAAATGTGTAGAGTAAAATAGTGATTTTGAAATTCAAAATAATACTTCTTAATGAAATAAAAAATAGGTATATTATGATAGTAGTGCTTTTATATTAATGATTTTGTTTAATATAGATTATGGACATAATATTTAAAATGAATAAGTTTAATATAGGGTTTCGATAGAATATATAAAATAAATAATTGTTTCAATTATATAGAGGAATTTATCATGACAATGATCTATTAGGTTATGAATTAATTTAGTTGTATCATAAGTATTATAGAAATGCAAATACTTGATTCAATTACATGTGTTTAACAACAATTATAAAGAGAAGTTTTTTTTTCTTTCTTTTCATGAATATTTTTAGATTCATCCTTGTCAATGGACTTGTTGATCTACATCATAATTAAGGTATAAGGTCATTCATGAAGGAAATGAAAATATCATTTCCTTATTAAATTTATATTCGAAATTAGGAAGACAAAATTGTTAATATATGAATCTCCTCTTGTGTGAGGAGCCCCTGAGGCTTCCAAATAGTGCTACACATCCATAGAATGAAGAATCAAACATTACACATTTTATAGGATTACATTTAGTTAGGGAGATCAAACAAACTCATGGAAAATAGAAGCAGAATCCTAAATACAAACACAATAAGAATACAATCTAACGAATTCTTCCCCATTATTTCTAAGTCTCTCCCTTAATGGAGAAAGGATTGATTTACACAACTAATATCTCCCTAAATAATTCAAATTTTATCTTCCCAAGAGGCTTAGTGAAAATATCAACAACAATTTCACAAGTACTAAATATTCAAGAAAAAAATATTTGGATTGTATCTTCTCTGTAAAAGAAATAAACTAACAAACAACATGTTTTCTTCTTACATGATAAATTAGATTATAGCCAACTTGATTGAGCTCTATTTGTCACATTTGATCATTGTAGTCTTCTTTTGTTCTTCTCCAACATCTTGAAGAACTCTTCTCAACCAAACAACTTCACAAGTTGTTGAACACAAAACTGTATACTCCACCTTAGTGGATGACAAAGATACACTAGGTTTCTTCTTGCTACTCCATGAAACAATATTGGATCCAATGTTAAAAACATAACTTGTAATAGATCTCCTATCATCTGGATTATCAGACGAATCTAAATTTGAGTAACCTGTGAGCTCAACATCAAATGAACCAGTATACTTAAGACCAAAATCAATTTTTCCTTTAAGGTGTCTGAGTACATCTTTCGTTGCTCTCCAATGACTTTCTAGAGGTTTTTCCAAAAACTCACTTAACACACTAACACAATATGTTATGCCAGGTTTGGTTGTAGTAAGATAATTCAAGCTTCCTGTCAGTTGTCTATACATTGTACCATCTACCTCCTTTAAGCCATCATCAATATGAAGTTTCACATTATGTTACATTGGAACAAAAGCAACTTTGCACTAATCCATTTTAAATTTATAAATAAATTCTCTCAGATACTTACCCCGAGAAACAAAATTCTCACCAACATCTCTCCAAACTTCTAGAACTAGACAATAATGTAACTTACCAAGATATTTCATCTCAAATACTTGTGACATCTGCACCTTAATTCCGTTAATTAGTTTATCAAATTTCCCTGTAATAATCAAATCATCAAAATACAAGGAAATCATTAAAACATGCCCCTTTGCATCGAATTTTTCATGCATATTTGGGTCACTTTGGTTCCTCATAAAATCCCATCGAAGAGAGAAGGAATCTATCCTCTCATACCACAAATTGGGTGCCTGCTTCAACCCATACAAAACTTTATCTAATCTACAAACTAAATGTTGCTACCCCTTTTTCACAAACCCTTCAGGTTGTGTCAAATACATCTCCTCTTTAAATCACCATTTAGAAAAATAGATTTTACATCTAGTTGGTGCAAGTTCCAATGGTACTTTGTATCTATGGAAATTAACAATCTAATAGTATTTAATTTAGCTATAGGTGCAAATGTTTCTACATTGTCAATACCCTCTTTTTGTGAGTACCCTTTTGCCACCAATCTAGCTTTATATTTATATATACTGCCATTCTATTTAAGCATGGGTTTTTATAACCATTTACATCCTATGGGCTCTTTATCTTTAGAAAATGCAGTCAATTCCTAGGTTTTGTTTCTAATTATAGATTCATATTCTTCCTTCATTGTTTTTCTCCACTCTTTATGTTCATTAGCTTCATTAAAACTCATGGGTTCTATGACATTCAAAACACTAATCATCGGGGCATAGTCCTTATACCTTTCAGGTAGGCAACTCTGTCAAGTAGATCTCGTTAACACTTCGTTGTATTCACCTCTATTCTTTGAAGGTACTTCTCCACCTCTAGGTGAGCTCTGACTGCTGGTGATATCCATATCACTAAATTCTTCCTCAAGTTTTTGTTGCTCACTATCTTCTGCTTCTTCTTTATTGTCTTCAAATTTAGGAAGTATGTGCCACCTTTCAGAGTCGTTTCCTTGTTGCCTTCATTTGCCTGTTCATGGAAAATTACATCTCTACTCGCAAATATTTTGTGAGTAGATGCATCAAACATTTTATATGATTTAGATTATGAACAATATCCTACAAAAATACATTTGATGGGTTTAGAATCAATCTTCTTTCTATTCTCCCTCGGAATATGTGTAAATGCTTTACACCCAAATACCCTTAAATGATGAACTGTTGGTTTAAAACCATACAAGGCTTCGGATGAGGTCTTGAGATCAATATACCTTTTTGGATTTTTTTTCTTTAAATAAACTACAGTGCTAATGGCCTCATCCCAAAAGGAATTTGAGATATTCTTACCTTTAATCATACTCCGAGCACACTCCACCAATGTTTTGTTTTTCCTTTATACAACATCGTTCTATTGTGGAGTGTAGGGTACTGAAAATTGTTGCACTATTCCATGATTCTTGCAAACTTGATTAAGTTCCCCAACCTGTACTCTCCCCCTTGATCTGAAAGGAGGATCTTTATGAACTTCCCTGTATGCTTCTCCACCATGTTTTTTAATTCTTTGAAATACTAAAAAACATTACGCTTTCTCCTAACGAAGTACACCCAAGTGTACCTTATGCATTCATCAATACACAATAAAAAAGAATAAGCACCTCCTAGAGACGTGTCTGCATTGGTCCAAAAACACCAGAATGCACAAGTTCTGATACATATCTTCTTCTCCTATTAGGATTAGAGGGGAATTCATCCCTGTGAATTTTTCCGAATGCATAGCCTTGACAAGAACATACTCATTCTTTAACATAGGGAGTCCTTCAACTATTCTTTGTTTCTGCAACAACAAAAAATCATGAAAACTCATATGATCATACCTTTGGTGCCAAAGAATTTCTATTGACACAGTTTTAGAAGTCAGTGCTTGATGACTCTTACTAGTGACATCAAGTTCGTACAGGCCTCCAACTCTGACTCCTGAAGCAATCGATTTGCAGTGATACAACAAGTCCTTTACTATGCAATGTGTTTTGAAGAATCTAATCTTCATATTCAGATATATGATTATAGACACGAAGATCAGATTTTTCTTGATTCCGAGCACATACATAATATTATGAATGCATTTAAAACTGCCATTTGGTAAAGTCATTGGAATGTCTCCATATCCCTTGATCTGATGTGCATGAACATCTCCATGATAAATTCTGCCAACATTGCTTATTTCCTTGAAGTTCTCATACTATTCCTTATTGCACTTCATGTAGATTGAGGCTCTAGAATCCACAAACCATGCATCGACATCATCGGTTTCAATGGAAAACGTAGCATTAGACACAAACAACTTAAGATTCTTAAGATCAGAATCCATGAATTCTCTTGCAAAATGTCATGAATGTCTTATGTGTTTATGCCTCGTTTCATCATTTTTATTCTTATAACAATCTTTGGAAAGATGCCCACTTCTACGACAATAAAAATATTTAATATTAGAAACATTTCTAGCAGGTGATGTACCTTGATATAACTTTGTAGATGGCCTCCTCTGAATTGGGCTTCCACCTTTACTTTCTTCTCCTTGTTTTCCTTTAAAGAATTTCTTCTTTACGACAAGTGCTAAGTCCAGATTCTGAGGCTTCAAGTTCTTGCATCTCTCTTCTTGCTACATCAGTATACCTATAAATTCCTAAAAAGTGAGAGCTTTCCCTTGCTACAAGACCTATAATAAACATATGATAGTCATATGACATTCCATTTAAAGTGATTGACACAAGATCGGTACTAGGTATTGATTCTCCTATGTCTCTTAGCTTGTCTTTCAAGACTTTGATTCTTGAAACAAAAGCACTCACTCATCCATTTTCTTCCATTCTAATATAAAGGAGCTTACTTTTTAGAAAGAGGACCCGATTTGTATTTTTAGTCTCATACAACTCCTTCAGTGTATTCCAAGTTGCATTATAGGTCTCACAATCATGAATATGATTATATTATCTTTCATAGACATTCTTAATAATACCTTTGCTTTGTTATCTTGCTTCTCACAACCTTGGATTGATGCAGTTGTCTCACTTCTAGTAGCACTTGGCTTTGCTTCTTATCCCCTTTTGATGGTCCAAACGCCATATCCTTCCATCAGAATCTACAACATGAGTTTCCATTTGACATAATTTGAGTCATCCAATTTATTAGCTTCATTGAAGTAGGTATTTGCAAATGGATTCATTATCTTGACAAAAAAACCCAATCTTCAACAACACCCTGCTTCTTGCTCCACACTTCACAAAAACCACCAACAACTACAAACATATATTTGTAGAACAAATCTAAAGAAAGGCTCTAACAAAAAAACACGCTTCCCTTAGTAGCTTCAAATAAAGTGGAGCTCAATTAATTAGCAAAAAATGCTCATCGCAATAAACAAGGCTGATAAACACTCCTTATAAGCAAGCCTCATTCCTCATAAACAAGCTTCACCACTTTGATAATAAAACTCTAAACCAACCTAGCCATTGCAAAACAAGGCGTGCTAACCATATTATTAGTGAAACTACCCATCGTAGTTTTCAATGCAGAGACCGTGCACTGCATTGCAACAAGCCTCCTTATAAAGAAGCCTCACTCCTCATAAACAAGCCTCACCACTTTGATAATAAAACTCTAAACCAACCTGGCCATGGAAAAACAAGGCGCGTTGACCATATTTTTGAGTCAAACTGCCCATCACAGTTCTCGATGCAGAGACCTTGCACTACGTTGCAACCATTCTCAGTTTCTCTATTATGTACTAATTATAAAATATTTTAGATGAAATTTGAAATTAAAAGGATAATTTTGAGTTTTGAATATTTAATTTTTAAATAAATATTAATTATAAAAAAAAAAGATTTTAGATCAAGTTTGAAAGTAAGAGGGAATTTTGAATTTTGAAAAAAAGAGAGATTTTGTAGATAAGACAAGTGTGGTTGTCCATTTTGGTAAGTAAACAATAATTTTAAAATAGTTTATATTGATTAAAATTATTAAAAATTATTTAAATTTCAAAATGAATGAGAAAAAAATGACTAAGGAATTGGTGTTATAAGAAAAAGAGTATATATATTTAAATGTTTAAAATATATACTATCGAATTTTGTCCGAATTGAAAATTTTCCATCCAAATTTTTATCATATCGTATCTAACTCGAACTTGTACTCATGAAAGAAGGCACTACAATCTTGTATTTTCTTCAGCGAAATGATATTAGGCATCAAAGTAAATGGATAAAGTTTTCTCCCATCTCTACACAGATACTGTTTATATTAAAATTCTCATGGTTTAATCCTTTGATCTCCTTTACTCTAATCGATTCTCACGGTTCGATCCTTTTGCCTCCTTTAATCATTTCAAAAGCTTTGACAGGGATTTTGTTAGGCACTTTAGTATATATCGATGGATGTTATCTTATTGTACTTCTGTATTGAGTAGGCTGAGGTGCTCCTATAAGAAACTTAATACGTGTTGGAAAGGCCAAAGTGATTTGATATATATTATTAAATATAATAGCACCTCACGATTAGTGTTTTGCTTTATTTTATATTCTATACCATTACCTTGACTAAAGTGCTCTTGGTTATTGTATTAGTAAATGATTATAATATAAGATTGAAACTAATAGGCATAAGAAATAACTATATATTTTAAAAAATGCGATATAATTAATATTTTTATAATATTTTATTAAATATAATAATTTAAAAATATATATAAATTTTCTTATTACGATACTATTACCGTTCACATATACTTTTACATATATTTTATAAAACCAATCTAGATTCATTTAATTCTGAATTTATTATACATCCAGAAAAATCAAATATGTTAAAATGCAAACTTTTTCTCAAAATATTAATCCAAAGTTATTAAATCTAATAATAATAATAATAATAATAGATTTAATGATGTTAACAAAATTATAATAAAGTACATCAAATTAATATTTTCAAATATTACAATTTTGATGTTTAAATATTTGTCTTTAAAGATTTTGATATATCCATAGGATATGGTTTCTCCTTTTAAAGGTTCAATTTATGAATACTTTTTTTTTGTAAGTCAAATTTTCATTCATAGTTTCAAAAGCAAATACATCAGAGGAAAAATGCAGGTAGTCTCACCGTGATGAGGGTTGTTGACTACCGCCGAAAGCATATGATAATGACACAAAAAACCAAAGAGAGATAGAGTCCACAATTTCGAAGGCCATAGGCCCGAGTAAGCAGACATAACATATAAAACACCTGTATTCATACTAGTCGTCAGAGGTGATGGAGGCTATGTTGTCTGCAGTTGTACCAAGAGGTGGCGAATGACGAAAAGAACATTGGAAATGCTCCTTGAAATGGGTCATCCATGCCTCCAGTTTCTCGGCCTTCTATCATAGAAAATTCTGGCCACGCTAGACCACCACAACACGCTCCTGGCCATGACATCAGAAATAATGCATTTTCTTGAGAGTTGCTATCAATTCGGCGTGCTCCTCCTGTGTAACCCACTCTGAATTCTCAAGACAATCCCGAATTGACTGAACCACATCTCGACAGTGCTCCATGCTACCTTATTGCTAAACGTGACCACTGTGACACATTGGCACACGATGCCCAAAAACACCATGACTCCCAGATGAGCCCCCGTGTCTACTCCCTCAAGCTACTGACTTCAGGCATCCAGAACGCCCTGACTAGCCACCACCTCTGCCTCCTAAAGCCGACCGACTCAAACCCATTTCACTTAGACCTTCCGGACTTCCTCCACCACTCCCAAACACTAGCTTGAACCAAGGCCGAGACTTAGCCACACCAGGGCTGCCCGAATTAGGCGACACCTAGGTTGAGGTCCGCCCTCAGCGAGGAACTGACAACACCTAAGTGAGATGAAAATAACCCTTCCAACATCTCCCAAACGATCCACACAGGCGTCAAGACCAACAGCTTCGACTGAACCTCCTCTCCCTCTGACATTGGGCTCCCACAACTTACAAAGCTATTTCTCACCTCGAGCCAACAACATACACCACCCCTCAAGCGACCCCTCACAATTCCAGCAAACCAAAACCCACGACAAGCTTGCCAATGGTACCAGCCCGCAGCCAAGGACCTTGTGAACTCGCTGGGGAGGCACATTTCAATAATCCTGCTCCACCAAAGGCTAATTCACAACTAGCCTGGACTCATACTGCACCAAAGAAACGAGAAGCCAGAACAAACCAACCTCATCAGAGGCACATACACCACGTTCCTTGCAGACTTGCTCTTGCCAAGCCCAATTCGGCAATTGACAGTTAACCACACCCACCAATAAGGGCAGAACGTTCTACGACAATGCCGACCCTTCAGCCAGCCCAGAGCACCTCTGCAACACCGCCCTCTTCTCCTAGCACTCCACACACCGTATCCAAAACTTTTTCCGTTGCAGAATGACCATCAAACACCCCCACCACCCTCCATAATGTTAATGCACTAACCACCCTCCACAAGACACAATGTAACTTGAGGTTTCCCACGACGATATTTATTGTCTCTCGTACTCAAGGTAATATGGGAGGGTGGTGAGACCAACTCGCCATCATGTAGCCACATGCTTACCATAGGCGCCTAGACATTCCCTCGGGAACATCCTCCTCTCCATTCCTCATCCCCATCAGAGATCAATTTATGAATGTTTAATTTAAAAAAATATTAAAATATTTTGGAACATGATTTTAGATTCTTTGTATTGAATTATATTATAGTTTTTTTTATCTATATGATTATTTTCATTTTTGTTTTGGAAAAACATTATTTTTTTTATTATTTTATTAGAAACATACACTACTTATACATTCCTTAGTAATGAATTGAAAAATTTCGTAATGAATTGTAAAATAAACTCGTTACTCGTTAACAAATGAAATATAATAAGTAATCGAACAAAGGTTAACAAATGGAATATAATAAGTAATCCTTCATTAGTATAAGAGAGTGAAATTTCAAAGTCTACAACAACACGTTGGCTACTACATAACATGCAACATCTAATAAATAACAGCGTCGCAATGATTGTATCTTTACAAGCATACTTTTGAATCACACAACTCAACTATATTAGAAACCCTTTTGAATGGAAATGATATGAATAGACGATAGTGACAGGTGGGTGTCTGTCCAGAAATTTTCCAAAGGCGGCCCCTATTCATAAGTCTGGAAAAACGAGTCTCACAATCACCATTTATGTAGTAATAATTTGACTTAGCCCAACCAAGCACTGGCGATGGTTTGGCGAATCATCTCCTCCAACTTGTCCGCTCCTAAGATTTTCATTGAGCTCCCCTGTCATGTCATAAAAATGAATTTTCATTGTTATTGTTAAACGAAACAATCCGACCGATTATATATATGTTTTATTCCAATGAATGCATTGTAATATCTTTCTATCGTCAAATTCGACTCATGAAGTCGATTCTTGTTACTTACATTGAGAGTGAGTGTGGAGTGAATGGCTTCATCTAAGCAGAAGAAGTTTGAATTCATGATATGCAGTGGAAGAGATTCCAGGGCTCGCATCAGCTTCACTAATAAGCCAGCCCCTTTCTGAACATCTATTCGCACGTGGTATATTCCCCCTTCCCCAGCATTACAGATGTCTACCTGTTTTCTTCCCAACGGCATCAACCATCAATCAACCAAACCCCTTTCAAATTTCAATATAATTGAAAACTATTGCCAGAAGAACAAGAATGAAAATCGAATTTCGGTCAGCCAAAATCAGTTCAAGACCTGCAAAAAGAGCAGATAGTTTTGTTTGGTTGGTTTGTGTTATTTTTTTTTTAACTTTGGGCATTGGGTATCGTTAGGGAAGATATTCATTTTCTCTCTTAGCCTGAAGGCAAAAAAGATAGCTGGTATTAAAGTTACTTTATTTTTGAGTGTCAATATTTCAAGTACAACAAAGTTTATTTTAGAGTGTTACTTTATTTCAAACTTACCAGACCGTCGAGAGAATAGTAATTATTTCAGCGAATCACTCAAACTAAATTCTATTGCATTAAAATTTATTCGTAGACATTGCTTACTGGAAGAAATTTTGCCTCATTTTCAACTTTAGGACAAAAGAGAAGTTGCTCGTACTATGCCAACTCTCAATATAGATTCCTGAACCTTGACATGCCATAATATGCCAACTTACTAAACTTGAATCTGTGTAAGAAAGATGACAACTATTTTGCCAACCGTTCTGTTTAAACTCAACTGAGAATCTAGCTATCAACAAAATAATCTCTTCTAAAAATAAATATTTTCAATTAATTAATATTCAATACTTACCAATTAACCATGTAAAAATTTTAACCTTACATATTTATTTATTTATATATATATATATATAACATTTTATTTTCGCAACCCCTATTATTTAAACATGAACAAAATTAACTATAATTTCATTGCTCTCTACAAAAATTTCTAAATATTAAAAAATACACCAATTAAAATCAGCAGTGTAAACTTGACTTCCATGCAAGAGAGCAGATCTTAGCCAGAAACACCAAACAAAAAGTTCTGCGTGTGAACACGAAGTTACAGCCGCAATTTGAGCAGTTTCGGAGATGACCGACGTATCAAATCATTTTCAATTAATAATTTTCGCTCTTACCGTTGTCGAGAGTTTTGAAACATCATAATTTTTCGACACACGGGCTCTATTGCTGCGGTGGGGTACGCAGTTGAGAATGGACCCCAGTGGGGATCCATTTTGGAAAAAGTGAATCGTCTCTTCAGAGATTTGAACACATTAAGATATGAATCGCCCAGCTTTACTGATGCTGTCATCGCATTAAGGTACATATTGATTCAATTTTCTATTCTAATAAGTTATTCACGGAAGTGGTGTGGAAAATTTCTTACAAAAGGAGACTTTGCATAGCTTATGTTGGAAATAAAATAATAAGGAGAATGGACTAAAGAGAGCATAAATAGTGAGGATAATCATTGACGAATTGAAGCTATGGCATTTATATTATATTGTTTGATTGGTTATGATTGCATTGTTATGGATTATTTTAATTTAAAATTGTTTTAATTTTGTTAGAAGTGTAGTTTTTTTTCAATTGAATAAATTTTGAGTGGAAGTGGAAGAACTTTAGGGATATAGAGTTTTGATTAGGATAGAACTACAAGATTTGTGAGGATCAAATCTCTCCACCTAATCATGGGACCACATTTTTGGAACTTATTGAAAGTGTAGTTTGTTAGGGTGAGTTGGAACAATGTTATTTATATAAATAAAAGGAGTGGGAAAACTTATCATAATTTCTCAAATTAATAGTGGGGACAACTATCCCTAGTTGGTAATGCAAGCTGACTCATCACTGTCACTCAAGAAAAAATAATGTAATGTATAATTGTATTGATAAAAAAATTATTACCTACTATATATGCCATCCATATATATATATATATATATATATATATATATATATATATATATATATAATTTAACTAATGTATTTATTTTAAATTTGAATGAATTATTAATTCACTTTGATTTTTATTTTATTTTTAACAAATTAGTTTTTGTTTCAATTCCAAGGTGAAACTGAAGGTTAGTAAAATAATATTCATAGGCACAAAATTATTACAATTACAATAATATTTATCATCATCATGTCATTTGCACTTGTAAAGATTTGTATCTGAGTGGAAAAGAAAACAACCATTCTTCCCAACTACCAAATATAACTCCAATTAACCACTTTCAATCCTTTTACTTTCCAAAAAAAAAAAAAAAAATACAAACAATATACAAATCATATAAACTTAAATCAATAACCAGAAATTTAACTTTTCTTTCAATTTTTCCTACTCAAAAACAAAAATAAATACAAACAACATAAAAATCATATAGTTTCACACCAATAACTAGAAATTTAACTCTTTTTTCAAATTTAATATAATGTACCATTGTCTAAAATATACTGGATATCTTCACACAATATATTTGTTTTTCCTTACCATGATTCTCAATTAATTTTTATTTCTAGCATTAACGATTTGGAGATGTAAAAATGGTCATGTGTAATAATGCTTTTTCATTTGAATATTTTGTTTTGTAACTGATTTTTCTTACTCTATTTTCATAAAACATTAATATAAAATTATTTAGAAATACTATTTACATTAGTAAATAAGTAAAATTAATTTGTTAATTATTAAATTTTGTTGAGAATTTTTAAACAATTCTTTATTTAAAATCTATTAAATTTTATGAATATTATTTATGTGTCTTGTATTTTAATTTTTAATCCTATGAGTATTATTTATATTATTATTAAATTTTATGAATATTATTTATGTGTCTTGTATTTTAATTTTTAATCCTATGAGTATTATTTATATGTCTTGTGTTTTAATTTTGGGTGAGTAATATAAAATTGATTTGAGTGAATCTATAAAACATGTCTGCCCTCTAATTTCTTTCTAAATTTTAAGAATATAAATTTTCATACCGGTGGTAAAAAAAAAAATTATTATCCTTATCCATCGAAGTTTGTTCAAATATAAATTTAAATAATGCCTAAAAGCAAAGGAAGAAATTGCCAAATAAATCCAATGTAAACATCCAAAAAGTACAAATATAAATCTCAGATAATAGCACAGAGATCTTTGAATCAGTAGGATTTACAGTACTTACTTCCAGTATCTTTCCCTGTTTTGCCACTTTATTTGCAGATTTCTTCGTGTCCGCGGATTCGATCGAGGCACAATTAGCATTTGTTTGGGGTGTGGTCATCTCCGAAGTAGCTACTTGAGTATGGTCGGGCTTGTTAGAGCTGGAGAGTGCCTGGATTTCAGCTTCAATCTCATGGACCTTCTTTTGCAGATCCAACACATAGCTGATAGCATCCCTAACTATTGATTGTTTGTCCATCTGTTGCCACGCACAGTAAATATTTTACTGACATACTTAAACCTTAAAAAATTTCCAGTACAACTAATTTACTTCCGAGAGGAATGATTAGTGGAAGATACAAACCTTACTGATCTTGGGAACTACAGAACGCAATTTAAAAAGTGTTTCCTTCAGTATCTTCCTTCGCTTTCTTTCGGTCTGCAAATTCTTGGACGCTGGACGCTCCTGCTGCACACTACCGTCAGACTTACAAGTTTTGATAGTAGGTTTCCATCCTGCGATCTCCGCATCGTTGTCCTCCCACTCCAACAGCCCCGTATTTTCGTCCATATCAATCCACAGCTTCCCATTTTGATGATTCGTTGCAATATCTCCGCTACGAGCCGAGGTCACAGGATTTTGATCTGTTTGGCTCTGTACTGTTTTCGGCTCCGAATAACTAGTTGTCTTCCCTGACAAGTTTTCATAAAGCTCTGCAGATCCAATACTGCTCATATCCTGGAGAGCAAATCCATGATCAAAACCATATGGGTTTATTTCTGATATTCCTAACTCTCTCAGACAGTCAAAACCAGTGAAATCCATTTCACAAATTCTTCCCCTCAATTGTGAATAGAACAGCTTTCAAGAATATATAGTTCATCAATTGTGCATAAAACAGCTTTAAAACATACATAGTCTTGTTTAGAATTATAGCATACATAATCTTGTTTAGAAGTGTACTAGCCGAAAATTAAACCACAAATCTTTATTGATAAAATTGTGCATGAAACAACTTCCAGGAATACATAATTTTGCCCATAATTATAATCACCCAAAATTTAAAATTTAACCACAGGACCTGCTGGACCGAATCTACTTCAATGCTTCAAAATATTTTGTTTGATTGGTCAAAGCTTCTGTTTTCAAAATTTTAAATTACTGATATTCATACTGTTTACCTCTCATTACGCTGTTGTACTCTACTTCCGTTGTACCAGTAAATTAAGTTTCTAATGTTAAGCAACATCTCAATCATTCATGTTGTTAACATCTCAATCATTCATGTTGTTAAGAGCCCATACTCAACGAGTCTCTCAATAATTAATTTTATTTTAATACCTTTATCGTGTGTATCTGTTATCACCAGTGGTACAAGAATATGACAACTGGTTATTTTAAGAATAAAATAACAAAAAGTTAAAGCTGATAGACCATGATTAACATATGGGTGCTTATTACGTCATAACAAAAGCATATTTCTTTTTTCTCTCCGACCACGAGATTAGGTTGTTTTCAGACGTTTTAAATTGCAGTAGGTTGTTCGTTGGGATGAGGTGTTATTTTAGGTTTAAATTTAATTGGTAAAGAGTTTTTGTTTATGTGTAATGGAAGGTGTGTGAAATTAGAAAAATAGTTTCTCTTTTCAAGGAGTTTAATAAATTAAATTGGTTGTTTATAAGATTATTTATTCATTATTATTTTTTATTTTTAAAGCAAGAGTGGGAATTGTTCAGGGTTATGGGATAGAATTTTTTTTAGGAGTAAGAATGAGAATTTGTTAAGATTATGGCAGAGATTTTTAGGAAAAGTATCTTGAAATTTTTAATATGATTGTGTATAGTTAATATTTTGAGTATTTTAAAAAATAAGATTTTATGATGTTTTTATGTTATTTAATGGTTATGAAAGAAATATAAATTAAAAAAATAGAGTTTGTTATGTTATAGTTATGTTATAATTATTATACACGGAAATTAATTATCATATATAAAATATTACTATTGATATAAAATTTGGTCAATCTTCTCTAAAAGTTTTGCAGAAAAACATAGAAGGAGAATTAGAACAAAGCTTTTCACTAGCTAGGACACATCCCCATTTATGCTTAAAACGTGTTCTCAATCTCCATCCTATTGGTTCTCTTCTTTTTCCTTTACCTATGTAGCTTTATTCTAAAGTGAAAGAGGTTGTAGTAGTGAATAATATTTGTCATTTAACTAGTGAGCTCCTCCATATTTTTTTGTGGAACTATATCACACCTCTCCTCTAGTTAGTCCAACTCTCATGAGATTAACATCTTGTTGTGTTAATATAAGATCAAAATTAAACAACTAGTATTTTTGTTCACAAAGAAACTTGAATTTGGGATTAGGTGAACCAAAACTTCCTCAATTTTTGAAATGTTAGTGACTCTTCTACATCTAGCTTGTTAATTAAGAAGAGCCAGTCTCCTTTGTTACCTATTATTTTGTAGGATCATCAAACTAGAGGTAATGTTAACTTTTTAGATTAGTGTGTTCTTTTAAAATGTGACCTTTCTTCTTTAACTCTCTTTCTTCTTTTCTGAGTTGATCAACTTTAGAAATCAAAAGAAAGACCACAAGCAAGGAAGACAATTGTGGTAACATGTTTGACAAGAATTCAAATCTTAGGGTTCGATGTTAGCTAAGTGGCATAATAAATCCTTATAATATAGTTAGAGAAAAAAAATATCTTCCAAAAAAATTTCAATGGTAAAATTTGATAATTATAAAAAAAAACCCGAATATAAGAGATATATATCAATCCTTTCATATTTAATATTAAAATAATAGATGACATCTAAAAAATATATATTTTAAAAATAATAATAATAAATAATCTTAATTATAAATAAAATATTTGATCTCATATATATTTTTTATTAAAATATAAATATTATATATAATTTTCCATATTTTAATATATATTTATAAATAACATTAAAAATAATTAAAAATATATAAAATACATTTATATCATATATATAATTTTATTAAATAATATCATCATACTTAAAAGTTAACACTTAAAATATAATATAATATTATTTACGAAATTTTATATATATATATATATATATATATATATATATATATATAATTAAAAAATTTAGTAATTTAAGGAATAAAACATCTCACACACTATACTTGTACAATAATGTGCTTTTCATGATATATATATACATATATATAATAATTAAAAATAATACTTAAATTTTAGGTTGTGTTTTTCTCTATATATATTTCATTAAAAAGCAATTGGAAATAATACTTAGATTCTAGGTTGTAAGCGTTTGTTGGATCTTATCTGTAAGGCCTCCGGGCGATTGTGCGACGAGCGCCGGGCAAAGTCACCGTGCACGAGGGCGCGGGCGGGCGCGCGGGCGCACGACAGGCGCACGATGGGCGCGCACGAAACGACAATGCGACGGGGCTGCGGAAGAAATGCGACGATACCGTGGAGGAAATGCGACGAAAGGCACGACACTTAGAAATGTGGCTAAGTGTGGAGCGAAGTATATATGCGTTGGATTGAAGCTTGCAAGCCGACTTGCAAGAGAACCTTATGGGGGCGCATGTTAGTGGCTTTGGGGGTCGGCCAAGGGGCTGTACACCCCATGTAAACCCACGTAGGAAGGCTATATATAAAGTGAGCTTGAGAGCTCATTTCACCATCGAATCTTCATCACATATCTACGCATAAGGTAGAAGGGGTAAAGTAAAAGCTGTGCAGGTTTGGGTAGAGTTGCGCATAGCTCATGCGCACTATCTAAAGGTGCAGTTTGAGGATTATCTTGTACCGGTAGAGGTGTGGGCAAGGTGTGCCCGAGGTTCGGTGTATGTGCAGAAATTGTACAAGACTTGGTAAGGGGAATTAGTGGCTTGGGTGAGCACTATCCTTTATGCAAGAGGTGTACATGGTTGTAAAGGCAAGGTTGCCTCTCTTTGTATTATTCGGTTAAGTGTGAGACTTGGTTCGGCCAAGACACACTTGTATTGTAAACTGATATTCTTAATAAAATTTTCGGGCAAACTCACATTATGGGGAGTTGCCCCACTGTTGGAAATAATACTGAGAGGGGGGGTGAATCAGCATTATCAAATTCTTTTAATAAATCTTCCTTATTTGTTCTTTGAAATATTTTTGCATGTCAGTACCATAAAATAATGATCATGGACAAAGAAAACAGATAGTCACACCAAAGAACACAAGATGTAAGGTGGAAACCCAATGTGGGTGAAAACCACCTGCTCCAATATGTCTCTATCTTCTTTCAAATTAGAAACTCCTTTTACAATGGTTTTGTACTGGTGCAGTCCTTTACCAGTACGTAGGCTGCAACCTGCAGAGAGCTACAACTCTCTCTCATTTTCCAATCTCTCCTGGAAGGGAGCTACAACCCCCTACTTCTTTTCTTACAAGGACCACTTTTCATAAATTTTCAAACTGGATCCATAAACATCAAATGATCATCAAGTATAAGAAAATCACCCAGTCAACTGTAGTAACCAGATCAACAATAATAGAACCAAACCCAGAACACCTTATCAACAAAAAAATATAGCCAAACAAAATGTCTTAAGACAGATACACAGTTCTTCTTTCTCTGGTCTGCGTGCGTACGCACTTCACCTTCTGCTCCCCTGCGTATACCCGCAGAGACCCTTCTGCCGCACTGCGTGTCCACGCACTGTTTCTTCAACCGCGCTGCTTACTGTTACTGCAGGTACGCACCCAGAGACACTATTGCGCCACGTACTATTGCTGCAGGTATGCGCCCAGAGATACTATCGCGCCGCGTACTATTGTTGCAGGTACGCGCCCAGAGATACTATCGCGCCGCGTACAGTTACTGTGCGTACGCACTTGAACCTTCATCGCTCTGCGTACCCACGCAGTTCTCCTGTTTCTGCTCTGCGTACCCACGCAGATCTCCTGTTTCTGCTCTGCGTACCCACGCAGATCTTCTGTTTCTGCTCTGCGTACCCACGCTGCTCTCCTGTTAAACACCTGCGTACTTCTGATTAGGGCCGAATAGGCAGTCCACCAGAGTGGCACAGATGCTCAAATGCCCAGATCTGATCATGTGCTCGAGAGATCACCCTTCACAGATTCGCTTTCAACTTCATATAGATCAAGCTTTTAAGACCATAACCCAATATTTCAGATCTTAAGATATTCAATTGCAAAAGATGATATAGCCAAGTGATCTCATTTGCTTTATATAGGCAAGCTCCTCCTAAAATCATGGATCAATACCACGAGCCAAAACCATAGTAACACAAATACCGTCGGCTAAATACTAAGGGTTAAACATAAGAAACCCCACGTCTGCTTTTCTCTGCCTTGAAATGAGTGCACTGGGGTTAAGCACCTCCTGAACGGCTGACCTGCGTATCTGGCCGCGGTCCCTTCACAGTGTACCTGCGGGTACGCACTTTCTGAACTGATCTCTTGCGTACTTCTTGTTTATTGAGAGCCTTGCCACGGGTGTTGCCATCAAGTACAACATCTGTAACATATAGCCATACCAGAAACATCAAGTACAACATCTGTAACATATAGCCATACCAGAAACATAATGCCAACAATCTCCCCCTTTGGACTTGATGGCAACCTCAAAAACTTTAGCTTCATTCTCCCCCTTTGACATCAAGGGCAAAGGGTTATCCTCCCCCTAAGAACATGCTCCCCCTGAATATGAACCAGATCTGCAACGAAGAACCATAATCCACCATGAAAGAGATAGAGACATATTGTAGCTACTTCCAAGATCTCCTTCTGAACATCCTCCATAATGCCAACAATGCATTATATGCTCCCCCTGAACCTGTGCCATCAATCTTCAACCAATCAGCCACCCAGCACATGTATGCATATACCCCAGATGAACCATGCGTACAACCATCAATCGGAAGAGTTTCAACAATAAGACTATGCATCAACAACCCCCAGCTTTTGCCTGAGGTATTGAAAAGTCTCCCTGGGCAATGGTTTTGTGAGAATATCAGCAACTTGTTCCTTAGAAGGAACATACTCCAACTTGACTTTCTGTTCAAGCACTTGTTCCCGGAGAAAATGATACTTGATTTGTATGTGCTTAGTTTTTGAATGCATGACAGGATTTTTTGAGATGCTGATTGCACTTGTGTTATCACATAAGATGGGGATAGGTGGTGTACAAGTGATTTGAAAATCCTGCAAAGTCTGCATCATCCAAAGGAGTTGAGTGCAACAAGATGCAGCAGCAACATATTCTGCTTCAGCTGTAGACAAGGCAATCGAACTCTGTTTCTTGTTGAACCAAGATACCAGTCTGGAACCCATAAAGAACGCACCACCACTTGTGCTTTTCCTGTCATCCACGCTTCCGGCCCAATCTGCATCTGTATAAGCATGAAGTGTGAGATCTGCATCTCTAGGATACCATAAGCCATAATTTTGAGTCCCTTGAAGATATTTGAAAATTCTCTTTACTGCCTGAAGATGAGTCTCCTTCGGATTTTCCTGAAATCTTCCAACTATTCCAACTGCATGCATGATGTCCGGTCGGGTACCTGTCAAATAAACTAAACTTCCAATCATGGATCTGTAGGTTGGTTGATGTACTGCTGCAGATTCATTATTTGCACTGAGGCTACATCCTGTGATCATGGGTGTACATACTGGTTTTGCATCTTCCATGCCATATTTCTTCAAAATCTGTTTGAGATACTTGGTTTGAGATAAAAAGATTCCTCCTTCTTTTTGTTGGATTTGCAAACCAAGGAAATATGTCAGTTCTCCTAGCAAGGACATTTCAAATTCTTTCTGCATGACCAAGGCAAAGCTTTGACTCATAGCTTCTTCGTTGCTGCCAAAAATAATGTCATCTACATACACAACAAGTATTAGCAATTTGTCATTTTCAACTTTTATATAAAGATTGCTATCTGCTGATCCTTTTGAAAAACCTTATTGATGAAGATATTTGTCCAAACGGTAGTACCAAGCCCTTGGAGCTTGTTTGAGACCATAGAGAGCCTTTTTCAATCTGCATACAAGATTTGGATCATTTCCAAGAATGAACCCATCTGGCTGCTCAATGTATACTTATTCTTCCAAGTCTCCATTCAGAAAGGCTGATTTCACGTCCATTTGAAATACTTTGAAGTTTTGAAAACTTGAGAGAGCAAGGAACATTCGGATGGCCTCAAGTCTTGCAACAGGAGCAAAGGTTTCTTCAAAGTCTATTCCTTCTTACTGCGTATACCCTTTACAAACAAGTCTGGCCTTGTTTCTAATTACTTCTCCATTTTCATTCAATTTATTTTTGAAGACCCATTTTGTTCCGATAGCATTCTTATCCTTTGGTCTAGGAACCAGCTCCCAAGTGTTGTTCTTTTCGATCTGCTCAAGTTCTTCATCCATTGCTTTCACCCAACATTCATCTTTGCATGCCTCTTTCACATTTTGTGGTTCAGTAGAGGAGAGTAATGCCAAATAGCTTGAAGCTTCTGCAACTGTTCTTCTTGTTTGTACACCTGCTTCTTTCTGCCCCATAATCTGAGATTCTGGATGATTCTTCTGAACATATCTGGATGGAGCCTTTTCTTCTATTCTTGTTTGCTCCTCTGGTTATTCTTGAGGTTCTTCTTGAGGTTCTTCTTCTTCATCATTCTGTCGTTGGGGGTAGCCTTCATCTTCTTCGATGTCTTCATGATGTACTTGCCTAGGAATGTATCCCTTCTCATCAACCACTACATCAATGTTGTCAACAATTCTCCCAAATCTTTTATTGTAGCATTTGTATGCTTTGCTATGTGGAGAGTAACCAAGAAGAATGCCTTCATCTGCTCTAGGTTCAAGTTTGCCAAGCTGCTCATCAGTATTCTTGATATAGCATTTGCTCCCAAAGATTTTGAAGTGCTTTACCGAAGGAGTCCTACCACTCCAGATTTCATGAGGAGTTTGAGTGCTGTTCACCCGGACATTTGTTTTGTTGAGAATAACAACCGCAGCATGTGCAGCTTCACCCCAGAAAGTTGCGGGAATTCCTGACTCATCAAGCATCACACAAGCCATTTGTTGGACTGTTCTGTTCATTATTTCCACAACTCCATTTTGCTGAGGAGTTCTAGCTGTAGAGAATTCTCTTCTTATCCCATGTTCTTCACAGAAATCGAAAAATTCATTTGAGGTAAATTCCCCACCTTTGTTGGATCTGAGGCACTTAATTTTGTGACCTGATTCATTTTCAACCAAGGCTTTGAAGGATTTGAATTTTTCGAGTGCTTCATCTTTGTGCTTCATAAGTCCTAACCAGACAAACCTGGAGAAATCGTCAATGAATAATATCAAGTATTCTTCTCCTCGAGGTGTTCTTTTCCTGAATGGACTGCATGTATCTATATGTACTAGCTCAAGAGGCATGCTAGTTGATCCTTCCTTCTCTGGAAAGTTAGTTCTGGTTTGTTTTCCAAACTGACATGATTTGCATATGGTGTTGTCGGGAATTTTGATATCTGGAAGATCGCGAACTGCCTGATATTTGCATGCTTTCCTTATTTGTGAAAAGCTTAGATGTCCCAATCTCTGATGCCATAACCAGTACTCATCATCCTTGCTCAGATAGCATTGTTGTTGTCCTTCTTCAAATATGTACAGATTATTTGGAGTTCTTTTGCCTTTGATCACTGTTTTACCTGTATCAAGATCACGAACAAGACATCCATTTGATCTGAATATCACCTCGGTTCTTTGATCACACATCTAGCTGACACTTAGAAGATTATGCTTCAATCCATCAACATACAAAACATTTCCACCCTTGACCTTTTCTTTTAACTGAGCAATGCCTTTTCCTTTTATAGTTGCAGGAGTATCATTTCCAAAAGAAACTTTCTTTCCCTTTTCTAGAGCAGAATATGACTCAAGTTTTTCTTTATCACCTGTCATATGCTTCGAACATCCACTGTCAATGTACCATAGATTTTCCTGTCCCTCTGCATAAAATTCTATCCCACATCTTTCTATTTGTGGTTCCTTTATTCTCCATGTTTTGGTGCTTGAGGCTTGTTCCTTTTTCTGCTAAAACCTGCTCCTGCATTCAGAATCTTCATGACCAAAGTTATTGCAAATAGAACATTCAACTTCATTTTCAAGAGCCGAAAAGTTGTTATAGGTCCTTTTTGTAATCCCGGTCATACTTCTTTGTTTTTGAGCTTCTCTAGTCATGATTTTTTTATATGCAACACATTGAGCTGCTTTGTGACCAAAGTTATGACAAGAAAAACATTGTCCATTGAAGAAACTTCTGCGGTTATCAAATCTACCGGCCAAGTGATTGTAATCTCTATTGTCATTCATTCTTGAACCAAATTGAGAAGATTTTACCTGTGGCTGGTTGTAGCTTTTGTTCACTCTTAAGACGGATTGCCCCTGATAGTCTCTGTTTGCAGTTCGTCCCTGCTTTACCTGATGGTCTCCATTGTGCTTTTGCTCATTTCTTCTTGCTGCATCAAGATAACTTTTTGAGGTGGATGCTTGAGAAGTTTCTCCATTATAGCCCAGACCTATCTTGTTTAGTGGAGACTGTTGTACATTGATAATCTCATCCAAAGTTTCAGATCCTATGACAAACTTAAGATTAATAGCTTTTGTTTTCTCAATCTCTTTTCTAAGACCAACAATTTCACCTTCCAATTTTTCAAGATGTTTTTCCTTTTCATCAATTTGAAATTGTAGAGTATCAATGATCATATTCTTTTCTTCTATACATCTCTTGAGTCTAGTAATTTCTTCATAAAGGTTATCCACATCTATAGCATCCATATAATCATCATCTTCAAATGCCATTAACAATTTATATTCATTACCTTGTTCATCTTCATCACTGTTTGATAGACCATCACTATCTTCATGAGTGTAGTAGCTTTTCTTATTTGCACTTTGTTTCTTGTTCCATCTAGCAGGCTCCTTTCCTTTATCCTTATAAGGACATTTTGCAGCATAATGACCTACTCTTCCACAAGCAAAGCATTTAAAAGGTAACTTACCTTTGAACCTTCCAGAACCCCTTTGAAGATTTCTGACAAAATTTGATTCTTCTTCTTCCTCTTCTGGGACGTGGCTTGCTTCATAATAATCTCCTTTGCCTGACGCCTTGAAAGCAGCTTCTCTTCTGTCTGATGGACCTCCCTTTCTCATTTCATAAGCAGTTAGAATTCCATGTAACTGAGACATAGTAAGAATTCGTAGATTTTCCTTTCCTTCTATTGCAGATACTTTAGATTCAAACTTGGGGGACAATGATCTTAGAACCTTTTCAACCACAATAGCCTCTTTTATTTCTTCACCCAAATTCTTCATGCAATTAACAATCTCATCTACCCAAAGAAAATAGTTAGCCACACTTTCATCATTATACATCCTGATATTTTCATACTGAATCCTGAGAGTTTGAAGTTTAGCACGCTTTACCTATTCATCTCCTTCGTAGCTCAAGACAATCTTGTCCCATATTTCTTTTGCGGATTTATATTGCATAACCTTTACAAATTCTGTTTGAGATAAGCATCCCAGTAGAGTATTGACTGCTTTAGCATTTGTTTCATATTTCTTCTTTTCGGCCGCATCTGTAGGAGTAGTTGAAGGAAAAGCGTAGCCTGTATCTATGATATCCCAAACTTCTGTACCAAGAGATTGAAGATAGGAAGTAACTCTTACCTTCCAATAATTGAAGTTTGTCCCATCAAAAATTGGTGGTCTGATTGATGCTTCCCTCTCGTAGTTGCTCATGATGAATGATCTTCCTTCAAGCGATCAAGCTTCTCTGAAGGACCTTCTCTGATACCAATTGTTGGAAATAATACTAAGAGGGGGGGTGAATCAGTATTATCAAATTCTTTTAATAAATCTTCCTTATTTGTTCTTTGAAATATTTTTGCATGTCAGTACCATAAAATAATGAGCATGGACAAAGAAAACAAATAGTCACACCAAAGAACACAAGATGTAAGGTGGAAACCCAATGTGCGTGAAAACCACCTGCTCCAATATGTCTCTATCTTCTTTCAAATTAGAAACTCCTTTTACAATGGTTTTGTACTGGTGCAGTCCTTTAAGAGTACGCAGGCTGCAACCTGCAGAGAGCTACAACTCTCTCTCATTTTCCAGTCTCTCCTGGGAGGGAGCTACAACCCCCTACTTCTTTTCTTACAAGGACCACTTTTCATAAATTTTCAAACTGGATCCATAAACATCAAATGATCATCAAGTATAAGAAAATCACCCAGTCAACTGTAGTAACCAGATCAACAATAATAGAACCAAACCCAGAACACCTTATCAACAGAAAAATACAGCCAAACAAAATGTCTTAAGACAGATACGCCATTCTTCTTTCTCTGGTCTGCGTGCATATGCACTTCACCTTCTGCTCCCCTGCGTATACCCGCAGAGACCCTTCTGCCGCACTGCGTGTCCACACATTGTTTCTTCAACCGTGCTGCTTACTGTTACTGCAGGTACGCACCCAGAGACACTATTGCGCCGCGTACTATTGCTGCAGGTACGCGCCCAAAGATACTATCACGCCGCGTACTATTGCTGCAGGTACGCGCCCAGAGATACTATCGCGCCGCGTACAGTTACTGTGCGTACGCACCTAAACCTTCGTCGCTTTGCGTACCCACGCAGTTCTCCTGTTTCTGCTCTGCGTACCCACGCAGATCTCCTGTTTCTGCTCTACTTACCCACGCAGATCTTCTGTTTCTGCTCTGCGTACCCACGCTGCTCCCTTGTTAAACACCTGCGTACTTCTGATTAGGGCCGAATAGGCAGTCCACCAGAGTGGCACAGATGCTCAGATGCCCAGATCTGATCATGCGCTCGAGAGATCACCCTTCACAGATTCGCTTTCAACTTCATATAGATCAAGCTTTTAAGACCATAACCCAATATTTCAGATCTTAAGATATTCAATTGCAAAAGATGATATAGCCAAGTGATCTCATTTGCTTTATATAGGCAAGCTCCTCCTAAAATCATGGATCAATACCACTAACCAAAACCATAGTAACACAAATACCTTCGGCTAAATACCAAGGGTTAAACATAAGAAACCCCACATGTGCTTTTCTCTGCCTTGAAATGAGTGCACTGGGGGTACGCACCTCCTGAATGGCTGACCTGCGTATCTGGCCGTGGTCCCTTCACGGTGTACCTGCGGGTACACTCTTTCTGAACTGATCTCCTGCGTACTTCTTGTTTATTGAGAGCCTTGCCACGGGTGTTGCCATCAAGTACAACATCTGTAACATATAGCCATACCAGAAACATCAAGTACAACATCTGTAACATATAGCCATACCAGAAACATAATGCCAACACCCTCCCCTTTATACTTGTTGCAATTGTTGTTGTTCTTGGTATAATTGCATGATGATAACGAATGAGTATGGGCTTCATTAAGTATAAAGGATAATTGCAAGTTTACTTGGTTGCAAAACACAAGCTAGGTAATGTTAATGTGAAAGTATGCGTAGTCCACGAATGTTAGTATTGGTGAAAAGAAATCCTTCGGTGGTGCCGCACCTCGCTATAAGCGGTTGGAAGACTACCGCAGATGTAGGGGCATGACAGGTGGTATTAGAGCAGATTCGGGATTGAAGAAGCTTGACGAAAAGCTGATACCAACCTTGACAGGTGGTATCAGAGCTCGAACAGGTTTGGGTGTTGGATGCTGGAGACTAGATCGCAAATGAGGAAGAAGCTGTTAGAGATGGCAGGTGGGTCTCATGTTGGGTCTAGCCATGAAGCCGGGACTTTATCACTTATGAAAAAGATGCTGTTGAGGATGGAAGCCATGGAGTCTTCGTGGCATATGAGGGACGACTTGCTCACTAAGGAGCGAGAGGCCAGCTCGAAGCTGAAGGAAGAATTTGATGAGCTCCGAACACAGCATGAGTACATTGATCTTATGTGTACACAACTCGAGATAAGGGTCAAAGAGGTTGAAGAAGCAAGGGACCAGGGTCTTGCAGAGATCGTGAAATTGAAGGAATCTCTTGACAAGGTAACAAATCTCTTGATGAAGCCAAAGATGAGATCGCGGTATTGAAGAAGGCCGTGAGGTATAACTCAGGTGGAGGAGTGCCTCATGTGAAGGTCAAGGAACCAGAATCTTATGATGGCACAAGGAATGCAAAGACTCTTGGCAACTTTCTATGTGACATGGAGCAGTACTTGGAATGGTTGAGTCTATCTGATGGTGAGACACAAGTCAAGGTAGCTGCTCAGTTCCTAACGAAGGATGCTAAGATGTGGTGGCGAAGGAGGGTGGATCAGATTGTCAATGGCAGTGCTGATGACATCACTTCGTGGGATCACATGAAGAAGGCTTTGCAGACCCATTTTAGTCCTCAGGATGAAACGTGGGAAGAAAGGACGAAGATTAAGTACATAAAGCAAACCGGAAGCCTACAAGCATATCAGCGAGAGTTTGCAAGTGCAGCTCTGGAACTTCCCAACATGGTGGAGAGGGACAAGGTGTTCAACTTCATTATTGGGTTGAAGCCTTTGGGCGCGCAATGAGGTGAAGAGGCAGAAGATTAGGACACTTGAGGAGGCTTTTGCTACAGTTGATAGGTTGGTGGATCATTATGATGAGACTTTTGATGAGAAAAAGAAGTCCGACAAGCCGAAAGAAAAGAAGAAGGATGATGCTTCGAAATCGGATGATGGTTCGAAGACGAAGAAACCTTTGAAGTGTTAGATATGTGCAGGACCACACATGGTGAAGAATTGTCCCTCTAAACTGAAGGTGGCTGCTATAGCACAGTCTGATGGAAAAAATGAAGATGCTTCTATGGGGATGATGCAGATACTTGGTGCTTCTGCTACTACAGAAGTGGCCTCTAGAAGGGATCCTAAAAGGAACACGTTGGAGTATGTTCGAATGAAGGTTGGAGGTGCTGATGTGCTCACTATGGTGGATAGTGGGGCTTCTCATAACTTCATGGGCAAAGATACTGCGAGAAGAATTGGGCTGAAATTTGTACCAGCAAAGGCACAAATGAAGACAGTGAATTCCCCTCCTATTGAGATTCTTGGTATAGCTGAACGCGTGGACACTACACTTGGTGAATGGACCAGGAAGGTGGACTTCACTATAGTGCGGATTGATGACTATGAAGCTGTATTGGGGATGGAGTTCATGAAACAATTTGATGCTATGATCGTTCCACATTTGAAGAAGCTCTACATTTATGATGGAAGGGAAGATGTATCCATTGGTGTTCCAACCATTGGTGTGACAAGGCCTAATTTTAAATTGGGAGTGATGCAAATGGAGGATAAGGAGAAGGTGAACAAGCGGTTGTCTACTGTTGAGACAATGCTTGTGGAGCAGTCATTGGTCATCAAGACACTTTCAGATAGCATCTTGGATTTGACAAGACGACTAGAGTTGGTGGAGGATGATGATGATGATGAGGAGGTATATGTGAGGTCGGATGTCCAGAGGGAAGACCGGGTTGCTTATGTACAAAGGATGGAGATTGAGGATCCTGATAGGTGGATCGAGTTGATTAGTGAGGGAGAGCCTTCAGGCTCTACTCCCTCTACATCTTCTTAGATGGATGAAGAAGATGGGGCTTATTGCTAGCTACTCATGGCAGTGAGTCCTTAAACATGTTTGAGCAGGTATGATTGATGGTGCAGGGATGGCTTGGCATCAAGCATCATGACATGTTGCAGATGAGATGGATGGAGTTTCCATGGACCTGAGCATGGATTGGAGATAGATTCTTGATGAGTCGAGGATGTGGCAGATGTTTGAGGAACAACTGATGATGGCATGAGGATGTTCACTCTCATGGATTGAGCGTGATGGTTGGATTAGCTACCCAACTAGTTCAGACATGAGGTCCGGAAGTGTGCAGAGATATGTTGGCATCGTGCTGGAGTATCATGGCAGAGGTTCACATGGGGACACATGATGAGGTCGACACGAGATGTTGCAATGGAGATTGTGGCAGAGGGGTCGATAATCATGGATCGAGATGTTATCTGATGGAGAGCATACCGTTGAGGTCAGGGAAAATTTTAAGAACCCACCCTAAATTTATAAATATAATAAATGGGCAAATATCCATGGTATATAGGAAAAATGGAAGGCGATTTTATCAATAATATAATATGTATATATAATTTTTTGGCGAATCTCTCACCAGGCATGGCGAATATTTAACTCAATTATAAAATCTTGTAAGATCTTGGCCAGTCTTTCACTAAATAATAAAACTTTGTAATGTCCTAGTGAATCTTAGCATAGGCTACATGCTGGTTTAATTCCCCCATTTAAATAGGCTACATTCCAGGTGAATACCATGGGTCAATACCATGTGCCATTTTGGTGAATACCATGGGTCAATACCATGTGCCATTTTTATTTTTATTAATTCTAATATTAGGGTTAATAATGGTTTTTTGCATGGTATTAATAACAATCTAGTCCATGGTATTTGTCCCATAGTATTTTGGCCATAGGTTTGACCTAAATATAACCCATTTTTTGAGTGTTCGTAAATATAAGGTGACTTATGGAGTAAATATAAAAAAAATGTTTTATTTGTTTACCATACCTCTCGTTTATTTATATTTTTATTAATTTACCATACCTCTTTTACAAATATGGTATTTGGCCCATAGGATTCACTTAAATAAAACCTCTTTCTTGAGCCTTCATAAATAGAACGAGGGTTATGGACTAAATATAAAAAGAGGTTTTATTTATTTACGATACGTCTAGTTTATTTATATTTTTATTTATTTACCATACCTTTTGAGTAAGTATAAAAAGACATTTTATTTATTTACCATACCTCCACTTTACTTATATTTTTATTTGTTTACACCCTTACATGTATATAAGGTGACTTATGGAGTAAATATAAAAAATGTTTTATTTATTTACCATACCTCTCATTTATTTATATTTTTATTAATTTACCATACCTCTTTTATAAATATGGTATTTGGCCCATAGGATTCACTTAAATAAAACCTATTCTTGAAAATGAGCGAATGGATTCACTTAAATAAAACCTATTCTTGAAAATGGGCGAATGGAAGGTTGCAAGTCCTAATTTCAAGGGCTAAATTTACCTTTTTTACCCTCTCCCTTAAAATAAGGTGGGCTATTTGAGGTGATTTGTAAAAATGCACTATGATACAAAATATTCGCCCACTAAAAATTTAAAACCCCTTAATTTCGCCAAAGGGCGAACATTCGCCCCTAAAATTATCCTTGGTTGAGGTACATACCTTGGTATGGTGAGCTTGGTGGCAGTTGGTCACTAAGTCGAGATATGATGGAGATGAGGCTCTACATATGTTGCAAGGATGTTTGCTTTGTGTGGAGGAGTCAACATCATTGATGATGATGATCTCGGTGGATGGCTACCGGGATGGTATGTTGTCGAGGACGACAACAATTTCAGGCGGAGGAGGATGTAAGGCCTCCGGGCGATTGTGCGATGGGTGTCGGGCGAAGTCACCGTGCACAAGGGCGTGGGCGGGCGCACGACAGGCGCACGATGGGCGCGCACGAAACGACAATACGATGGGGCTGCGGAAGAAATGCGACAATACCGTGGAGGAAATGCGACGAAAGACACGACACTTAGAAATGTGGCTAAGTGTGGAGCGAAGTATATATGCGTTGGATTGAAGCTTGCAAGCCGACTTGCAAGAGAACCTTATGGGGGCGCTTGTTAGTGGCTTTGGGGGTCGGCCAAGGGGCTGTACATCCCATGTAAATCCACGTAGGAAGGCTATATATAAAGTGAGCTTGAGAGCTCATTTCACCATCGAATCTTCATCACATATCTACGCATAAGGTAGAAGGGGTAAAGTAAAAGCTGCGCAAGTTTGGGTAGAGCTGCGCATAGCTCATGCGCACTATCTAAAGGTGCAGTTTGAGGATTATCTTGTACCGGTAGAGGTGTGGGCAAGGTGTGCCCGGGGTTCGGTGTATGTGCAGAAATTGTGCAGGACTTGGTAAGGGGAATTAGTGGCTCGGGTGAGCACTATCCTTTATGCAAGAGGTGTACATGGTTGTAAAGGCAAGTTTGCCTCTCTTTGTATTATTTGGTTAAGTGTGAGACTTGGTTCGGCCAAGACACACTTTTATTGTAAACTGATATTCTTAATAAAATTGTCGGGCAGACTCACATTACGGGGAGTTGCCCCTCCCCTTTATACTTGTTGCAATTGTTGTTGTTCTTGGTATAATTGCATGATGATAATGAATGACTATGGGCTTCATTAAGTATAAAGGATAATTTCAAGTTTACTTGGTTGCGAAACACAAGCTAAGTAATGTTACTGTGAAAGTAGGCGTAGTCCACAAATGTTAGTATTGGTGAAAAGAAAGCGTTCGGTGGTGTCGCACCTTGCTATAAGCGGTTGAAAGACTACCGCAGGTGTAGGGGCGTGACATTATACATGGAATGCCAATACTATTGTCACCTATGACAATCATTTTTCAAAATTCCCTCAACCAAAGGACGTAAGAGCTGTAAATCAACAAGATGTAAAATTTCTCTATCCATGGGAAAATGCAGCATATTGATCATAATTGCCCGTATAAAAGTGGTATTTGTCCTTTTAAGAATTATAAAATTATAATAAAAAATCATAACAGGAAAAATATAATGTTAGACATATTTATATTTCTAATAAAAAGTAAATATAATTAGATTTTAAATAAAATTCTTGTGTATATGAAAAAGTTAAATTTTATAATGAATTTTTAATTTTTAAAATAATTTTATAAGTAAGGTTTGTAACATCTTAGACAAGAAAAACCAATGTTAGAAATAAGTAAACTTTCGGATTCCTTTTCCAGCCCTAATTTTTTCAGTGTCAAATCGAATTTAAATTCAAACTAGAATTTGAATTTAAATTCAAACTGAACTTGAATTTAATAACTATATAAAAAAAACACTATACAAAATTCGATTCTAACTCGAATAATTTTGGTATCAAATCAAATTTGAATTCAAACTTCAATTCGAATATAATAACTATGTGAAAAGATATAGAAGTTTCTTATTACATGAGATATCCTAGTGGAATCTTTTAGCATTAAATTTTCTAATCTTTGCTTTATTCCAATAAGGTTGTAAAAATAATTTTTTAATAAATCACATGTTATTAATATATTTAACTTATATTTTGTTAATTATATTTCAAAATTCCAAAATTTAGTTTCAAAGCTAGTTTTGATGGTTAAGAATTTAATCAAATTGATTTAATATATATTATGACATTTCATTTCTCTTTATATTAAATGTCGTTCGGTTTCACCGCAGTATTTTTTTTTTTAATAATTCACAATAAATTTCGTTTTTTCATTTTTATATGTAGGTTTCAAAATATTGTAGAAATTTTTCTAATACTGTCTAACTTTATTATTCATGATATTTCTAAACTAGCATTTGCACCACATGTTGCAAAGGAAACGTCGTAAGGCAATGGCATAAGAAACAATAGCATAGAAGAAAGAAGTCAAAATTTTATACAATTTTGTTTCTTTATTGGTGTTTCCTTTTAATCATATGTTATGTTTCAGGGTCAAGGTGAAGGATTTATGAAAATGCTCTTCACTAAGATTTTGGAACCTTTATAAGTAAATGATTTAAATCAAATATTTCATAACAAAGTAATCTCATATCACCTTAATTCTCAATCCAATGGATAATAGTTTTTGTTCATTAGAAATTGGTCTAATTTTATGAGGAAAACTTAATAGAAAGACTTTAGTAGTAAGGGGAACATTAATGAACTCCCTCATCATTTGTTATATGATGTTAATTTAGTTAGTTGTTGCTTGTTATCCTTATTTCACTCGTGTAAAATGTCCAAACTATAAAAGAATGGTATTATTTGTTGTCTCTTTGGACCATCTTATTTTATCTAACTCAATCATTTCCAAAGCCTCAACTAGGTGCCCATCATTCTCTTTCCATAGTGACTCAATGTCTTCAAATGCATTTCATAAATTTGGTTGAATAAATGTTAGTGGAAAACCAATATATTTCACTTTGTAGAAAGGAGTGTACATTGGTTGGGGTAAAATTGTATTGCTCTTACCATGTGATGATGGCATATAAATCTTGAAAATTTCTCCCCACTTATGAAATTCTCCATTCTAATTGTTGTTTGACCATGATGATATTTGCATCATAATCCTTTTCGTGAGAATATCATTTAGGAAGTCAATGATAAGTGGCACAATTAGTTCCTCACAATTGTGAAATCCCCATTCTAATTTTTATTTGACCATGATGATATTGGCATCATAATGTTTGTTCGTGAAAATATCATTTAAGAAGTCAATGATAAGTGGCACAATTGGTTCCTCAAACAAAACACTAAAATAAGAAGACATCATTGTTTGATTGAACTTTGAAGATAAACATTACCAATAACTTGTCATTAACTTTCCAAATGAGTAGAAACATCTTTGAACAAAACACTAATAATTCTTATAAAATTTCTTCAAATCTTAAATCTTATATTTTAGATTCAATAAATTCTATCCTTAAAGTAAATATGATCACCTTAAAACTTTCTCCAATTAAGTATATTGTATCTTAGCATTGTTAAAAAACAACTTTATTTAATCTTATCAAAATGTTATTCAAAATCTATCAAAATTCTTGACAAAATCTATCAATACTAAAGCAACATTGTAATCAAAATTCTTCACCTAATACATTTCCTCTTAACTAGGAATCAGAGTTCCTAAAAGAATAATCACATAAACACAAAGCCACTTTGACAAAAAAAATTACCAAGGGTTACACACTTGAAATTTGTAAACGTTAACTAATCCATCATATGGCTTGGGAATATATTTATTAAAACCTCTTGTCAAAACACCACCAAATATAGCATCTTCCTAGAATTTCAATATATCTTCTCTGATAGAATATTAAAATTTTATAAGATGACATGAAGCAACGTAATGGCTATGTAATTCACAGTAATTTATGAGCTGGCTTCAGAACAAATTTATAAGATTTGTAAAAGGGGTTGCATTGAGTATAGTGTTGCTAACAATTTGCATAATGCAGTGTTGTTAGGTGGTATGCCAATGGTGACACATCATGTGATCATATCACACTGACATAGACGATATTTCGAGCTCTTGTGACATAATGTGGAGCTTCAACATGTGAAACAAAACACTAAAATAATAAGACAACATTATTTGATTGAACTTTGAAGATAAATATTATGAATAACTTGTCATTCACTTCCAAATGAGTAGAAACTTCTTTGAACAAAACACTAATCATTCTTACAAAATTTATTGAAATCTTAAATATTATAATGTAGGTTCATAAAGTCTATCGTTAAAGTAAATATGATCACCCTAAGATTTTCTCCAATTAAGTATTTTGTATCCTAGCATTGTTAAAAAAAAAACCTTTATTTAATCTTATCAAAACGTTATTCAAATTTATCAAAATTCTTGACCAAATCTATCAATACTAAAGAAACATTGTAATTAAAATTCTTCACCTAATACATGTCCTCTTAACTAGGAATCAGAGTTCCTAAAAGAATAATCTCATAAAAACAAAGCCACTTTGACAAACAATAAATACCGAGGGTTACACACTTGAAATTTGTAAGAAATCCATCAAATATAGTCTCCTCATAAAATTCTAGTAGACCATTTATAATTAGAACAAAATTTGTTTGATAAAACCCCTAAGTTTCTTGTACGATGTTGGAAGTGAACACTTCTGTAGATATAACCAGAATTCTCATTCGGAAGAGTTGTAGATGCATACTTCTGTAGGATCATGTAGCAGTGAAGAATCTGGCTTGGAATGAAATGGATGATAGGTAGAAGTGTTGGTATGGATAAAAGGTAGATGGTCATTTATGAATATGGTGAATGGAGATTTATGGAGTGAATGTAAATCCACCTTTTCCATTTCACCTACCGTCCTTTCTTGACATCCAGGTTTATGTTCCAAAATATCCACCTTAAAGTTTTTTGCAGAGGCTACAGTGAAATGTTTGGCAATGTGACCATTAACTCCCCCACATAAAGAATGTCTGGACTGCTTCTAAATATTGTCCTTGAATCTGCCTTTGGAATTTTACCTACCACCGTCGCATGACTTCCAAATTCAAGCTCAAAATTTTCTAGAGAGGCTTCAGAAGAAGCATTTGGCAACACAGATTGTATTGTCATTAATTCCTGCTTGTAAATAATGTCTAGAATGGCCATTAATTTATTCGATGTCATCTCCAAACTTGTGTTTTCTACTTTAGCAGACTTGCTTGCTTGTATTTGAGATTCAAGCGTAGAAGTAGCCCTCTTATGACGTGCCATTTTTCTCTTGATTGCATCATCGTTCATGTTTATAGCTTCATTTCATTTTTCAGGAATCTTCCTTAGTTGTATTTGTGATTCAAACTTCGAAATAACCCTCTTACGGTGTGCCCTTTCTCTCTTGATTGCATCACCTTTCATGTTTATAGCTTCATCTGGTTGCTCAGGAATCTTTGTTTCTACTCTCCATGTTTGTGCATTGTAATTTGGGGTCGCATTCCTTTCCGTTGCAAATTGATCATTGCATATGATTTCATCATTCGCGGGCATCTTGATGTATGCCACGCACTGAACCTTGAAGGACCGTGCATATTGTGTTGGAAAACTCAGATTCTACGAGCCAAAAGCAGGGGTGCTTAGCTCTTGAATAAGGTCTTGATTCCATCTGAAAACAGAACAACATAACTGTCATATAGGGCTTTAAAAAAATAACAGTTTCTTGGGAGAAATTATGTAACTAAAGATAGGGTAACAAAATTAGAGATGCACAATAAAAAAAGCTCACAGTTCTGACACAAATTCCTACAATTATGTTAGACATACTCATAGAGTGCTAATTTCTATAGATCTTAGCAAACTCTACACCAAGTTTTTCCTCAACAACTATGGAACTCACTTCCGGCGCCCATGTCACTGGATTGTATCCTTTGGTAATCTGTGGTATTTCAAGAATGGCCTGGCCAAACAACCAAGAATCAGACAAAATTGAAGGAAATAAGTTTTATGATTATAAAAAAAGTTGTAGTTTAGCAAACCAATAAAACTGAAAATTTAGCAATTATTCCCTGACTTGCTCGAGCCCTTTGCAACCCTTCATTTGTTGTTAAGCCAAGCAAAGAAACATAGAGTAGGCCTTTTGTCATTCATTTCCCTAGGAGATTCCCCACTTCTATTTATTTTCTCATATGCAATCATCTTCAAGCATTTAAATGAAGTCCCTAAATCCACCTTTTCCATTTCACCTACCATCCTTTCTTGATATCCAGGTTTAGGTTCCAAAATATCCACCTTAAAGTTTTCTGCAGAGGCTACAGTGGAAATGTTTGGAAATGTGACCATTAACTCCCCCACATAAAGAATGTCTTGACTACTTCTAAATATTGTCCTTGAATCTGCCTTTGGCATTTTACCTACCAACATTGCATGACTTCCAAATTCAGGTTCAAAATTTGAAAATTCTAGTGAGGCTTATGATTTCATCATTTGCAGGCATCTTGATGTAGTTAAACGAAGTTCTTGAATTTAGCTGTGTGATTTCAACTAGTGTCCTTGATTTCCTTTCAGATTCAAGTTCCAAAATATCCTCATTACAGGTAAGGAAATGTATGGGTTGACACCAAGACATGGAAGGATATAAGAACATATATTTTCATTATGGGATATACCTTATCCTTACCTTACCCTGACCTGACCTTCCACAACTGGGAAGCGATATTGATGAACGATCCTAACCAACCTGTTTAGTACAGGAAATTGTCGTTCTTTGAAACCAACATTTCCCTGCTAACTTGCTCCCTCTTCGAGAGAAAGAGAGTCAAACAAGGTTTTCAAATGAAAAGGATATCATTTGGAAGAATTTGAATCTGTGAAAGTGCTAAGACATCCATTAGGGTAGTTTTTCCAACACCACTAACTCCCATCAAGTCTCTAAGTACCCCTGGTCTAAAGGATCCACTTACATTCGAAAGGAGCTGTAGCCTGTCTTCACCCAACCCTTCACTTTTCATCTCCTGTTACGAAACTAAACACTGTTTCCAGATATTCCATTGAAGAGAACCTAGGTATGTCAAACTACTCACAGATTACCAATTCAATTGAACGATTTATAGATACACATATCAGTGGCATGTTAACATAATAGTTTATGTTCTCAAAAGCCATCGACAATGGCCTGAAAGGAAGGATCATTCCTTTCTTCTATTGTGTCGAGACATGAGTGACACTGAATTCTCTAGCAGGTGTAGAATTGTCTTCAGAGGTTAGATTATCTCTCCTCTCTAACAAGTAAACATGACTGAAAAAATTATTAAATCTATGAAAGAATAGTGCCTGTTTTTATCATATATTTTCAAAGATTTGGATGTGAATAGGTTATATACTTTTATAGATTGCAATCTTTATAGTTCAATCTTTTCATCTTTTCTTACAAGAAAAACCAAAAACAGTGCTTTTGAGCCTAATTCAAGATCAGCACAAAGGTTTTCTAATGTCTCTCACTCAGTTGTCTGAGAGAATGTGTTACAGAGAAGTTATGTAGTTCATTCAAGTTTCTCACTTCGTTGTCTATTGAAGGAACGACCTAATTGCATTTCACTCTGACAAATTCCTCAATGTGGCATATTGTATTGTAACCTCCCCATTCATACCTTACCCTTACATATTGATGAACACTCTTAAACAACCTGTTCGGTACAAGAAATTGCCTTTCTTTGAAACCAAAATTGCCCTGCTAACCTGCTCACTATTCCAGAGAAAGAGAGTCAAACAAGGTCTTCAAATGAAAAGGCTATCATTTGGAAGAATGTGAATCTACAGAAGTGCCAGAAATCGAAATGTTTGAATCAGTTGACCAAATTGACAATGGGTAAATTGTTTTTTTTGTAGTACAGATCTAAGCTCACACGATCAAATAAAAAATGTGAATGCAAATACCATATAATGCTTTGATATATTACCCATATAATGCTTTGATTTCTCAATATGCTAAGTCACTCTGTTGACTCAAATATGTAATAGACAATAAACTAATCAATGATAGAGAAAATAAAATGTCAAAGTGAGGCGGGACCAGTTTTGCAAATAAGTTTGTTATTCCTGTCAAGAGAGTGTCCAGCCTCTTTGCTCCAAGGTCCCAAAAGATGGTCCCAAACAGTAGGGCAACGACTATAGTGAAGAAAACTCGCACAACATTATAGTGTGGATTCCTCCAATATGACCAATGTTGCTTCCAAAGGCATGCCACGCACTGAACCTTGAAGGACCGTGCATACTCTGTTGGAAAACTTAGAGCCTGCGAGCCAGGAGTAGGGGTGATTAGCTCTTGAATAAGGGCTTGATTCAATCTGAAAACAGAACAACATAATTGTCAAACAGGGCTTTAAAAAAATTACAGTTTCTTGGGAGAAATTATTGCTTCCAAAGGCATGCCACGCACTGAACCTTGAAGGACCATGCATATTGTGTTGGAAAACTCAGATTCTACGAGCCAAGAGCAGGGGTGCTTAGCTCTTGAATAAGGGCTTGATTCCATCTGAAAACAGAACAACATAACTGTCAAATAGGGCTTTAAAAAAATTACAGTTTCTTGGGAGAAATTATGTAACTAAAGATAGGGTAACAAAATTAGAGATACACAATAAAAAAAGCTCAAAGTTCTGAAAGAAAATTCATACAATTATGTAAGACATCTCATAGAGTGCTAATTTTATGTAGATCTCAGCAAACTCTACACCAAGTTTTTCCTCAACAGCTATGGAACTCACTTCCGGCGCCCATGTCGCTGGATTGTATCCTTCGCTAATCTGTGGTATTTCTGGAACGGCCTAGCCAAACAACCAAGAATCAGACAAAATTGAAGGAAATAAGTTTTATGTTTATAAAAAGAGTTGTAGTTTAGCAAATCAATAAAACTAAAAATTTAGCAATTAGTTATGTAGTTCATTCAAGTTTCTCACTTCGTTGTCTATTGAAGGAACGACCTAATTGCATTTCACTCTGACAAATTCCTCAATGTGGCATATTGTATTGTAACCTCCCCATTCATACCTTACGCTTACATATTGATGAACACTCCTAAACAGCCTGTTCGGTACAGGAAATTGCCTTTCTTTGAAACCAAAATTGCCCTGCTAACTTGCTCGCTCTTCCAGAGAAAGAGAGTCAAACAAGGTCTTCAAATGAAAAGGCTATCATTTGGAAGAATGTGAATCTGCATAAGTGCCAGAAATCGAAATGTTTGAATCAGTTGACCAAATTGACAATGGGTAAATTGTTTTTTTTGTAGTACAGATCTAAGCTCAAGCGATCAAATAAAAAATGTGAATGAAAATACCATATAATGCCTTGATATATTACCTATATAAGGCTTTGATTTCTCAATATGCTAAGTCACTCTGTTGAGTCAAATATGTAATAGACAATAAACTAATCAATGATAGAGAAAATAAAATGTCAAAGTGAGTGGGCCAGTTTTGCAAATAAGTCTGCTATGCCTGTCAAGAGAGTGTCCAGCCTCTTTGTTCCAAGGTCCCAAAAGATGGTCCCAAACAATAGGGTAACGACTGTAGTGAAGAAAAATCGCACAACATTATAGTGTGGATTCCTCCAATATGGCCAATGTTGCTTCCAAAGGCATGCCACGCACTGAACCTTGAAGGACCATGCATACTGTGTTGGAAAATTCAGATCCCGCTAGCCAGGAGTAGGGGTGCTTAGCTCTTCAATAAGGGCTTGATTCCATCTGAAAACAGAACAACATAATTGTCAAATAGGGCTTTAGAAAAATTATAGTTTCTTGGGAGAAGTTATTGCTTCCAAAGGCATGCCACAAACTGAACCTTGAAGGACCGTGCATATTGTGTTGGAAAACTCAAATTCTAAGAGCCAAGAGCAGGGGTGCTTAGCTCTTGAATAAGGGTTTGATTCCATATGAAAACAGAACAACATAACTGTCAAATAGGGCTTTCAAAAAATTACAGTTTCTTGGGAGAAATTATGTAACTAAAGATAGGGTAACAAAATTAGAGATGCACAATAAAAAAAGCTCAAAGTTCTGAAGCAAATTCCTACAATTATGTTAGACATACTCATAGAGTGCTAATTTTCTGTAGATTTCAGCAAACTCTACACCAAGTTTTTCCTCAACAGCTATGGAACTCACTTCCGACACCCATGTCGCTGGATTGTATCCTTCGCTAATCTATGGTATTTCTGGAATGACCTGGCCAAACAACCAAGAATCGGACAAAATTGAACGAAATAAGTTTGATGATTATAAAAAGAGCTGTAGTTTAGCAAACCAATAAAACTTAAAATTTAGCAATTATTCCCTAACTTCTTCAAGCCCTTTGCAACCCTTCATTTTTTGTTAAGCCAAGCAAAGAAACATAGAGTAGGCCTTTTGTTTTACATTGCATGGATTGATCATGAAAGTGTTTGAATTCACCTCATCAAAATCTTCAAAGATATCAATGCTGGGCTGATGGATGGTACAAACAACAGTTCGACCTGTATTGACTGTGTTGCGAACAATACGCATAACAATTGCTGTAGCATGGGAATCTAGTCCTGAAGTTGGCTCATCCATGAAGATTATAGAAGGGTTGGAAACTAGTTCAACTGCTATGGAAAGTCTCTTCCTTTGCTCTGTAGAAAGACCTGTCACTCCAAGAAGCCCTACAAGAGCATCTCCCAGAGGAGTGATCTCTACGAGCTCCATTACTTCTGTCACAAACATCTGCACTTATTGTAACATCAAAAAGATGTGAGTAAAAGCTGCTTGTAGAGTCTCATTAATAAGAAAGACCTTCAATCTGAAGAACTAGATGCAAGGGGGAGAAATTTAGAACAACCATTCTAGTTTTCTCGTCAACCTCGCAAGGAAGACGGAGCCATGCAGAATACAGGAGTGATTCAAAGACTGACATTTGGAGAGTGGATAATATTGGAAAAATGTAGTATGAATCAAATTTCTCAGACTGAAATTTGTTTTGACATATCGGCTGGGGAACCCACTTTCGTGATTACGCTAACCCTTTTTTTTTTTGGCTACATTCATGTGAGGTTTCTGTTTTTCTCTTTTCCTTGTAATCTTGTCTGACTTTTACTTTAAGTAATGCAGTCAGTTATTACATGACACATGCTTTGATCAGTTGGGAGGAATTTTTTCTACATGCAAGAGATTTTGTGAGAAAGTAGTTGGACAGCTTGCCCATCTGCATTCAGACAATATTGTGTATTCGGAGGTGATGGAGGGAGAAAGTAATTCAGGTTTGTTTGTAAATGATGGGTCGTTCTTAGAAAGGTTTAAGCAACTCCAGCAGCAACAACAGAAAGAACAAGCTTCCACACAAGGCGTTACGACAGGTGTTTCTTTGGAATCTGCAAATAGCTTCAAGACTAGCTTGACTGTTAAAAAGGCAACTAGTTTCAAACCAACAGTTAAGCCTGCACCCGCTCCTGCAAATGGGAAGTTTGCGTTCAGTTTGAAACAAAAGTCAAAACTTGCAGCTTCCCCTGTGAAGCTGGGCAGTGATGAAGATGATGAAGATGAAAGTGAAGATGGAAAAAGGGGCGTGGACAGACAGTCAAAGAGATTAAAGTTGGAGGCATCAAATACCGCTGAGGATTTGCAAGATGCCCCCCAAAATGGTAACTAATTACCTTTTCATTCCTTTTCTGCTCATTTTTTAAAGAAAACTGTTAATATGCATACCTGAATGCCTTCTCATTCCTTTTCTGTTCAATTTCTTAAGAATACTGTTAAATGCGTACCATTTTCAGACTATGCAGAAATAAATTGTTCTCATAATAAATATCAATTCTAAGGGAATTCTCAAAGGATCAATTTTCTCATGAGGAGATAGCTACCTTAAAGCAATTGACAGAGTAGTATCATTAGACATTTGCGTTTGTTCATGGGAGGGTACATATTTTTGTTTCATGGTTGTCAGTAGGTAGAGATGAAAGAGGGTGTTTTATTTCGTTAGTTATTTGATCTGTTTAGTTGATTCTACAATCTGACACCATGAACTTACCTCTCACCCATATCCAAATCCTGTTCTTTGATGAAAAGAGGCTTAGAGTGTATGTTTTTGTAGCTGACGTCCTGACATTTTTTCTGGTTTCTAATACGCTTTTATCTGATAATCAATGCTTCTGGCAATTGATCAGAGCTGTTAATTGCTTGATTCTGTTTCAATGTACTTAAATAGACAATTAAACTTAAGAAGAAATGAATTTAATTTCAGACCAGTTTAGGGTAACAATTTAAAAAATGTCGGAGGTGAACATATCCCAAGCCAATTTGAAATCAGTTGGAGAATCCTAGTTATGATTGCACCAAGAGAAATAAGGTGCATTTTACAGCCCAGAGGGAGGGAGATGTGTGATGTCTATGCATAACACTTATGTGAAGTTTGGCATAGGTTGGCGCATGATAATATAAAAAAAGGTAGCAGTGGGGTATGGATGATAAGATGAGATAATATAAGCTACTTTTATTAATTTCCAACGAATGACCACAAAAGTATGTCATTGGGACTGCTCTGTACCACTGTATCGATACAGAGTGGGAGACCAAGCAAGAAGCAGAAAGTAAGAGACGAAATTACATACTCCCCTAAACGAAGATATAAACTGGCTCTGATAGCCAAAAACAGATTGGGGAGATATGCCTAGAATCTGGAATACAAAAAGTGAGAGCAAATCAGACTCTACTAGTAACCACTCTTCTAACATCCAAGGTCTAATGAATTTCTGGATAGAAAACTGTCTAGAAGAGGAACTATTATATAATCTGGACTGCAAATGGTGCTGCTGTCAGGATGATTTTTCCCACCATGGAAGCCAGGGAGGACTCCCCTGGCTGTTAGCTAGGTCACAAGGTTTGTTGAACTTCAACCTTGAGGTTCAAAATTTTGGCAACCTCTAAAATATTTTTCGAGGTTTGGCAAATTTCATTGAACCTCATAGCCATTGACCAAATTCGTAGATCAAAACTCACAATCTCATGTCGCAACCCAAGTTTGTAATCTGTCTTTTCAATTTCCAAGTTCCATGATAGCATTTTTTTATGTTTATTGATGTTGATTTCTTACTATATAGATGAACCTTATGGCTAACCTCACCCAAACCTCTTGAAAAAATTTAAACTCGAACCTGAACCATGTAACTTAGGCTGTTAGTGTGGGGTCTGGAATGGGCATGTTGCCAGGGTCGTTGAGAAGTGGTGATAGTCCCTTAAGCTTGCACTGATCTAGGGGTAGGAGACGTAATATGAATGGTCTGTCTCTGGAACATAGTAAGAAAATGGCTATTTTGAAAAAAAATATTAAAATGAATAGTTGTTGGTAAACCATTTATTTTAAAAAAAATGGGAGTGAATTTCTTATGTCAGTGAGAATTCTGACTTTATCTTACCACTGAGTCCGTCCTGGCCCTGCAATTCTAAGTAGTTCAACAATGTTATTAGGCTTGCTGAAATTCAACCGGATCCATTACTTGAGAAGATAGATGTCAATGGGATTCATTGCCTGACAAGATAACTGTATGTAACATGAAAATTGAATCTGAACCCTGATCTTGATCAGTGAATCCTGACTTAAATTGCCTTCTGATTCTGGTCTTCATGTTATATAAAAAAATTGAATAAGTGTGTAAGGTGTCATAAGGTCTCAAAAATTCATTTCTATATTAACTTCCCTTTACCACTATTTTTTCAAAATATATACTGTTGTCTTACATTTAGGTTTTCAAAACTTGTGAGTATGCTTCAGAATACTCTCTCCTAAAATATTATAGGTATTAGGGTCGACTAAAATTGGAGTGCCTGAAAAGAAGGATTCTAGAATGGTACAGGCTCAAATAAATGGGATGCACTGACAATTATAAGCAATACTTTCATATTGAATAAATTTTATTACAGCAAAGTAATTCGTCTAAAGCAACAAATGGCTTATGCATGCAAATTTTATATTAGCAAAAAATGGCCGATGTATGGAAACTTTATATTTACATTTAAACTTAAGTTTCAGTAAAGTAACACTCTCTAGAGAACCCCCCTTTCATGTCAAGCATCGTCCAGATAGAAAAGCAGATGTAATGGTCAATCTAGGTGTGATCCTAGGAGAAGGCATGATTATCCTTGGAAATATGATGGATAAAAAATGACCATCAAGCACATCCATGATTATTGCATTTTTTGCAATTGATACTTCTTATAATCAACAAAGTAACCTTTTTTCATGTCAGCCATGAATCAAACAGGGAAGCAGATATGTAATGGCCAACGTATGGGTGACCCTAAGAGAATGCATGATCATCCCATGTTTATTAGGCTTCTTGCAAATGACACTTCTAAATTGGCAATGGGTGTTATGAGCTGGGATTGTTATAAGGAGGACCCCTTTCACCGTCCACGATCCTTAATGTTGCATGGATGTTATGAGGTGGGATTGTTACAAGGAGGGCCCTCTTCACCCTCCATGAACCTTAATGTTGCTTGCATCCTTCTTGTTGCTGAAGGTTGCCAGCTCCCTCCCTCCCCATCCTTCTTGTTGCTGAAGGTTGCCACCTCCCTCCCTGCCTTCTTCCTGCCAACCTCCACAACCCTTCCTCATTCTGTCTACAACTTTTATGATCCTCCCTTGTGACTCAACCTTCTCCCTCCTTTGTGTTGCTGTGATGCCCTGGGAGATGTTGTTGTGATGCCCTTCTCTCCCAGATCCTCGTCTATCCCTCCAAATATTGTTGCCTCCCCTGCCATCCCTCTCCCCTCCTACCCACTCTCCGGTCTAACGAACATGGGTAGGTGTTATTGCTCCAATGACCATAATTTAATGGATATTTAGTGTTTCCTCAATTATGTTGTTCACAATCTGCTAGATGAAAGGCTCAGTTGGAAAATTGATTGGGGTAAATTGAAGCAAAGAGGAGTTGATTGTGGCCTTTTCAGACCTGGTTATGAAAATTACCTAATTGGGTTACCCTGCCATGGAAAGAATCTCATCCTGCTTACTCTGTATAGCTGAGCCAATGGAAGATCTTGCATTGCAACCCAGCTGGAATCAGTTGCCTTTGTTGTTATGATATTTTAGTTTATTTATATTTATGTGTTGCTGTTTTTTGTTTGTAGTTGATCAATATGTTTGATAGCATTCTCATCGCTTATGAAGTAGAGGAACATTTCTATTTGAACATCTCGTTGTTGAGTTCATCCACCTTAGAGACAAGTTAGTCTGACCAAGTTAGTCTGGAATGAAATTTTTTTATGTATATATTTTCTGTGAAATATGTATCATGTAGAAACTCATTGAGCACTTCCCCTCATAAGATCAGCCTCTTTCATAAGAATCTGAAGCCTGAGCTTCCATGTAACAAAATTGTAAGTTCCATCTAATCTATCACACTCTCGAATACTGAGTCACTTTATGCATACCGAACAAGTTTCAAGTGCACAAAGTCAACAATACATGAAGTAGAAACAACCCTTCCAAGGGTCAAGGTGCTTCTCTCGAGCAACCTAGGATTTGAAAGTGATGGATGTTCCACCAAGACTCCGCCTATGTTGTTTTTATGACCTGACACCAATCAATGATTTGATTTTGATTATTTAGTAGAACTAGAGAGGTTTAACTACAGCAGCCATAACAATAACAACGGCAAGTGAGAAAGAAAGAGAAAGAATCGAGCATTAAGAAATAGTCTATTCTATACTCATAGAAAGTCTTGACTTCTCTATAGACTTTCTTTCCAGCATAGAAACCACAAGGCTGCATCACGGAAGCATTCTATTATACTTTATTGGATTACATAATGGGATCAGAGAGATCAAACACCTACCCACTATTTGCTCCTCGGTGGAAATAATATAGACTAAATTTCTTTCTCTTCTATTTATTATACGACCTTGTTATTACTGGAGATAAGAATCGATACTACATCATGGAATCTAATCATTGGTTAGGAAGGACCGAACAAAAGCACATCTATTTGTTAGATTCATATCTATTAGTTCTAGGAATGAAGACATCTGAAAACAGAACAACATAACTGTCAAATAGGGCTTTCAAAAAATTACAGTTTCTTGGGAGAAATTATGTAGCTAAAGATAGGGTAACAAAATTAGAGATGCACAATAAAAAAAAAAAACCTCAAAGCTCTGAAACAAATTCCTACAATTGTGTTAGACATACTCATAGAGTGCTAATTTTCTGTAGATCTCAGCAAACTCTACACCAAGTTTTTCCTCAACAGCTATGGAACTCACTTCTGGCGCCCATGTCGCTGGATTGTGTCCTTCGTGTCCTTCCCTAATCTGTGGTATTTCTGGAACGACCTGGCCAAACAACCAAGAATCGGACAAAATTGAAGGAAATAATTTTTATGATTATATAAAGAGTTGTAGTTTAGCAAACCAATAAATCTTAAAATTTAGCAATTATTCCCTGACTTGTTCGAGCCATTTGCAACCCTTCATTTGTTGTTAATCCAAGCAAAGAAACATAGAGTAGGCCTTTTGTTTCACATTGCATAGATTGATCATGAAAGTGTTTGAATTCACCTCATCAAAAGCTTCAAAGATATCAATGTTGGGCTGATGGATGGTACAAACAACAGTTCGACCTACATTGACTGTGTTGCGAACAATACGCATAACAATTGCTGCAGCATGGGCATCTAGTCCTGAAGTTGGCTCATCCATGATGATTATAGAAGGGTTGGAAACTAGTTCAACTGCTATGGAAAGTCTCTTCCTTTGCTCTGTAGAAAGACCTGTCACTCCAAAAAGCCCTACAAGAGCATCTCCCAGAGGAGTGAGCTCTACGAGCTCCATTACTTCTGTCACAAACATTTGCACTTATTGTAACATCAAAAAGATGTGAGTAAAAGCTACTTGTAGAGTCTCATTAATAAGAAAGATCTTCAATCTGAACAACTGCATGCAAGGGGGAGAAATTTAGAACAACCATTCTAGTTTTCTGGTCAACCTCGCAAGGAAGATGGAGCCATGCAGAATACATGAGTGATTCAAAGACTGACATTTGGAGATTGGATATCATTTTATTCACAATACCCTAAGATGCGAGCAAATGTTTCTTGCTTCTTGGGGAATCCAGAGATAATTGTCGGCCTACGTACGCTTGAAGCCCCAGCAGAACCAAGAAACCTCCATGAGCTGCGAAACGGTGATCCTCTTTAGAGAGGGTTAGGGTCCAGCAGCCGAATAACCAGACGCCGAAATTCAGAGGAAAAACCAGGGCATGCATTTGAAATCCCTGGTAGATTTTCTTATACATCACTGTCAGATTCAAATCCTGGAACGACAGGTAGCCCACCAGGAGCACGAACAATATGCCTCCGCACGACCAGATGTCGGCCTTGGCTCCGTTGGTGATTTTAATATAGCCATTTTCGTCTAATAATAGGTTCTCTGGCTTCAAATCTTGGTGACACACACCCCTGCTCCGGCTGTGGAAGAAATCGACGGCGCAAATCAGGGATTTTACCAATGTAAATCGAATAATAGGTTCCAACGAATTCATAACTATTTTCTAATCATCCAACGGTTTAGCTATTCTCAATCGTCTAACTTATCATCTAATGGTGCAAAGTAGTGACACGTAGGCAGAGAGAAAAGTTTATTTCAGAGGGAACGCCTTACGGCGTAAATATTAAAAAATTTAACATCAATTATTCAAAAAAAATTAATCCACCTTTTAATTTTTCAACTGTGATCATATTAACAAAATAATTTTACATTATATTATATTTATCTCATTTTTATATGTAGATTTCAAACTATTTTGGAAATTTAGGTAATACCATTTAACATCATTATTCATAAAATTTATAGAATATTAAAAAATTTAACATCAATCATTCAAACAAAATTAACCCACCTTGTAGTTTTTCAAACTGTGATCATATCCACAAAATAATTTTGCAATAAAAAATATTTATCAATAAGCGTACAACTTGATAACATAAATACATGGGATCGTCTCATGATTCTCATCGCCTGAAGCCAGTAATGAATTTAGGTATTAGTTTGATTTAAATGGCAAAATCATTCAAACAAAATTAACCCACCTTTTAGTTTTTCAACTGTGATCATATCCGCAAAATAATTTTACACTAAAAAATATTTATCAATAAGCATACAACTTGATAACATAAATACATGGGATCGTCTCATAATTCTCATCGCCTAAAGCGAGTAATGAATTTAGGTGTTAATTTGATTTAAATGGCAAATTTAATCAAACAAAAATTTCAACTGATTATGACAAGCTTAATCAAGCTTGGTCAATCTAAACTAAATATAAATATATCAAAATCATCTCATGAATCTCATCGCACGAAGCCAGTAATGATTTTGGGTATTAATTTCTCCTCTATGGTAAACTAAGTCAAGCAAGAAGTTCAACCGGCTCTGACAACCTTATAGCCCGAAGGCAGTAATGATTTTAGGTATTAATTTCACCTCTATGGCAAAACTAAGTCAAGCAAGAAGTTCAACAGGTTTTGACAACCTTAGTCGTTAATCTTCTAAAGTTAACCCGCACTAGCTTGTTACTGTAACTAGTTTGAATATGGCAATGGTATAGAAGTTTATTATTTTAGGTTAGGTTTTTTGTTACATTAAAATCAGTAGGTATCAGTAAATTTTAGGTATTATTAAATTTTCAAATTAATATTGTAGTTGTTTTTAATGAGAATTTTTGGACTTTTGAGTGTAGGTACTTAGATTGTATAAGAGTTACCTATCAAACTTGTGATTTTAATAAATTTTTGTCAATTTTAGAGAAATTAAACCTAAAAAACCAACCTGAAAAACTTCAAAAAAAATATCACTAAAAACAACTCTATTATTATTATTTTTAATAATCCCAACATTAATCAAAATAATCTATTCCCAACTGATAAATGTGAAAATCCAACCCCTTAAAACAAACATAGCATGTCAAACATAGCGTGTCAGATTAATTGGTACAACTTTGATGTTAAAGTATCACCATGAAAAAGAAAGGAAGAGTGTCTTATGATCTTCATTCCTCTTGGAGCTCGGAGTTCAGAGCATCCTTGTGTAATCTCTATTTTCTCGCGTTGCACTTCCATTTTTCATGCTTGTACAAGTTCCATCATGATCATGAATGCCCAACACAAAGCACTTGAACCATTACCTTAATATTTCCATTGAGAAGATATCTTAATCTGGCACTTGACACAGGTCCTCTGAACCATAGTTACCAAATACGTGCGTACCGGCGAAAAAAATATGAGAATTCGGGAATTTGATTCGGTTCCCGGTTGTTTTGCGTGCATGACCTAAATTTTTTATTAATTTATGTATCTAAAATGGTAAGTGCAACAACTCTTAAATATATAATAGATAGCCAGGATATTTTGGTAAGAAATGAAAAGATTTTGGGTTTGGAAATGGAAACTAGTTGTGAGTGGAGAAAATTTTTAAGCTTAAGTCCAACAACTCCTAAACACATAATAGATGGTTTGCTATCAAATTTTGACAGACCAGGCCATTTGATGGACATGGTTTCCCCAAGGGTAAGTTGGAATTTGTTGGGATATTTTAGGTAGGAAATGGAAAGGCTTTGGGATTGCAGTTTGGAAATGGAAACTAGTTGTGAATGGAGAAAATTTGTAAGTTTTCAATTTCAGTTTTGTTTAGAACTTTTTTTTTTAACTGAAACAGTTATTTTTTATTAATAGAAATTTGATCGGGCATAGCCTGAACGACCATTACAGTTTCCATTGTTGATTACAACAATCTTTCACTTAAGGGATGTTTGCCTTGGTTGGAGTTCCTGCATTTATGTTGATCATTCCTTCCTGAAGAGAGCATCCTATATTTGCCAATCTATCTGCATCCTTATTTAATCCTCTAAGAATATGGTATATTTGAACCGGGTAGAGGTCTTTCAATATTCTGTTTACTCTTGCTAGCTGCTTGTTCAGTGCTGAATCCTTGAGCTTTTCTTTTTTTACCATTGTTTTTATCAACAGTTCTGAACCTCCTATTATTAAGATTTCCTTTGGGTTTTATTTACTTGCAATTTGGCAAGCTTTCCAGAGGCTGAGTATTTCAACTTGATTGTTTGTTTTCACTCCCAGGCCCCAGCTGAATTCTTCTTTTTTCCCATTTCGATAGAAGATCACTCCTCCTGCTCCTGATCTCCCTGGATTACCTTTTGAGGCTCCATCAAAGAAGATGGTGCATATGTCCTGGGATTTCCTCCACTTTTGAAAGTTGTCTTCAGTTTCACGAATCTGCCATCTTTCCTTGTGGATTGGTCGTGTAGTTGCTTGCTGTCTGTCTTTTCCTATGTAGCCTTCCAACCACACACTTTCTTCTCTTCTTAGTGAATTGTCTTCCTTTGTTGTATGATGATTTAGAGTTTCTAGGAGAAGCTTCTTTGCCTGTTCCGCCACTTTCATAGCTGGTAGCTCAATGTTATTAAAAATGATCTCGTTCTGGGCTAACCAGATTTTCCAACAAACGTATTTAGGCACAGCTGTCCATACTTTGTGCCAAATTGATTTGTTGACAATTCGGTGAGGGTAATTGTCCTTCCAGGATGTAAACATGGAGGTTATAGTACTTTGGGAAGGGGCACTCTAATTTAGTTCGGACAAGAAAATGGACCATACCTCCTTCACGAACTCACACATTATGAACATATGGCTTGCTGTTTCTAGCTCTCTTTTGCAAAGGATGCATCTGTGTGGCCCTGCTATACCCCTTTTGCTCAGATTTTCTCCTGTGAGGATTTTGTTATGAAATAAAGTCCAAAAAAAGAAGTTGATTTTTGGGATGCTGAAGCTGTCCCAAATCTGCTTCCAGACAGATCCCTGATGTGGTGAATCTTGCTGGCTTTGCAATTGATGGTATCCCTGGTTTGCTGTATATACTCCATTCTTGCCCCATCCCCAAATGTCCTCTTCATCAATGTGGACTGGTGCAAAATCAACGATTTCTTCAATGAGAACAGCGAGCTGGTTTTTTAACTGTTCTGGAATTCTGGGCCATTTCCATCTCAACCAATTGCCTTTACTATCCCATTTTGTTAAATCCTCTATTTTTTTTATACCTCTTGCTCGGAGCCAATCTCTGATCTCGGCGATCTCTGTTTTTTGGTTTAGCGGCTGATGTCCCATTATGCGGTCTTTCTAAAGACTCGTATTCTTCTCATTGCCCGGGATACGGTATAATTCACTTCTGAAAAATTGTATACCCTTGGCGCATAGTTTCCAGGCCTGCGTGCCTTTAGTATGCTTCTCCAGTTTATAGTTCATGATGGATCGGTTTTTGAGATATGTCTCATTAAGGATCTGGCTTATGGGATGGTTGGGCTCCACGCATAGTTTCCATAGCAATTTGCATCGCAGGGCCACGTTTGCTAACCCAGGATTGCGCACCTGAAGGCCTCCTTCCACCATCGGCCTTTTAACTGTTTCCCATTTGATTAGATAGAGTCGATTGTTGTTCCCTCGCCCACCATTCCACAGAAAATTGCATATGTACCTTGATATTTGATCGGAGATGTGTTTGGGTGCCATCATCAGAGCCGCTTGAAATGTTGGCAGTGCTGAGAGGACAGATTTGATTAATATGAGTTTGCCTCCTATGGATAACTAGAAGCCTCCCCACGTTGTTATCCTCTTCTTGTATTTTGCTATTACTTCGTCGCACATGTGGTTCCTGTTTGAGCCCAACGTTATGGGAAGTCCTAGGTATTTAATTCTTTCCCATTCTGCATACCCTTTTTATCCCAAATATTCTGCGATTTTCCCTATTGATTACTGGTCTATGTTCCAGCCATAGACTGCACTCTTCTTATCACTTACTAGAGCGCCAGTGATCCTGCAAGACTTCTGTAATATGGTTTTGAAAGCTGATGCTATTATTGAGGAGGTCCCCCCCAGTAGGAGGGAGTCATCAGTGAATAATGTGTGGTTCATTGGTTCTATGCCTTTCTCTATTCTGATCCCTGGTATACTGCCTTTTTGTTTTTCCATAGTTAACTTTCTGCTTAAGGAGTCAGCCATCAGAATGTAGAGGAAGGGCGAGAGGGGACAGCCCTGTCTCAGGCCCCTTGTGGCTGGGAAGAAGTTTGCAGGTCTGCCATTTATCATTGGTGCTATCCATATCTTCTCCAGGCAGGCTTTAATTAAATCAATGAAATTCAGGTTGAAGCCATAAGCTGATAGAACCCTGTATAAAAAGGATCTGTTTACTCTATCAAAAGCATTGCACATGTCCAGTTTGATTAACATACCTTGTTCTCTGCGCAGCTGGCTTGAATGCAGAGCTTCCTGCACTTGGATGACGTTGTCCAGGATGTGTCATCCTTTCACAAAACCTCCTTGTGCTGGAGTAATTAATTTTTGGAGTAATGGTTTAATTATATTTGCCATCAACTTGGCCAGTATCTTGTAGGAGGAATTGCATAATGATATAGGTCTATATCTATCAAATGTGCTTGGGTTGGCTTCCTTTGGGATTAGAGCGAGGAAAGTTGAGTTTATGCCGCCTCCGACTTTTGCCTTCCTCATGAAACCCTGAACCATTCTCATACGATCAGTTTTAATTATCTCCTTGCAGATTTTGTAAAAGTGGATTGAAAATCCATCGGGCCCGGGGGCTTTATCTGGCTCCATGGATCAGACTATATTTGTTATTTCTTCTTCTAAGGCTGGCCTTAAGAGAATTTCATTGTCATCTGAGCTTACTAGCTGAGGAATATTTGTGAGGAATTCTTCTATGTCCTCCTCACTCCCATCTTTTCCAGTGCTGAGAAGATTTTGAAAATGATTTACTGCTGCCTCCTTGATCTGTTCAAATCCTCTACATACCTGTCCAATGGAAGTAGTAATTTCTGCAATGTGTTTTCGCGAGGTCCATGCCCTGTATTCTCTATGGAAATATGCTATTTTCTTGTCCCCTGCTTTGAGCCACAGGCTGCAGGATTTTAATTGCCAGAATTCCTCCTCATTTCTAAAGGAGCTGTATGCTTTCCTTTGGGCATATTTTTCTTTGTCTAGATCTGTGGCTAAGATGGCTTTCTCTTCCAGCCCCAATTGAAGTTCTTCCAACTGTTTTGTTGCTTCTTTCCTCTATCTGGTGGGGGTGTTGGCGTCTTTCTTTATCCATTCTTTGAGTGCCATTTTGGTGTTCTTAATTTTTTGCTCCCACACATAGCTTGGCGAGCCTAAGATATCCTTTTCCCAAGATGTTTGTATAGTTTCAAGAAACCCCTCTCTTTTGGCCCAGAGGGGACTAAATCTGAATGGGAGAGGACTGAGGTCTTCTTCCTCCTTTATGCACAGAAGAATTGGCTTGTTGTCCGATGTTAATTTTGGCAGGATCTTAGAGAAGGCTATTCTATTGTCCATCATAATTGCGCTGCTGGTGAGGAACCTATCTAGCCTTGCTGAAATGTGTTGTTCCCTTGTTCTATTATTTGTCCAAGTGTATGCTCCTTTCACCGGCTTGAAGTCAACCAAATCCCATGACTGGATGAGATTTTCCACGTGAGGAGGAAGGGATCTCTTGTAGAGGATCCTCCTCTTTTTTCTTTCGGATCTAGGATTATATTCAGGTCTCCTCCTATGATTATATTCGTTGGACTGCATTGCTCTATGTAATCTGTTAGAGTTTTCCAGCACTATTTTTTTTCCTCATAATGCACCAGGACATACATATTAAACAAATCTAGTTTAATTTTTCCTGCTGTGTGCAATAGTTTTGTATATATCCAATGTTGAGTCTCATGTATTCTGCCAAGGGTGAATAGGTTCTTTGACCAGAATGTGCCTATTCCTCCAGCCGATCCTCTTGCATTGATTACCTTCCCTGAATCAAATTTCCATTTGGTGGTGCTGGTATTTAGAAGGGTCTCCCCTTCTATTTTGGTCTCTTGGAGCATGAGTACGTCTATGGGTTCCATTTTCATTAAATCTTTGATGGCCTCTGCCTTGTTGGGGTTACCCAGACCCCTACAGTTCCAAGATACCAAATTCAGGTTCATCATTTACAGCTTGTTGGTGTGGGGCCTCCTCCCTTGGATGCCCTTGGCCTGATATTCCTTCCCAGAGTCATTTCTATGATAGCTTGACTTCCTAGGGTTTTTTACTTTTCTGATTCTTCTTCCCTTACCTCCTTGTTTCATCTCCTTCCAGCTCGCTTGGCTGGTCTTTCTTCATCATCCGAGGAGCCAGCATTTTCTGTCTTTTTCTTCTTCTGCTTAATTATGTCTGCATATGAGGGGGAAGAGTTATTTCTTGGATTCGGATTTGATGTGTTACCTGGATCTTGCAAATCACTGTCTTTGTGTTGGGGTGGATCTTCTTGCTCTTTCTCCAGAGGCTTTGTGGGTGGTGTGAGAGATTCGAATGGGTTTTTGTCCTCAACTGCACTGGTGACTTCCTTGCTCCCGACATTTTTTTGACTTTCAATTTCTTGTCCTGTCTTGTTCCCTGTCTCCTTGCCTTTGTTTTTGTTGTTCTGCCTATTATTTGCTGCTTTCTTTACTTGTTTCCATTGTTCTCCTTTTTCTCTCTCAATGGATTCCTCATTTTTCTTCTTACAATATCTTGCGAAGTGTCCATATTCGTGGCAGTATCGACATTTGAATGGAAGCTGCTCGTACTCTAGTTCTTGAATATGCGTCCAGTATGCCACCGAGAGCTTGATGGCTTCAGGTAGCCCGATTTCTAGGTCAACCTCTATGCAGATTCTCACACAGGAGTATTGATCCTTCCTTGGCGCCTAATCTATATAACTGCCAAGTGCATTTCCAATAGATTGCAGCGATTTCTGGCTCCAGCAGTGGAGTGGAAGATGTGGAAGGCACACCCTGACTGGGATTGCCTTGGGCACATCTTAGGATGGGTGGAAGTCGGGAAACCATTTGTTCAGGTACAGTCCTTGAGAGCCCATAAAATATGGCCCGTTTCTGAAGATCGGGCTTCTATATTTTGCATTTTCGAACATGAACACAAAAAAAACCTTGCCCACGAAATGACTTTTTATTCCTTCTTTGACCAGGGGGATCCAGTTGCGCTTTACCCATTATTCAACTCCTTTCGGGGAGGGCCATAACCCTGTGAACTAACCGATTAGTCCTCTTTCGACGAGATTCAATGTTGATCTGCATGTGTCCTCCACCGGCAAGGACACCGTTGGAATGCTTCCCAGTTTTTTAACAAACTTGAGCTGAGGTCCGGAAGGTTGGCGTTTTCCTAAGGCTGCCACCAGGGCACTGAATGCCTGCAGTTCTGATGGGGTTTCAGAGCCATCAACGCGTTCCATGTCTTAGGTTCCTCAAGGGTGAAACTAGCCCGAGTTAAGTCGTAGATAGGGCCCCCATACGAGGGCGATGCCGATTCCTACCGATCCGCAGGTCACTGCCCACCTACGCCGCTCTGGATAGATCTCCTACTTGCCTGTTGCTGCCTAGGAAGAGTTGCAGAGCTCCCGCAGCCGAAAAAAAAATTGATTATATGGTAACCTTTAGGAAAATTTCAAAAGCTAAGATAACAAGGAAAAAAAAATGTAGTACCAATTTTGACATTGGATATTTTTTTATAAAAATAATTGATCTTTTAAATAGTTAGAGATAAAATTTGAGCATGAATCTTGAAGTGAGTAATTTTTTTATAAAAACAATTGATTTTTTAAATATATTTATGTTAAGAAGAATTCTATAAAAATAAGTTTTGAATATTTATTTTTTAAATATGTATTAATTAGAAAGGATTTTATATAAAATTTGAAAATAAAGAGAAATGTAGTTTTGAGTTTTGAATATTTAATTTTCAAATAAACATTAAATACAAAAGGATTTTAGATAAGATTTGGAAATAAGGAAGGAGGTTTGGAATTTTGAAAAGAAACAAATTTTAGAAATAGCAAACAAATCTGATTGTAATTTTGGTTTGTAAATTGTAATTTTGAAATTATTTATATTGTTTCAATTTATTAAAAATTATTTAAATTTTAAAATAAATGAGAAGAAAATGACAGGCCTATATATATACACTCTCAAATTTGATTGAGAATTAAAATATTTTAATCCAATTTTTTTTATCGTATCCTATCAAACTTGATAACTATGCTCTCAACTGAGTATCCTATCGAACTTGATAACTATGCTCTGAACTGAGTTATGATTAACGAATTTAATTAGGTCAAAAAAACAACTTTATTACTAATATTTCTTAATAATCCTAAAATTAATCAAAATAATATATTCCCAACTCATAAATATGAAAATCCAACCCCTTAAAACAAATATAATATGTCAAACATAGCGTGTTAGATTAATTGGTCCAACTTTGATGTTAAAGTATCACCAATAAAAAGAAAGGAAGAGTGTCCTATGATCTTCATTCCTCTTGGAGCTCGGAGTTCGGACCATCCAGGTGTAATCTCCATTTTCTCGCATTGCACTTCCTTTTTTCATGCTTGTACAGGTTCCATCATGATCATGAATGCCCAACACAAAACACTTGACCAATTACCTTAATATTTCCGTTGGGACGATATCTTAATCTGCCACTTGACACAGGTCCTCTGAACCAGAGTTACCAAATACGTGCGTAACGGCGAAAAAAATTCTGGAATTCGATTCGTACATCGAATAATCCCATAAATTTCGATTCCGTTCCCGGTTGTTTTGCGTGCATGACCTAAACTTTTTATTAATTTGCATATCTAAAATGGTAAGTGCAACAACTCTTAAATACATAATAGACGTCCGGATATTTTAAGGTAAGAAGGTGAGAAATAAAAAGACTTTGCGTTTGGAAATGGAAATTAGGTGTGAGTGGAGAAAATTTTTAAGCTTTTAGTCCAACAATTCTTAAATATATAATGGATGGTTGGGATATTTTAAGTAAGAAATGGAAAGGCATTGGGATTGCAGTTTGGAAATGGGAACTAGTTGTGAATGGAGAAAATTTCTAAGCTTTCAATTTCAGTTTTGTTTAGAAAAGTTTCAAAAGCTAAAATTTCTAAGCTTTCAATTTCAGTTTTGTTTAGAAAAGTTTCAAAAGCTGAGATAACAAGGAAATAAAGAATTTTAGTACCAATTTTGAAATTGGAAATTTTTTATAAAAATAATTGATTTTTTAAATAATTAGAGATAAAAACTTGAACTTGAATCTTGAACTCAGTAATTTTTTTATAAATACAATTGATTTTTTAAATATATTTATATTAAGAAGAATATTAGAAAATAAATTTTGAATACTTACAGATGTATTAATTACAAAAGGATTTTGTATAAAATTTGAAAATAAAGAGGGATGTAGTTTTGAGTTTTGAATATTTAATTTTTAAATAAATATTAAATACAAAAGGATTTTAGATAAGATTTGAAAATAGGGAAGGAAGTTTGGAGTTTTGAAAAGAAAACAGATTTTGGAGATAACAAATAAATCTGGTTGTAGTTTTGGGTTATAAATTATAATTTTGAAATTATTTATATTATTTAAATTTATTAAAAATTATTTAAATTTCAAAATGAATAAATAAAAAATATTAAAATTAAAATATTTTAATCCAGATTTTTATCGTATTGTATCGAACTTGGTAACTATGCTCTGAACTGAACTGAGTATGATTAGTGGGTTTAATTATGTCATGTTAAGTCGAGTCGAGAATAAGACAGCATCTGAATACTGACAAAGTTGAGAAGTACGCTGAATAGAGATTTAGCTGGGAGAGACGAGCGCTCAAACCATATGATTGATGAACCCCAAATCGGAATTGGACCAACTACTAGCTCTAAAACCATTCCTCATGTGTTGTGTTTTTAATTGACAAAAATGGATACAAGTGTGACGGATCTAGAATTGATGCGGGAGCACTCAGCGGCAAACGTGGACCAGAGGAAGCAGAACAAAGGAAAGTCTGCTTTAAAGCAGAAAAATAGATTTAAAGCGGACAAAGTAGATTTAAATCATGCATGCGACTTTTGTGGGAGAAAAAAGGAGCGCATCTGATCGGTTCTTCCTTTTATATAAGACAGAGATCGAGAGGGCGTGGGATATCTATTCTGTGAGGTAATTTGTGAGTGGCAAGATGTAGCCGAGCGTGAGCTCGTTCTTAAGGCTGAAATGCCTTAATTTTGTAACCGTGTTGTTTAATATATAAACCTGGGTTATTGTTGTTGCGTACATGTGTGTTTTATAATTACGTTCACTCCATGTTGTGAGCTTGATCGACCATCGATTGACGGCGATCTATATATAGTTTTCCTGTTTAGTCCGAATCTATTTTCTGTTAAGAAGATGCGTGTTTTGTCTGGCGTTTAGAGGAACATGATGGCAGGTCAAGTTATGGAGCCACCTTTGACTTCTATAAAATCTGAGGTAGAGAATGACAAATCCAAATCTTGGTTTTCTTGACGGCAATTTATGCGTTATGGTTCTACGGCCCAAGGCTAGGGTCAATCTTTGCAGCGGCGTCAATAAGCTTCTCGTTGCACGTTGGCACATAACCAGGTTCCGTTAAACTCCCATGGTCTACAATCATTGGTCAATCCTAGCCATGGTGGATCTACCGACGTATATATAGAGGCGCCATATTATATTTTGAATTCCATAGATTGCTATGTTTTGTATTAACAATGTTTGTTTCCTTTAGCCGTGGTGTTTGAAATGCATGCGTTGATAGAATCGGAGATCGCTGATGTTTCTGTGTGTGTATTATGATTTGCAACAGAGTTTTATTGCGTGCACATATCCTATATGCATGCGGTTGTTTCAAAAGCGCCAAGGCTGTTTTAAGAGATTAAAGGGATGGCTCGATAGTAATGAAATCCCATGGTTTAAAAAAAATTGAAGAGTTTAAGTTATTTAGAATGCTTATGTCAGGACTTAGTGGGCCATAACCCACAGGTCCAAGATCGTATTTTATCTGGGAATTGGGATTTTGGGCAACCCCCAATTTCTCACCCCATCAGTTTGGTATCAAAGCGAGAAAAAGATTCTGCGGAAGGAGGTACAATTTTTGATAAAGTATGTATGGTCTTTATATTTTATGTTGGTAGCAGCATAGGAAGGTGAGAAGATTGCAGAGGAAGGTTAGAAAATTGCAATAGCCTAGAGTGTTCACCAAAAGGCCAAGTCTAGAGGAGAGAGCTTGGTGAGGTAAGAGGCAGCAAGGAGGACTTGCTGTTGCAGAGGTAGATTGCAGCTCACAAGTTAAAGATATTACGAAGACCATGAGAAGCATATGATCAGGAGGTCATAAATTTTTGTGCCTCGGAGTCTGATGCGGGAGCACTCAGCGGCAAACGTGGACCAGAGGAAGCAGAACAAGGGAAAGTCTGCTTTAAAGCAGAAAAATAGATTTAAAGCGGACAAAGCAGATTTAAAGCATGCATGCGTCTTTTGTGGGAGAAAAAAGGAGCGCATCTGATCGGTTCTTCCTTTCAAACGCTTCTTATATAAGACAGAGATCGAGAAGGCATGGGATATATATTCTGTGAGGTAATTTGTGAGTGGCAAGATGTAGCCGAGCGTGAGCTCGTTCTTAAGGCTGAAATGCCTTAATTTTGTAACCGTCTTGTTTAATATATAAACCTGGGTTACTGTTGTTGCGTACATGTGTGTTTTATAATTACGTTCATTCCATGTTGTGAGCTTGATCGACCATCGATTGATGGCGATATATATATAGTTTTCCTGTTTAGTCTGAATCTATTTTCTGTTAAGAAGATGTGTGTTTTGTCTGGCGTTTAGAGGAACATGATGGCAGGTCAAGTTATGGAGCCACCTTCGACTTCTATAAAATCTGAGGTAGAGAATGACGAATCCAAATCTTGGTTTCTTGACGACAATTTATGCGTTATGGTTCTACGGCCCAAGGCTAGGGTTAATCTTTGCAGCGGCATCAATAAGCTTCTCGTTGCCCGTTGGCACATAACTAGGTTTCGTTAAATTCCCATGGTCTACAATCATTGGTCAATCCTAGCCATGGTGGATCTGCCGACGTATATATACAGGCGCCATATTATATTTTCAATTCCATAGATTGCTATGTTTTGTATTAACAATGCTTGTTTCCTTTAGCTGTGGTGTTTGAACTGCATGCGTTGATAGAATCGGAGATCGCCGATGTTTCTGTGTGTATTATGATTTGCAACAGAGTTTTATTGCGTGCACATATCCTATATGCATGCGGTTGTTTCAAAAGCGCCAATGCTGTTTTAAGAGATTAAAGGGATGGCTCGATAGTAATGAAATCCCACGGTTTAAAAAAATTGAAGAGTTTAAGTTATTTAGAATGCTTCCGTCAGGACTTAGTGGGCCATAACCCACAGGTCCAGGATCGTATTTTATCTGGGAATTGGGATTTTGGGCAACCCCCAATTTCTCACCCCATCAAGAATGAAGGGTAAAGTTAGAGTTGATATTAGGCATCCAAGTAAATGGATAAAATTTTCTCCCATCTCTGCACAGGCACTGCTTATATTAATATTCTCAGTGTTTAAGGCTTTGATCTGCTTTACTCAAATCAATTCTCAGGCTTCGATCTTTTGGCCTCCTTTACCCTAATCATTTCAAAAGCTTTGGCAGGGATTTTGTTAGGCATTTTAGTATATACCGATGGATGTAATCTTACTGTACTTCTATATTGAGTAGGTTGAGGTGCTCCTATAAGAAACCTAATATGTCCTAATATGTGCTGGAAAAAGCCAAAGTGATTTGATATATATTATTAAATATAATACCACCTCATGATTAGTGTTTTGCTCTATCTTATATTATATACAATTATCTTGACTAAAGTGCTCTTGGTTATTGTATTGGTAAATGATTATAATATAAGAGTGAAAGCCATAGGCATAAAAAATAACTATATATTTTTAAAACTGGGATAAAATTTAAATATTTTATTAAATATAATAATTTGAACATATATTTAAATTTTTTTATTACTATTCACATATATTTGTATATATTTTTTATAAAAAATAATCTAGATTTATTTAATTCCGGATTTCTTATACAGAGACATTAAATCTTTTAAAATGCAAATTTTTTTCTCAAAATATTAATCTAATCTTATTAAATCTAATAATATTAATATTATAATATTATAATAATAATAGTAATATTAGATTTAATAATGTTTTTTACATGGCTTTTAAAATGCAATTTTTTTTCTCAAAATATTAATCTAATATTATTAAATCTAATAATATTAATATTATAATATTATAATAATAATAGTAATATTATATTTAGTAATGTTTTTTACCTGGTATGATAAAACATTGATAATAAAATTACATCAAATTAATATTTTCAAATATTACAATTTTAATGTGGAAATATTTATCTTTAAAGATTTTGATATATCTGTAGGATATGGTTTTTCTTTTTAAAGGTTCAATTTATAAATATTTAATTAAAAGAAATATTAAAAGAGTTTGGAGCATGATTTTCTATTCTTTGTGTTGAATTATATTATAGTTTTATTTATTTACATAATTAATTTTATTTTTATTTTGGAAAGATCTTAATTTTTTTTTATTATTATTATTTTATTAAAAACCTGACATATTGCCGTAGTACTACCTCTAGACCAAATCAAATATCATATATATATCCCAATGACATTCATGATGACATTTGAAGTAGAATCCTGTGTAGATTGGGCATATTCAGATGTAAGATATCCCGATGACACTCATGATGAGGACCCAAAAACAAAGCAAGCACCACCCTTCATAGGCATTGGTTGAACCAGTTGAAGTACCAGTTTACCAGCACCTCCATTGCGAATTGTCTTGTACCCCATTCTGTTATGGCTATTTTGCGAGATGAGTACAGAGTTTAAAACCTTCTAAGTTTAAAATATAGAGTTTTTATTGCTGTTTTGCGAGATAAGTACAGAGCTTAAAACCTTCTAAGTTTAAAATATAGAGTTGAAAACCTTCTTGCACCCCATTTTGTTGATTCGTGAAGTCCAATACAGACGACTTTTGGATACCTTCTTGCACCCCATTTGTTGATTCGTGAAGTCCAATACCGACGACTTTTGTTTAATGACACATTCTATATTTATAAAACGTTGTAAGAAGCAGAAAATTTTATATTACAAAATTTGAAAGAAATGTAAATTTTACATTTAAAAACATGCTAAAGAATCTTAAACACACTTCTGGCATCTTGAATTTTTTTAAGAGAAGGTATGATCAGGTATGACCGGGTTGCAGTGGAGTGCAAAACGATTTTTGTGGATACAAAAACAAAGGAATTTTCTTATTATTCACGATTAAAACAAAAAATCTTTTAACATTATTTTTATATTATTATTAAATAAATTTGGCTTCCAAAGAGATTGGGAAAATGAAATTGAAGTTTTAATTTTCGTTAGTAGATAATTTAACTTTCACCTAGAGCCACTTGAAATGTTGAAATAATGCATACATGAATTTGGTTTTAAAAAATAAGATGTTTTTATATTTTCAAAGTTTATATAAATCTGTTTAATGATTGAAACATAAATTTCTAAAATATGGAGATCACTAGAAGTCTATATTTATAATTGTATTTTATTTTTTACATTTTAGTTTTGACTTTTTATTATTTATAGTATTAGATTTTAATTTATATATTTTCAAATAAAATTGATGCAATTTGTTTATTTTCTTCTTGACCATTTTAAATAAGTAGGATTTATAACATATTAAACAAAAGAGGTCAATGTTGGAAATAAGTAAACTTTCCTTAAAAAAAATTAGGTCTTAACTTTTTTAGGTATCAAATCGAATTTGAATTCAAACTAGAATTTAAATTTAATAACTACATCACAAAAAACTATGCAAAATTTAATTCTAACTCAATTTTTTTGAGTACCTAATCAAATTGAAATTCAAAATTGAATTCAAATATAATAAATATGGGAAAACCTATAAAAGATTCTTATTACATGAGATATACTAGTCGAATCGTTTAGCATTAAATTCTCTAATCTTTTCTTTATTCTATTAAGGTTGTAAAAATGAATCTTTAATACATCACATGTTATTAGTATATCTAACTTGTATTTTGTTAACTATATTTCAAAATTCTAAAATTTGATTTTAAGGCTGGTTTTAATGGCTCAATAAATTAAAAATTTAATAAAATTGTTTTAATATATATTATAACATTTTATTCTTCTTTATACTAAAATGTGGTTTAGTCTTCAACGCAATTTTTTTTTTTTAAATAATTAATCACAAATTTTATTTTTTCATTTTTATATATAGATTTCAAAATATTGTGGAAATTTTGCAGATACCGTTTAACTTCATTATTCATGAAATTTCTAGAATATTAAAAAATGTAACATTAATCATTCAAAAAAAATTAATCCACCTTTTAGTTTTTCAAATGTTATCATATCCACAAAATAATTTTACACTATAAAATATTTATCTCATTTTTATATGTAGATTCCAAAATATTATAGAAATTTTGGTGACACTTTAACTTCATTATTCATAAAATTTCTGGAATATTAAAAAATTTAACATCAATCATTCAAAAAGAGTTAATCCACCTTTTAGTTTTTCAACTGTGATCATATCCACAAAATAATTTTACACTAAAAAATATTTATCAATAAGCATAAAGCTTGATAAGATAAATACATGGGAGGCTATATGTATCATCTCCTGAATCTCATCGCCTAAAGCCAGTAATGATTTTAGGTATTAATTTGATTTAAATGGAAAATTTAATCAAACAAAAAGTTCAACAGATTCTGATGACCTTAATCAACCTTGGTCAATCTAAACCAAATATAAATATATCAAAATCATCTCATGAATCTCATTGCACGAAGTCAGTAATGATTTTAGGTATTAATTTCACCTCTATGGAAAACTATGTCAAGAAAGAAGTTCAATCGGTTCTGACAACCTTATCGCTCGAAACCAGCAATGATTTTAGGTATTAATTTCACCTCTATGGCAAACTAAGTCAAGCAAGAAGTTCAACAGGCTTTGACAACCTTAGTTGTTAATCCTCTAAAGTTAGCCGACACTAGCTTGTTACGGTAACTAGTTTGAATACGGTAATGGTATAGAATTTTATTATTTTATGTTAGGTTTTCTATTACACCAAAATCCGTAGGCATTAGTAAATTTTGAAATCATTATTATTATAGTTTTTTTTAGTGATACTTTTTGGACTTTTAGGTGCAGAAATCCATCGGAAAAATTTGAGGTGAAATCTTGATTTGTGTTATTTAATCTGGTTTTTGGACTGTATATATGGATTCAACACCCTGAAAAACCCCTAGGGAACTTCGATTGTATAGGGGTTACCCATCAAACTTCTGATTTCAATAAATTCCTGCCGATTTCAGGGAAATTAGATCGAAAAAACCCACCTAAAAAGCTTCCAAAAAGTGTCACTAATGACAACTCTATTATTATTATTTTGTAGTAGTCCCAAGGTTAGTTGAAATAATCTATTCTGAAGTAGATAAATGTGAAAATCCAACCCCTTAATACAAGCATAGCGTGTCAAATTAATTGGTCCAACTTTGTTGTTGAAGTATCAGCATAAAAAAGAAAGGAAGAGTGTCTTATGATCTTCGTTCCTCTTGGAGCTCGGAGTTCAGACCATCGATGTGTAAGCTTGTCACACACCCACATGTCAAGATATTCATAATAAAAAATATATATATTAAGAAGAGGTTTTACATCAATAAAGTGCACATTACATTAGTACTGTAAATTCTTACCAATTATATTTTGACATTTCATAATATTTAATATAGTGTGGTCCTTGATGTACTAACCGAATGAGTCATGTATATATATATATAATCTTGGCACACATATTCTTTACCATGATCGGACATTGGGTTGAGTTTCCAACTAAGTCAACTAGATCATGCTTACAAACATTCAAACATGACTAGTTATATTGACGGATGTCAAACTGTAATTTAAGCTATGGTATTTTAATTCTATCATATCATTGAGCCAGGCATTAATATGCCATCCATCATTATTTAAAGTTTCATTAACTCTATGGTAGATCCGTCGGCCTAGGTATGGAGGTATTTCTCCTCTGGAGTCTTCGACTCCGTACAGCTATGCCATTGACCTTGGGAGAAGCTCCTCATTAATGGTCTTCAGTTGCCGAGTCAGATCGGATGGTGGTGGAGAGTCTTGGGGTTTTATGCCTCTGATGTTTTGCCCTTGCCTTCTCATTTACTCCTTTCAGGTTTAGGCATATCGCATTCTGCAGAGAGGTTTTCCTGTGCATAGGTAGCTACAGGTCTAACCTTTGTCGTTTGAGGATGTTTGCTTCCATTTCGGTTCACCCTGGTCATGCTATGCTTTCTAAATGAAAATGGTTACCTTTGATAGGCACATCCGGTTTTTGGTTCAACTCCCTCCTCCGAGGAGGGTTTTTACATGTAGCTTCATTCCAGGTAATAAACTTAATGTGGTTGATTTAATTTTGTTCATATGTTTACCCATTCTTTGTTTACATGCGCAGTGATTAACCTTTTGTTGCTCCACCCAGGAGAGATGGAGGGTTTCACAGTTTTTGCATTTTGGGTGAGGTTTCAGAACTAAAAACCCCTATTCGTCTAGCTAGGTGTGGCAATGGTTGTTCCAGCCCATCCACCGGCTATTTGAGTTTTCCCAACTAATATTTTTAAGGTTTTTTAGTTTGGGGTTTTGGGTTCTAAGGAAAATGACTTCGGTGTAACAAAACTATTAACTTTGTCTACGTACATCTGTACATATATATTTCCATTAGCTGCAACTTCTCTAATATTAAGAGTTCGCCAGTTTTAAGGGCGACTTGTATTTGTAATAAGTTTTGCAATAGCTTTTAATGGCGGCCAAAACCCTGGCCTAGCTCTATTTCTCACCTTTCTTGTTAATGGTTTTGTACTGGTTTTCAACTCTGTTAAGAGGGCTCTTCTTTCATTTTATGTGGCTGACTCATTGGACATTACACTTCTTATTTTCCGTTTGATGTAATTTCTCTATTTACCTCTTCTGATTAATGTATTAGTTGGTAAAAATTCTCTACCACTTTTTTAGATATTAAAGTGGAAATGCTCAACCATTTTTTCCAGATTTTCAAGTTGAATCTATAATGTTAAGGTTGAAGCTACAATTTTAAGTCGAGCTTACAATTTTAACTTACATTGCCCACAAATTTAGGAGTCTGGTCATGCGTGAAATAAAAAAAGTTATATTTACCTGTCGTAGGTCATAAACTCCTTTCCATTTCACTCTGCTTGATATTTAAAGTTTTTCTATTTCAGAATTTTCTGAGTTCCTAAATTTTCCTCTTTTACTCAATTAAATTTCAGTGAGGTGTTTCTATCATATTTTTTTTCTTTCCTCCTATAATCAAGGTTTTCCTCTACGTTTATAGAAATTGAAGGTTATACTAGTCCTTTATAAATTTTGTGGAAAATATCAGCATGTCTTAATTTCTTGTTTTCTTCTATTGAGAAATTGTCGGCATATCTAGACTTTTGTAAGTCGTGAGGACTTCAACAGAATACTAAATTTTATTCTTTCTTGGTTTGAGTAAAGTAATTCTTCTATTCCCTACCCAAACGGTGTTTCATTCTTCTTTTCAACTTAAGTACATAAAATTGCATATGGACTATTCTACTTAGAACACATAGAATTACCCATTCTATTTCTAATACAACTGTTAGCAAACAATCAAGCATAGTTTCATATAAGATACCTCTACTTATATAGTATGAGAATTCACTTATCTAGATCACGCTAGATTGCATTTTTGGTCTGTAACCAAACCTTGATCTGCTTGCTTCTTTTCCTCCCAACCTTGAGACTGTCGTACCAACTAGTCTCCCCCCATGTTGTTCCTGGGTACATGAAATGTATTTTTTTTTTCAAAAACCATTGTCTCACTATTTACAGCTATCTGGTCCAAACCATACTTAGCTACAAAAAATTGCGTGACATCTCATCACATAATTTCTCATTTTATTTTCTCTTGCTTCACTCTCTTTCTCCCTTGATCTCAAATACCCCTATCCTCTTGATCATTCTTGAATAAATCTTCAAGAAATTAGTTAGGGACAGCTGACTGTCAGCATAACTACTCTAACATGTGAAAAAATATTTACATGTAACTCCTATTTCATTTCTACATAATTTGATTAAAAGATAGTTTTTATAACTTAAAATAATAATGAGTTTGTTTAATTTGCAGTAAATTAAATATTTACATTGGCTAGGGATATCACATCTCCCCCCTAAGACTTGAAATCGTCCCGATGTTTTTCCTCTGAAAATAAGTTCGCAAAGGTCTCCTTCATAACCTGTTCATCTTCCCAGGTAGCCTCCTTTGGCCGATAGTGCTTCCATTTCACTTTAACCTGGGTGATAACTCGTTTTTGCAGTGTTACTTCTCTCTAATTGAGTATACCTAGGGGTTCGATGAAGAACTCGCCTTCTGGTTCGACCTATATAGAGAAAGACACAATTAAATCAATCCTTTTCATCAATAACGAGATTGTTATAATAAACCCTAATTCTTATGTAATTTTTCTAATTTACCTGAACGTCTTCCCAATTGATTATATGGTTAGGATCATATATGTATTTCTTAAGTACAAAAACGTGAAAGACATTATGCACATGAATATGGCTATGTAAGGCAAGCTAGTAAGCCACTGGTTTGATTCGAGCCAAAATTTGGAAAGCGCCGCAGAGTCGGGGTACTAATTTAGCAAATTTGGTCCATTGCAATGTACTTTTCTTGGATTGTATCTGAACATAAACATGATATCCCACTTGAAATTCCTGAAAACTTCTCTTCCAATCTGAAATATTCTTTTGTTGGTCCTGAGCGGCTTTTAAAGTGGAACGTACTTTTCTAACCATTTCCTCCATTTATTTTAACATATCCAGTCCTAGCATCAATCTGTCCTCTGGACCACCCCAACTCAAGGGTGTCCTGCACTTATGTCTGTATAATACTTCAAATGGACTCATCTGTAAAGATGTATGGTACCCATTGTTATAAGCAATCTCTACCAAGTGTAGGTAGTCCTCCCATTTAGATGGTTGCATTACATAAGTCCGCAACATGTCTTCTACTACTTGATTTACTCGCTCAGTTTGTCCATCCGTCTGAGGGTGATAAGCAGTGCTGAAGTGCAACTGTGTGCCTAAACCTTCAAATAAAGCTTTCTAGAAAGCTGAGGTAAATTTCACATCACGGTCAGAAATGATAATCTTGGGTACTCCATGTAATCTAAAAGTATTTTGCATAAAAATGTTAGCAATTTGCACCACCCTGTAGGTTGACGGTACAGGTATGAAATGAGCATATTTTCTCAACTTTTCCACTACCACCATTATTGAGTCATTCTGCTTTTTAGACTTGGGTAGTCCTGTAATAAATTTGATGGATATGGTCTCCCATTTCCATTATGGAATAGGAAATGGGTGGAGTAATCTTGTTGGGTGATGGTGCTCTTCTTTCACTTGCTGGCATTCCAGACAATAGGCTAAATATTATACTACCTCCCTCTTCATACCAGGCCAGAAAGTTCCTTTCTAAGATCAGTAATCAGCTTTTGGTACCCGGGGTGGCCTGCATACAGAATCTTATGATATTCATCTAAAATTAAAATTTTAAGATTTTTCTGATTAGGCACATATACTCCTTTCCTATAAATCAACAAATCTTCTGAATTTACCTCATATCCCAGTTGCTATTCATGGTTGTTCAAAATTTTAGCTTATTGTAATAAATGTTTATATTTTGAATTTTGCATGGCTGTTTCTCGAATTTTAACGTAAAAAGTAGTTCGTGTTTCACTGAAAGATACCTCAGATAAATAGTTTACCTTTCAACTGAAGGCATCCACGACTCAGTTCTCCTTTCCTTTCAAGTGCTTGATTTTAAAATCAAATTCACTTAGGAGGATAGCCCAATGAGCTTGCCTAACATTCAAGGTGTGCTATTTGAAAGAGTTTGTTAGACTATGATGATCAATCATTAGCATAAATTTCTTACCCATCAAGTAATGTTGCCACATCTTCAAGGCATGGATGACTGCTATCAGCTCTAAGTCATAAGCTAAAAAGTGACCTGATTTTGAAAAGGGGTGATGCAGAACACACAAGCTTTTTTTTAAAGCATAGTTTTTGCCACTTTAATTTTTTTTTTATGTACATTTCGTTTTAGAATGGTAGTGATTTTCATGCTGATTTTAAAAAGTGGTAATTCTGCATCGGACCCTTTTTTTAAAAAACCTATTTTTTGACTTTAAATTTTCTAATGTATGAAATGTAAATAATTATTTTGTAAATTTAATCATTTTTGAAGTGGTCGTTTTCTTTACATTTTCTTGTTTTTATTTTAATTTTAATTTTTTTGTAGTGAGGTTTTTATTGTTTTGCATTTTTCAATTAGAAGGTCGATATTTTGAATTTTCGATATTCTACATATTTATACATCATTAATTCTCAATTTCACAACCTTTGTTACAATACTGACCTTTCTAGCCTTTTACAATGCCATAATTATAGTGAACTCGGGAGGCTTCTCTCCAAGCTTTTTGAGCATCGGCATAACATCTTAAATCAAAATAAATAATTTGTCTTTTTAGGTCTGATAGATCATTATTTGGTCTCAGTGGACGTTAACAACCATCATCATCAATTAATTTTTCAATCCATATGAAATAATTGTTTCTGAAAAACAATATTTTTTAACAATGGACATAAAAATAACCATTTTTAACATAAATATAACTAAAAAACTACACGTTTTGACAATTTTTTGCTAGAATTAACATGTCAAAATCACAATTTTTATATGAAAATTTTAACTAAAAATGGTTAAATAATAGTTTTTTTTTTATGAATTTCATGCCAAAAAATAATAATAATCATTTTTTTAAAATAATGATTAACTTAAAAATTAATGTGAAAATCACATATTACAAATATTGAACGCATAATAGTATCATTTCCCGTAATCAGATTTGAATAACCACCGCGCGACTGCCCATGGGGGTGGCTATCTGATTCTTGGAATCGAATAGCTACTGCCCAGCCACCCGTGGCGGCGCCCGAGCGGTGGCTATTTGATTCTCAGAATCAGATGGCCGTCGTTTGGCCCCCCCAGGCAGCCAAGCGATGGCCATCTAATTCTGAGAATCAGATAGCCACCCCCATGGGCAACCGTACGATGGCTATTCGATTTTGAGAAATAGATAGCCACCCCCACAGGCATCCGAGTGATGGCTATTTGATTCCAAGAATCAGATAGCCATCCCAACGGGTGGTCAAGCAATGGCTATTTAATTCTAAGAATCAGATAACCACCCCCACCGGTGGTCAGGCGGTGGCTATCCAATTCTCAGAATCGGATAACCACCCCTTGACCGCCTTTGAGGTGGATATCTGATTCTGAGAATCAGATAAGCACCACCCGACCACCCCCACAGGCGGCTGAGTGGTGGCTATCCGATTCCCGGAATCGGATAGCCATCGCCCAACCGCCCGTGGGGGTGGCCGAGAAGTGGCTATTCAATTCTTGAAATCGAATAGCCACCGCTCGGCTGCCCGTGGGGGCAGTGGCCAATAAAATTGTTTCTTTTTAAATAAAAAATAGATTTTGTTATATATATATATATATATATATATATATATATATATATCTTTTAAATATTTTTTTATTTTATTTTATATATATTTGTAAAATATATATATTTTAAATATTTTAAATGCTATTTTAAAAAATATCAAAAATATATTTGGCTATTTTTAATTTTAATGTTTTTTTTAAAATGATGTTTAATTTGAAAATATGTATTTTTTAAAAAATTTAATTATTTTTCGGGTTTTTATTTTATTTTTAATTTCAACATATTTTTGTTTTTAGGGGGTTTTGAAAATGTTTTTAATCTTAATTTTTGTAGTTTTTTATTTTTATTTTTTTTTGTTATTTTTCTATTTTTTTAAATCTTGTTTGTTTTTAATTTAATTTAATTTTTTTAGTTTTTCTTAATGCTTTTTTAAAATTTCCTATTTTCACTTAATTTTATAGTTTATTTATTTATTTTTTCCAATTTTTTTATGGTTTACCACATTAAAAAAATGTTATTTTTTTGAAAATATGTTTTCCTTATTATTTATTTCTTTAATTTTTTAATTCTTATATTTTATAGTTTTTTTGTTTTTTGATTTTTTTATTTTATTTTTTATGATTGTTTTGTTTTGTTTCGTTTTGTTTGTTTGTTTGTTTTTTTTTTTTTTTTTTTTTATTTTATGTTTTGTTTTTAATATATATTTTTATTTACATTTTGGTATTCTTTTAAAACTTTTTTTTGTGTTTTTATTCATTGTTTTTATTTTTGTTTTTATTTTTAATTTTATGTTTTCATTATTTTTTTGCAATTTTAATGTTTTTCAAAGTCATAACAAAATCTTTTACACCATTATTTCAAAATGTTGAAAATTTACCCAAAAAAAAAAAAAAGTGTTATTCGAGCATCAAAAATTTTCATTTCAAAGGGTGTTTTTTGCACAATTTTTGCACATAAAAATTCGGTTTTATTGGCATTTTTTCAAAATGTTGAAAATTAACTCTAAAAATAAAATCCATCATTCCATTATTAGTACTTTTCATTTTCAGGCTGTTTTTTGCATAATTTTTGCACAAAAAATGCGCCATTTTTAAAACATGTTCAAAATTGACCCTTAAAAATAAAAACATCGTTCTATTATACACCTTTTTTGTTTTTAGCACTGTTTTTCATGTTTTTTTCGAGGTTTTTTGGGCAGAGTTCTCATTTTAAGTTTAAAGTTCCCGTTTCAAAGCTTACATTGTTATAAACTTTATTGGGATCAACAATGCTCAAAATGGGTGTGGTGGTAAGTAGATGTTTGAGCTGATCAAAACTTCTTTGACAATCTGTGGTCCACCTAAAGGTTTTCCCTTTCTTTTGTAGAGAGGTAATGGGCTATGCCACCCTAGAAAAAGCTTCAATAAATCGCCTATAATATTTATCTAGACCCATGAATGATCTTATATCAGCCACGTCTTTTGGTACCAACCACTCCATGATAGTATTTATTTTCTCTGGATCTACCGCAATTCCATCCTTGGTAATGAAATGTCCTAACTACTGGATTTGTTCTTTAAGGAAATAACATTTACTATCCTTAGCGTACAGTTGATGTTCTCTTAAAACTTGCAGAACAATGCAGAGATGCTCCTTGTATTCTTCTATGTTACAGAACAAATTTATCCAAATACTAATGAAATATATTGTTAATGAGGGACATGAAGGTCATGGGAGAATTAATCAGCCCAAAGGGCAGTACAACAAACTCATAATGTCCATAGCGAGTCCTAAAAGTAGTTTTTGCTATATCTTCTTCCTTTGTCCTAATCTGATGTTAACTTGAGCGAAGGTCGATTTTTTGAAAATATAGTTGCACCTTTCATTTGATCAAATAACTCATTTATACAGGGTAGGTGGTATTTATTATGAATAGTCAGTTTATTTAACTGATGGTAATCCATGCACAACTGCAAGGTTCCATCCTTCTTCTTAACAAAAAGCACCAGAGCTCCCGAAGGTGATACACTTGGATGAATGTATTTTTTATCAAGCAACTCTTGTAACTGCATTTTTAATTTTGTTAACTCTGGTATGCTCATTTGGTAAGGGGCTTAGGAGACCGGGGCAGCTCCCAGAATCAACTCAATGGTGAAATCTATGTCCCTTTTTTGGGGTAGTCCCAGAATTTCTTTAAGAAACACATCCGGAAAATTTCGCATCACCAGTATGGTTTCTAAAGTAACAGTTTTATCCTTAGAATTAGCATACCCTACTTGTATTGCATAATCCTGACAACCTTTTCTGATACATTTTGCTAATTGGGATGCTGTTACAGGCCTTAATTTCAGAGGTTTTTGTATGCCTTGAATTTCGTGTCTTTCACCCTTCTCATCCATGTAATTAATGGTTTTGGTTTTACAGTTAGCGAGGAACCAATGTTTTTCCAACTAGTCCATACCTATAAGGATATCGTATGATCGCAAGGGTAACACATCCAGGTCTGCCACAATAGACTGACCTACTAGCATTAGGGGATATTTGTTGACCTTGGCCAACATCCTTCTTTTTTCTCTTGTGGCTAGTTGTAATAACCAAGGACATTTAAACTTAACAGCTTGCAAACATCATTGTTCCACTATCTTGGGGGTAATATAACTCAAAGTAGCTCCTGGATCAATTAAAATGGATATGTTTCGGTCAAAGAATTTACCTTTGAATTCAACCATGGTTGGTTGATATTCCCCCTGATGGTCTTCACAGGAAGCATTAATTTTAGGAATACTTCTTGCCACTTCTCCCACAGTAGATGCTTCTTGAATATGTGAAATATGATCAGTCCCCTTGCAGTGTGGGAAGCTTTTTACATAATGTGGCCCTCCACATCCCCAACACTGTACAGGAGGTCTGGCTACTAACTCTACTTCAGTTCTGCCTGACTGCTCATTCATTTTGGTTTCACCTAGAAGCTTAAATCTGGGCTAACTTTTGTTCATATTCTGATGAGTTTGACCTTTATAGGGTCCTTTGTTGATTGTTCCGTTATTTCCCTTATGATTGAAAGTAAATTTAATTCCATTTTTGCCAGCCCATCTCTTTCCCACGTCTCCCTTTTTTGTTTTTTTAGTATCATACCCGTGCTTTCCGTATAACTTCATCCATCATTTTGGAGTTATCAAATTCAAGGCATTCTTTCATGAACAGTGGAAGACTTCTGATAAACCGCTACACTTTCACCTTTTCTTCATGTATGTCAAAGAGATACCAAAGTAAAGATGTGAATTTTTCTATGAACTCATCCATAGACAACTGAACCAGTCGAAGATCGTGAAATTCCTTTGCCTTTTGGTCATAAAATCTTTCAGTTAGATATTTTTCTTTAAAATAGCTCTGAAATTTTTCCCAGGTTATGCTTTGTTCATTTTCTCCATGAACTGTTTTTACTTCATCCCACCATAGGGTGGTTTTCCATTGCAGTTTGAAGATGGCCAAATGAGCCTTTAAATTATGGTTGTATTCATACAACTGAAAATACTTGTTCATGTTGATGAGCCATGCTTTTGCTACGTCTTCCTGTTCACCATCAAAGAGGGAAGGCTTAATTTTTCGAAATTCCCCTTGAATCTTCATTTTTTGTCTTTGTTTGTGTCTTGTGTTCTGACACATTATCTGATTCTTCTTCATGATTCTCTTCACCACCTTCTCTTTCCACATTCTCAATTCAAAGTTCTTTCCCGCTAGTCATATTTCCATGCTCAAGTCTGGGGATTAGTGAACAATGATTCTGTCTATCAAACAAACTCTTCATAATCTTCTCCTGCTCCTACATCAATCTCTCGTTATCTGCTCGTAACCGGGCCATCTCATCCTTCAATTATTGTACAGTTTCCATGATAACAGTATTGGTATTGCACGACTCTTCCCCCAACTGCACCCATACCTTAGTATTGACTTCTTGAAAGGATGATGGACCTGTTCCCGTTATGGGTCTATGTGGTGGAATTCTAGTCCTCCTCATGGTGACTAATTTCCCTTCTTCTTCTCTACACATCACAGATGCTGTTATTCACTTATATTCCAGAGGCCTTAGTTTTGAAACCTGAGCGCTTTGATACCACATGCCACACACCCACATGTCAAGATATTCAAAATAAAAAAAAAAAAATATTACGTAGAGTTTTTACATCAATAAAGTGCACATTACATTAGTACTATAAATTCTTACCAGTGCCATTTTTACATTTCATAATATTTAATATAATATGGTCATTGATGTACTAACCAAATGAGTCGTGTGTGTGTGTGTGTGTGTATATATATAATCTTGGTGCACATATTATTTACCATGATCAGACATTGGGTTGCGTTTAAAACTAAGTCAACTAGACCATTCTTACAAACATTCAGACCAAGACTAGTTATATTGACGGATGTCAAACTATAATTTAGGCTATGGTATTTTAATTCTATCATATCACTGAGCCAGGTATTAGTATGCCATCCTTCATCATTTAAAGTTGCATTAACTCTATGGTTGATGCGTCGGCCTAGGTATGGATGTATTTCTCCTATGGAGTCTTTGACTGTTGTACAACTGTGTCATTGACCTCAGGAGAACCTCCTCATCCATGGTTTGCAGTTGCCGGATAAGATCAGATGGTGGAGGAGAATCTTGGGGTTCTATGCCTCTAGTGTTGTGCCATCACCTTCTCATTTCTTCCTTTCAGATTTAGGCATTTCGCATTCTGAAGAGAGGTTTTCCTATTCACAGGTAGTTAGAGGTATAACCTTCATCATTTGAGGGCATTTTATTCCATTTCGGTTCATCCTTGTCATTCTATGCTTTCTAAATGACAATGGTTACCTTTAGCAAGCGCATTTGGGTTCTTGTTTGACTCCCTTCTATGATGAGGGTTTTTACATGTAGTTTCATTCCAAGTAATAAACTTAATGTGGTTGATTTAATTTTATTAATATGTTTATCCATTCTTTGTTTACATGCATAGTGATTAACCTTTTGTTTCTCTGCATAGGAGAGATGGAGGGTTTCACATTTGATCGCATTTTGGGCGAGGTGGCAGAACTAAAAACCCCTGCTCAGCTATTAGGTCCGACGATGACTGTTCCATCCCATCCATCCGGTATTTGAGTTTTTATCGCTAAGATTTTTAAGGGTTTTTAGTTTGGGGTTTTGGGTTGTAAGGAAAAAGACTCCAGTGTAACAGACTGTTAACTTTGTCTGCGTACATCTGTTTATATATATTTCCATTAGCTGCAACTTATCTAATATTAAGAGTTCACTGCTTTTAAGGGTTACTTGTATTTGTAATAAGTTTTGCAATAGCTTTTAATGGTCGCCAAAACCCTGGCCTAGGTTTGTTTCCCACCCTTCTGTTTAATGGTTTTGTACTCGTCTTGAACTCTGTTAAGAGGGCTCTTCTTTCATTTTATGCAGCCAACTCATTGGACATTACAATTCTTATTTTCCATTTAATGTAATTGCTCTATTTGCCTCTTCTAAGTAATGTATAAGTTGGTAAAAATTCTCTACCATTTTTTAGATATTAAAGTTGAAATGGTCAACCATTTTTTCCATATGTTCAAGTCGAATTTATAATGTTAAGGTCAAACTACAATCGTTAAATCGAGTTTAAAATTTTAACTTTCATTTCCCGCAAAGTTAGGAGTCTGGTCATGCATGAAATAAAAAAAATATATATTTATGTGTCGCAGGTCGTAAATTCCGTTCTATTTCGCTATGTTTTCTATTTAAAGTTTTGCTATTTTAGAATGGTTTGAGTTCCTAAATTTTCCACTTTTACTCAGTTCGAATGTCAATGAGGTGTTTTGATCATATTCTTTTTTTTTCTTTCCTCTTGTAATCAAGGTTTTCCTTTATGTTTATAGAAATTGAGGGGCATACTAGTCCTTTATAAATTTTGGAGAAAATCTCGGCATATCTTAATTTCCTGTTTTGTTCTATTGACAAATTGTCGACATATCTAGACTTCTGTAAGTCCTAAGGACTTCAACGACATACTAACTTTGTTTCTTTCTTGGTCCGAGTAAAGTAATTCTTCTATTCCCTACCCAAATGATGTTTCGTTCTTCTTTTCAACTTAAGTACATAAAATTGCATATGGAATATTCTACTAAGAACATGCAGAATTACCCATTCTATTTCTAATACAACTATTAGCAAGCAATCAAGAATAGATTCATATAACATACCTCTACTTATATAGTATGAGATTTCACTTATCTGGGTCATGCTAGATTCCAATTTTGGTCTGTAACCATTCCTTGATTTGCTTCTTACTTTTCCTCACAACCTTGAGACTATCGTACTAGCTAGTATCTCCCCATGTTGTTCCTAGGTAAAAGAACTATTTTTTTAGAAACCACTATCTCACTTATTAGAGCTATCTGGTCTAAATGAGACTTAGCTACAGAAAACTGCCTAACAACCCAGTGCATGATTTCTCCTTTTTTTTTTTTTTTTGCTTCACTCTCTTTCTCCCTTGATCTCAGATACCCCTATCCTCTTGATCTTTCTTGAATAAATCTTCAAGAAATTAGTTAGGGACAGGTAACTATCAACCTAACTACTCTAACATGTGAAAACAATATTTACATGTAACTGCTATTTCATTTATGCATAATTTAATTCAAAAATAGTTTTTATAACTTAAAATAATAATCAATTTGTTTAATTTGCAGTAAATTAAATATTTATATTGGCTGGGGATATCAGAAAGCTCCATTTTCTCACATTGCACTTTCGTTTTTCATGCTTGTATAGGTTCCATCATGATCATGAATTCCCAACACAAAGCACTTGACCCATTACCTTAATATTTCCATTGGGACGATATCTTAATCTTCCACTTGACACAAGTCCTCTGAACTGAGTTAAGATTAATGTGTTTAATTATGTCATGTTAATTTGAGTCAAAAATAAGATAACATCTGAATACTGACAAAGTTGAGAAGTACGTTGAATAGAGATTTAGCTAGGAGAGACGAGCGTTCAAACCGGAACATATGATTGATGAACCCCAAATCGGAATTGGACCAACTACTAGCTTTAAAACGATTCCTCATGTGTTGTGTTTTTAATTGAGAAAAATGGATACAAGTGTGATGGATATATAATGAAGGGTAAAGTTAGAGTTGATATTAGGCATCCAAGTAAATTGATAAAAAATTCTCCCATCTCTGCACAGAAACTGCTTATATTAAAATTCTCAGGGTTTAATCCTTTGATCTCCTTTACTCAAATCAATTGTCAGTCTTCGATCCTTTGGCCTCCTTTACCCTAATCATTTCAAAAGCTTTGGCAGGGATATTGTTAGGCACTTTAGTATATATCGATGGATGTTAACTTACTGTACTTATGTATTGAGTAGGTTGAGGTGCTCCTATAAGAAACTTAATATGTGCTGGAAAAAACCAAAGTGATTTGATATATACTAGCACAACCACATTTGCCAATGTGGTTGATATATGTCGATAGGAGTTTACAAAGACATATACAACCACATTTTCAATGTGGTTGATATATGCCAATAGGCTATATCAACCACATTAATAATTATTATGTGTATTCTTTTAAAAATCATATACATAAATAATAACGATCATATTCTTATATATTTATATATTTATGATTATTATATTAATATTATATGAATAATATTAACTCATAATATATATATATATAATACTACCTAAGCACACATGGGGGATTTGAATCGGTGACCTATCGCAAGGAGTGCCTTAACAGTACACCCATTCACCCTCAACCCAAAGCCCCATGGGCCAACCCATAATAATATTAGTAATATTAATTAATAATAATAACAACTCATAATAATATTAGCAATATTAATTAACAATAGTAATCTTCATAACAATAATTATTTTAGTAAATGTGGTTGGTATACCCATAAGGCTTCATTTCTATCAATGACACAAACCATTGATAAATATATAATAATAATAATAATAATTTTTTATTCATTTTTTTATTAAATGTATATAAATAATTACTTATTTTATTAAAAAAAATTGTTTTTAGAAAAAAAAAAAAAAAAAAAATATATATATATATATATATATATTATTTTATCTTATTATAATAATAATAATAATAATAATAATAGTTAAATGGTTAATTATCATTAAACAATAATAATATTTTGTTAATTAAATATTATTAAATAATAATAATAATAATAATAATAATTAATTAATTAATTAAAAATATAATAATTAATTCATCTTTACATAATAATAATTAATTCTTTGTCATATTGAGACAACCTTTGTCAGAAAGCGACAGTTGAGCATTGTTGACCATAGTTGACTATGATTCACTAATAATTATATTATATTATTATTATAATAATATATTATAATTATTACTATATTATAATAATAATAATATTAACTCCTAATAATAATAATAATAATAATAATAATAATAATGGATAATGATATCATATAATAATAATAATAATAATAATAATAATATTATTATTATTATTATTATTATTATATTCTAATATAATAATAATAATAATAATAATATTGTATTATTATTATTATTATAATAACATTATATCATTATTATAATAATAATATTAACGCATAATAACAACAATGGTCCAATAATAATTAGAATTATGATAAGTGAATAATAAACCCAAGGGATTAATACTAAAACCCTAATGGATTATAAACCCAGGGGAATAATATTACACTCAAGGGACTTATATTATAAACCCAATATATATAAACCCTAAGACAGATATTATAAACACTAAAATAAATATGATTCACCATCGTTGATTTTCATATTAAGACAATCCTTATCACAAATCCTTGTTGGAATGGTTGGCCAGGGAATAATAAGCCCAAGCGATTGATATTATAAACCCAAATGAAAAATAAACCCAAGGGATTAATACTCAAACCCCAAGGAATTATGAACCTAAGGGAATAATATTAAACCCAAGGGACGAATATTATAAATCCAAGGTATATAAAGCCTTTGTGGAGACGATTTTTGTCATAATAACATATCACACCATGATTAACCACAGTTTACCATGGTTGGTTATTGTTTACCATGGTTGACCATGATTGATATTATAAAATGAAGTTAATAATAAGCCCAAGGGATTGATATTATGAACCGAAGTGAAACATAAACCCATGGGATTAATACTAAAACCCCAAGGGATTATGAACACAAGGGAATGATATTAAACCCAAGTCACTAATATTATAAACCCAACATTGGTAAACCCTAATATAAATATTTCAAACACTAAAATAAACATGGTTTATTTTCATGGTCAGACAATGCTTGTCACACCATGACATTCAACCATGGGTGACTATGGTTGGCTCTGATTGGAAATGGTTGACCATGATTGATATTATAAACCTAATAGAATAATAAACCCAAAGGATTGATATTATAAACCCAAAAGGAATAATAAACCCAAGGGATTAATATTAAAACCCCAAGGGATTATGGACCCAAGTGAATAATATCAAACCCAAGGGACTAATATTATAAAGTCAATGTATATAAACCCTAAGATAAATATTATAAACACTAAATAAACATGATTGACCATTGTTGATTTTCATATTGAGACAATCCTTATCAAAATTCCATGTTGGAACATGGATGATCATGGTTCACATCATAATAAAGCATGGTTGACTCAAGAATAATAAACCTAAGTAATTGATATTATAAACCCAAAGGAACAATAAAGCCAAGGCATTAATACTAAATCCCCAAGGGATTATGAACCTAAGGGAATAATATTAAACCCAAGGCACTAATATTATAAACCCAATGTATAAAAATCATAAGATAAATATTAAAAATACTAAAATAAAGATGGTTGAATTAATAAATCCTATGAATTAATATTTTAAACTCAAGGGATTAGTAAACCAAAGGGATTATTAATAGTATAAACCCAAGGTATAAAACACTAAGATAATATTAAAAATACTAAAATAAATATGGTTGAATTAATAAATCCTAAGAATTAATATTTTAAACTCAAGGGATTAGTAAACCAACAGGATTATTAATAGTATAAACCCAAGGAACTAATAAATCCAACCGTTTAATATTATAAAGCCAAGGAATTAGTGAACCCAAGGGATAAATATTAAAAACCAGCACAAGGGATCGATATTACAAACACAAGAGATTAATAAAGCTGACCATGATTGATATTATAGACCCAAGTGATTAATACTAAAAACCTAAGGGATTATGAATCCAAGGCAATAATATTAAACCCAAGACACTAATATTATAAACCCAACAATGGTAAAACCCTAATATAAGTATTGCAAACACTAAAATAAACATATTTTATTTTCATGGTGAGACAATCCTTGTCATAATGCGACGTTCAACCATGGCTAACCATGGTTGGCTATGATTGACAATCATTTATCATGATTAATATTACATAACTAAGGGAATAATAAGCCCAAGGGATTGATATTATAAACCAAAAATCATAATAAACCCAAGGGATTAATACTAAAACCCCAACAGATTATGAACCGAAGGGAATAATATTAAACCCAAGGTACTAATATTAATAAACCCAACATATATAAACACTGTTACAAATACTATAAACACTAAAATAAATGTGATTGACCATCGTTTACTTTCATATTGAGATAATCCTTATCACAATAACATGTTGGACCATGGTTGATCATGATTGACTTCATAACAAACAATGGTTGGCCGCGGAATAATAAACCCAATAAATTGATGTTATAAATCCAAAGGGACAATAAACCCGAGGGATTTATGCTAAAACGCCACGATTAATATTAAACCCAATAATAAAAATCCTAATATTATAATCCCAATATGAAACTCTAAAATAATAAATCTAATATTAAACACAATATAAGAAATGTATATTTGAAACCCTAATATTAAACACCAATTTTCTAATGTCACACTACAACATTGAATAAATTTCAATGAAATATAACATTGGTTAACCATTATTAGATTGGTTATCACATTGAGACAATGTTTGTGACAATGCAATGCTTGACAATTTTTCAAAAGAATGTGACATTCAACCATTATTGACCATGATTGACTATGGTTGACAATGAGTAACAATGGTTTACTATTGTTTACAACAGTTGACCATGGTTCATTTTCATATTAAGGCAATCTTTGTCTAGGAATATGAACCCTTAAATTAATAAATCAAAGGGATTGATATTATAAACTCAAGGGAATAATATTAAACCCAAGGTATTAATATTATAAACCCAAGGTATATAAACACTAAGATAAATATTATAAACGACATGGTTAATTGTCGTTTACCATGGTTGATTTTCATATTGAGCTAATCTTTGCAACAATGTGACGTTAGACCATCATTGAAAATAGGTTGATCATGGTTGGTTTTCATGTTTAGACAATCTTTGTCATAATGTGACATTGCACCATGGTTGACCATGGTAGACCATGGTTGATTTTCATATTCAGACAAATCTTTCTCATAATGAGAAATATTGTCTCAATATCATAAACCCAAGTGGTCAATATAATAAACCCAAGCAATTAATGAACCTAAGCGATTAATAAAACTAAGCTATTAGTATTATAAACCTAGGGGATTAATAAACCCAAGGGATTAATATAAATAGTAGGATTAATATTACAAACCCTAGGATTAATATTAAACCCAATAATAAAAACCCTAATATTATAATCCCAATATTAAACTCTAAAATTATAAATCTAATATTAAACACAATATTAGAAACCTAATATTTGAAACCCTAATATTAAACTCCAATTTTCTAATGTCACATTACAACATTGAATAAATTTCAATGAAATATAGCATTGCAACAAACATTATTAGATTTATTATCACATTGAGAGAATGTTTTCCATAATGCAATGCTTTACAAATTTTCAGACGAATGTGACATTTGACCATGATTGACCATGATTTACCATGGTTGGCGATGATTGACAATGGTTTACCATTGTTGACAACAATCGACCATGGTTCATTTTCATATTAAGACAAAATTTGTATTAATATGAAAATGAACCCAAGGGATTGATATTATAAACCCAATGAGTTAATACTAAAACTCCAAGGGATTATAAACCTAAGGGAATAATCTTAAGCCCAAGGGATTAATATTAAAACCCAAGCTCTATAAACACTAAGATAAATATTATAAACCCTAAAATAAACATAGTTAACTATGGTTTACCATAGTTGATTTTTATATTGAGCTAATATTTTCCACAATGCGATGTTGGACCATCATTTACCATGGTTGATCATGGTTCATTTTCATATTGAGAAAATATTTGTCATAATGTGACGTTGGACCATGATTGACTATGGTAGACCATGGTTGATTTTCATATTGACACACGTTCTCGCAATGAGAAAGATTCTCTCAATATCATAAACCCAAGCAATTAATCATCCTCAGGGATTGATAAACCTAAGAGATTAATAAACCCAAGGTATTAGTATTATAAACCTAGGGGATTAATAAACCCAATGGATTAATATAAATAGTAGGATTAATATTACAAACCCTAGGATTAATATTAAACACAATAATAAAAACCCTATTGTTATAATCCCAATATTAAACTTTTAAATTATAAATCTAATATTAAACACAATATTAGAAACCTAATATTAAGCCCCAATTTTCTAATATCACATTACAACATTGAATAAATTTCAATGAAATATAACATTACAACAAACAATATTAGATCTATTATCGCATTGAGACAATGTTTGTCATAATGCAATGCTTGACAAATTTTCAGATGAATGTGACATTCTACCATGGTTGAGCATGATTGACCATGGTTGATAATGATTCACAGTGGTTTACCATTGTTGACAACAATTGACCATGGTTCAATTTCATATTAAGACAATCTTTGTCTAGGAATATGAACCCTTAAATAAATAAACCCAAGGGATTGATATTATAAACCCAAGGGGTTAATACTAAAACCCCAAGGGATTATAAACCCAAGGTATATAAGCGCTAAGATAAATATAATAAACTCTAAAATAAACATGGGTAACTGTGGTTTACGATGGTTGATTTTCATATTGAGCTAATATTTGCGACAACGCGATGTTGGATCATCATTGACCATGGTTGATCATGGATGATTTTCATATTGAGACAATATTTGCCAAAATGTGACATTGGACTATGGTTGACCATCATTAACGATTATTATAAACCCAATGGATTTCTATCAAACACTATGGTTAATATTATAATCCCTATGAATAATATTATAACCTAGGAATATCAACCCTTGGATTAATAAGACCAATGTAGTAATATTATAAACCCAAGGGAATCATAAACCCAAGAGATTGATATTATAAACCCAAGGGGTTAATACTAAAATCCCAAGGGAATAATATTAATCCCAAGGGAATCATGTTAAACTCAAGGGATTAATATTATAAACCCATGGTAAATAAAACCTAAAATAAATATTATGAACCCTAAAATAAACATGGTCAACTAAGGTTTACCAAGGTTGATTTCATATTGAGACAATATTTGTCACAATGTGACATCGGACCATGGTTGATTTTCATGTCGACACAATGTGACATAAGATGATGGCTAACCATGACTTACAATGCTTTATCATTCTTGACAATGGTTTATCATTATTGACAGGGATTTTGTTAGGCAGTTAGTATATATCGATGGACGTTATCTTATTGTACTTCTGTATGAAGTAGGTTGAGGCGCTCCTATAAAAAAAACCTAATATCAGCTAGAAAAAGCCAAAGTCATTTGATATATATTATTAAATATAATATCACCTCATGATTAGTGGTTTGATTTATTTTATATTATATACAATTATCTTCACTAAAGTGCTCTTGCTTATTCTATCAGTAAATGATTATAATATAATATTGAAACTAATAGGCATAAAAAATAACTATATATTTTAAAAATGTGATAAAAATTATATTTTATTATATTCTATTAAATATAATAATTTGAAAATATATTTAAATTCCTATTCACCATTCATATATATTTTTACGTATTTAAAGCAAAATTGATTTAGATCCATCTAACTCCATATTTATTATACACATAGAGAGATCAAATCTCTTGAAATGCAATTTTTTTCTCGAAATATTAATTCAACATTATTAAATCGAATAATATTACTATTATAATATAATGATAATAATAATAGTATTATATTTAATCATGTTTTTTACGTGGGATGAAAAAGAATTGATAATAAAACTACATCAAATTAATATTTTCAAATATTACAATTTTGATGTGGAAATATTTATCTTCAAAGATTTTGATGTATCCAGAAGATATGGTTTCTCCTTTTAAAAATTCAATTTATGAATATTTTATTGAAAGAAATATTAAAAGATTTAGAAACATGATTTTCTATTCTTTGTGTTGAATTATATTGTGATTTTATTTGTTTACATGATTAATTTCATTTTTATTTTGGAAAAGCATTAATTTTTTATTTTTATTATTATTTTTTTGGAAACATGACATACTTACACATCCCCTCATATTAATTTATATTGATTTATATAATAATTCTTTTGGCCCAATCAAATATATATTATAATAACAATAATAATTAAAACTTTCAAATGCCTAACAACAAAAGTTAACCAATGAAATATAAGAAGTAATACTTACTAGCACAACCATATTTACAAATATGGTTAATATATGCGGATAAGCGTATATGAAACATATATACAACCACATATTCCAATGTGGTTGATATACGCCAATAAGCTTATATCAACCACATTAATAATTATTATCGGTATTTAAGATTATTAATAACTATATAAACAACTATATAGGATTATTAATAACTATATAAATATTAACAACAGATTATTTATATATGTTACTATATAAATATGATATTAATGTTATAATAATTATATAAACTCTTAATATATATTAATTAATAATAAGAACCGCTCTTAATAATATTAGATTATCATTATATTATTTAAAAAAATCTAATAATATAAAATTATAAAAATAATAATAATAATAATATATTATTATTATAATAATATACAAATATAATTACCATATTATCATAATAATATAATCAATATTATTATAATATTATTAGGAGTTTATATTATTATTATAATATTAATATAATGTTTACCTAATAATATAAAGAAATAATCTCGTTGTTAATATTGTCTTAATATGAAAATGAACCCAAGGGATTGATATTATAAACCCAATGAGTTAATACTAAAACCCCAAGGGACTATAAACCCAAGGGAATAATCTTAAACCCACAGGTTTAATACTATAAACCCAAGCTATATAAACACTAAGATAAATATTATAAACCCTAAAATAAACATAGTTAACTATGGTTTACTATAGTTGATTTTTATATTGAGCCAATATTTGCCACAATGCGACATTGGACCATCATTTTCCATGGTTGATCATGGTTCATTTTCATATTAAGGAAATCTTTGCATAATGTGACGTTGGACCATGGTTGACTATGGTAGACCATGATTGATTTTCATATTGAGACACATTCTCACAATGAGAAAGATTGTCTCAATATCATAAAGCCAAGCAATTAATCATCCTAGGGATTGATAAACCTAAGAGATTAATAAACCCAATGGATTAATATAAATAGTTGGTTTAATATTACAAACCCTAGGATTAATATTAAAACCAATAATGAAAACCATAATGTTATAATCCCAATATCAAACTTTTAAATTATAAATCTAATATTAAACACAATATTAGAAACCTAATGTTAAGTCCCAATTTTCTAATATCACATTACAATATTGAATAAATTTCAATGAAATATAACATCGCAACAAACATTATTAGATCGATTATCACATTGAGACAATGTTTTTCATAATGAAATGCTTGAAAAATTTTCAGACGAATGTGACATTCGACCATGGTTGACCATGGTTGACAACGATTCACAATGGTTTACCATTGTTGACAACAGTTGACAATGGTTCAATTTCATGTTAAGACAATCTTTGTCTAGGAATATGAACCCTTAAATTAATAAACCCAAGGGATTGATATTATAAATCCAAGGGGTTAATACTAAAACCCCAAGGGATTATAAACCCAAGGGATTATTATTAAACCCAAGGTATATAAGCACTAAGATAAATATAATAAACTCTAAAATAAACATGGTTAACTGTGGTTTACCATGGTTGATTTTCATATTGAGCTAATCTTTGCGGCAAGGCGACATTGGACCATCATTGACCATGGTTGATCATGTTTGATTTTCATATTGAGACAATATTTGCCAAAATGTGACATTGGAATATGGTTGACCATCGTTGACAATGATTATAAACCCAATGGATTTTTATCAAACACTATGGTTAATATTATAAACCCTAGGAATAATCTTATAACCTAGGAAACTGAACCCTTGGATTAATAAGCCCAATGTATTAATATTATAAACCCAAGGGAATCATAAACCCAAGAGATTGATATTATAAACCTAACAAAATAATAAACCTAAGCGGTTAATACTAAAATCCCAAGGGAATAATATTAATCCAAAGGGAATAATATTAAACTCAAGGGATTAATATTGTAAACCCACAGTAAATAAAACCTAAAATAAATATTATAAACCCTAAAATAAGCATGGCTGACTAAGGTTTACCTAGGTTGATTTTCATATTGAGACAATATTTGTCACAATGTGACGTCGGACCATGGTTGATTTTCGTATTGACACAATGTGACATAAGACGATGGCTAACCATGACTTACCATGGTCTACAATGATTGACAATGGTTTATCATTCTTAACAATGATTTACCGTTGTTGACAGGGATTTTTTTATGCACTTAATATATATCGATTGAAGTTACCTTATTGTACTTCTGTATGGAGTAGGTTGAGGTGCTCTCATAAAAAAACCCTAATATCAGCTCAAAAAAGCCAAAGTGATTTGATACATATTAGTATATATAATATCACCTCATGATTAGTGGTTTGATTTATTTTATATTATATACAATTATCTTCACTAAAGTGCTCTTGGTTATTGTATTAGTAAATGATTATAATATAAGATTGAAACTAATAGGCATAAAAAATAACTATATTTTTTTTTAAAATGTGATAAAAATTACATTTTTATTATATTCTACTAAATATAATTATTTGAAAATATATTTAAATTCTTATTCACTATTCATATATATTTCTACGTATTTAAAAAAAATGATTTAGATCCATCTAACTCGATATTTATTACACACGTAGAGAGATCAAATCTCTTGTAATGCAATTTTTTTCTCGAAATATTAATTCAACATTATTAAATCGAATAATATTACTATTATAATATAATGATAATAATAATAATATTAGATTTAATCATGTTTTTTACATGGGATGATAAAAAATGATAATGAAACTACATCAAATTAATATTTTCAAATATTACAATTTTGATGTGCAAATATTTACCTTTAAAGATTTTGATGTATAAGATATGGTTTCTCCTTTTAAAAATTCAATTTATGAATATTTAATTACAAGAAATATTAAAAGATTTTAAAACATGATTTTCTATTCTCTGTGTTGAATTATATTGTAATTTTATTATTTACATGATTAATTTCATTTTTATTTTGGAAAAACATTAATTTATTATTATTATTATTTTGGAAGCATGCCATATTTACACATCCCCTCATACTAATTTATAGTGATTTATATAATAGTTCTCTTGGCCCAATAAAATATATAATAATAATAATAATAATTAAAACTTTCAAATGCCTTACAACAAAAGTTAACCAATGAAATATAAGAAGTAATACTTACCAGCACAACCATATTTACCAATATGGTTGATATACGTAAATAGGCGTATATGAAACATATATACAACCACATATTCCAATGTGATTGATATACGCCGATAGGCTTATATCAACCACATTAATAATTATTATCAGTATTTAGGATTATTAATAACTATGTAAATATTAACAACAAAATTATTTATATATATTACTATATAAATATTATATTAATATTATAATAATTATATAATATTAACTAATATATAAAAGAGCCCATAATAATATTAGATTACCATTATATTATTTAAAGAATCTAATAATATAAAATTATAAAAAAAAATAACAATTATATTGTATAATATTATTATTATATATTATTATATTATTATTATTATAATATTAATATAATATTTATATAATAATATATAGAAATAGTTGTTAATATTTATATAGTTATTAATAATATTCGATTATAATATTATAGCAATATTATATTACTATTATTTTATTATAATAATATACAAATATAGTTATAATAATAATAATAATAATATAATCAATATTATTATAATATATTATTATAATGAGAACAATGAAGAGCAATTATTATTATTTATGATAATTAATAACTATACAAATAATAGCAACTATATTCTTATATAATTATATATTTACGATTATTATAATAATATTATTATAATAATACAAACTCTTCTTCTTATTATTATTATTATTAGGCTTTAGTATTTTTAATATTTATATGGTTAATTATTATTAGTTTTTAGGATTATTAATGACTATATAAATATTAGCAACCAGATTATTTATATAAATTAATGTATAAATATTATATTAATATTATAAAATTATATAAACTCCTAACATATATTAATTAATAATAACAATAGCTCATAATAATATTAGGTTATCATTATATTATTTAAAAAATCTAATAATATAAAAGTATAAAAAAATAATAATAATTATATTGTGTTATTATTATAATAAAATATATAATAATAATAATAATAATATTTGATTATAATATTATAATAATATTTGATTATAATATTATAATAATATTATATTATCGTTATATTATTATAATAATATACAAATATGATTATTATTATAATAATAATGTAATCAATATTTATTATTATAATAACTAATAACTATACAAATAATAACAACCATATTCTTATATATTTCTATATTTATGATTATTATATGAATTTTATTATAATAATATAAATTCATAATAATATAAAACTTATGATTAATACTATAAACCTAAGGAATTTATATCATAAACTTAATGGATTATAAACCAAAAGAATCTATATTAAACACTCGTTAATATTATAAACCCTACCAATAATATTATATGCTCAAAATATGAACCCTTAGATTAATAAACCCAAGGGATTGATAATATAAACCTAAGGAAATAATAACAACAAGGGATTAATACTAAAAACCAAAAGGATTAATAGTATAACCCAAGGTATATAAAACTGATGCAGGGATACCCCCGCACATACCCACAGTATGCATAAAAATGCATAAACACATCAGTCCCAGATATTTAACTCTCAAAGGAGTGAAAACAACACCCACAAATGGTTAAGGCCCTGTTTTATTAGTTCCTTTATATCGAAACCTAATCAGCCCGCTAAAACCTCCTATCGAAACTTTAATCAACCTTTGAGCCTTCATATAAGACTTTATTGAAGTATTTCATTAAACCTTCCTATCGGCGCCTTAAAAACCTTCATAACCTTTGTTTATGACTGTTAACCCTGTATATATAACTTTTTCCTTTATGAACCATTTGTTATATATAATAAACACATGAAAACATTTTATCAGCGCTATTTCCCTTATAACCCATTTACAAAGGAAAATACATGCAAACCATACCTTTTTCGCTTTTGGTACAGTCTTGGCACACATAGCGAGGATCACCTTTATCGCTATCGCAACTTTCCACTCCCATGGTCATTTTAACACACGACTCCATCTCCTCCAATATGCGATTAACATAATGGACATCAATTCATATAAGCCATGCTTAATAAATCTTCGGGTCCACTCTTATCGCATACCCCAATACTCTTTACCCCGATCAAAATACACTATCGGCAGTTATTCCATGAAAAATGCGCTAACACGCAAAATGCACTATCGACAGGGTTATTCCATAAGAAATGGAATAACACTATCGACACTTTGCTATCGTGATTCCATTTGACTTGCCGATATGTGATTAGCAATCAAATCTGGGTCGTCGATCTGGACTCTCGATCCGGCGGTCCATGATGCATCACATTATCGCAATTGGTCTTTTTAGTGGTTGAACCCCATTCACTCCAAAGTGTTGATCCAACCAAACATCCAAAACTGATAATGGTATAGGGCAACTTTTAAAAGTTTTCAAGTCCACTTTATGGATCCGCTAAGTGTTTTTGCGCGATTTCTCAGTGTAAACTGGAATTCATTGCCTTTGATGGGTTCTCGTTTACATTGAGAAATCATGCAAGAACACTTAGCGGATCCGTAAATTGGACTTGAAAAATTATAAAAGTTTCCCTATACCCTTATCGGTTGGAAGTTTGGTTGGATCGACGCTTTGGAGTGAATGGGGTCTGACGATTGAAAATACGATTGTGATAATGCGATGCATCATGGACCGTAAGATCGAGAGTCCAAATCGACTGTCTAGATGCGATTGGCGATTGCATATCAGAGAGGTCAAGGACTAACATTTTATGAATGTTGCAATAGTGCGATTGGTGGAACATCGATATGCCGATAGTGATAAATCGACGATCGAAGGAATCGGAAGTTGGGTGTGGGAAATCGGAGTTGTGGAAAGGTCGAAAGCGCAGACCTGATCGTCTTTATAGATGCGGGTGTATGAATTTTGAAGTCTGAACTAAGAGTTCATAGTGGGTTTTCATGGTTTTCCCATGTATTTCTCGTATTCCGATAGATGAATGGTTAAAGGGGTTTTAAGGCTTAAAGGCCTATATGTAATGCTTATGATAGTATAAAAGCCCTGATAAAGTTATATGGCTCCAATTTAATGTAAGTCCATGGTTGAGAGGCTTAAGGCCTAAAGAAATGCTTCCGATAGGCTTAGTGGACCATAACCCACAGGCCTCAAGATCGATATTTTTTTAAGGAAAGGGATTTTGGTTAACCCCCAAGATCTCTTTTCATCAAAAATCTACGATAAACAAAAGGGACTAATATTATAAACCGAGGAACTAATAAACTCAATGGTTTAATATTATAAACCTAAGGAATTATTGAACCCAATGGATAAATATTAAAAACCTAAGGGATCAAGAAGTGCAAGGGATTGATATTACAAATACAAGAGATTAATAAAGATGACCATGATTGATATTATAAACCCGAGTTAATAATAAACCCAAAGGATTAATACAAAAAACCCAAGGGATTATGAACCTAAGGAAATAATATTAAACCCAAGGGACTAATATTATAAACCCAACATTGGTAAACCCTAATATAAATATTAGAAAGACTAAAAAAATATTGTTTACTTTCATGGTGAGACAATCCTTGTCAATATGTGACATTCAACCGTCGCTGACCATGGTTGTCTATGATTGACAATGGTTGACCATGATCGATTTATAAACTTAAGGGAATCATAAACCCAAGGGATTGATATTATAAAATTAAAGGAATAATAAAACTAAGGGATCAATACTAAACCCCAAGGGTTTATTAACCCAAGGAATAACATTAAACCCATGGGACTAAAGCCAAAATTGTTAAACCCAAATATAAACACTACGAACACTAAAATAAACATTGTTTATTTTCATGGTGAGTCAATCTTTGTCAAAATATGACATTCAACCAAGGGAATAATCTTGTAAAAACCAACATTGGTAAACCCAAATCTAAATATTACAGATACTAAAATAAACATGGTTTATTTTGACGCTGAGAAAATTCTTGTCACAATGCGACATTCAACATGGTTGACGATGTTTAGCTACGATTGACAATGGTTTACCATGATTTATATTATCAAGCAAAGGGAATAACAAACCCAAGGGATTGATATTATAAACCCAAATGAATATAAAACCAACGGATATATACTAAAACCCAGGGATTATGAAGCCAAGGGAATAATATTAAACCCGTGGGACTAATATTATAAACTTCACATCGAGTAAAGGAAAATATCAATACTACAAACACTAATTATAAACCCAAATGAATAATAAACCGAAGGGAGTAATACTAAAACCCCAAGGGAACAATATTAAGCCCAAGGGACTAATATTATAAACCCAATATTCGTAAACCCAAATATAAATATTACAAACACTAAATTAAACATGTTTTATTTTCATGGTGAGACAATCTTTGTCAAAATGTGACATTCAAGCATGGGACTGATATTATAAACCCAACATTAGTAAACCCAAATATAAATACTACAAACACTAAAATTAACATGGTTTAGTTTGATGGTGAAACAATTCTTGTCACAATGTGGCATTCAACCATGATCGACCATGTTTGGCTATGATTGACAATGGTTTACAATGATTGATATTATAAACCAAAGGGAATAATGAACCCAAAGGATTGATATTATAAACCCAAGGGTTTAATACTAAAAACCAAAATGAACAATAAACCCAAGGGATTAATACTAAAAGCTCAAAGGATTATGAACCCAATAGAATAATATTAAACTGAAGGGCCTAATACTATAGACCCAACAATCGTAAACCCAAATGTAAATACTACAAACATTAAAATAAACATGATCTATTTTGACGGTGAGACAATCTTCTCAGAATGCAAGAATCAACCATGGTTGACAATGATTGATATTATAAACCTAAGGGAATAATAAGCCCAAGTGATTGATATTATAAACCCAAAGGAATAATAAAACTAAGGGATTAATACTAAAACCCGAAGGGATTATGAACCGAAGGGAATAATATTAAACCTTGGGACTAATATTATAAACCCAATATTGATAAACCCAAATATAAATACTACAAACACTAAAATAAACATGGTTTATTTTGATAGTGAGACAATCCTTGTCACAATGTAACATTCAAACATGGTTGACCATGGTTGGCTATGATTGACAATAGTTGACCATGATTGATATTATAAACCTAAGGGAATAGAACCCAACTTATTTACATTATATAACCCAAATGAATAATAAACCCAAGGGATTAATACTAAAACCCGAAGGGATTATGAACCTAAGGGAATAATATTAAGCCCAAGGGATTAATACTAAACCCCAAGGGATTATGAACCCAAGGGAATAATATTAAGCCCAAGGGACTAATATTATAAACCAAACATTTGTAAACCCAAATATAAATATTACAAAGACTAAAATAAACATGATTTATTCATGGTGAGGCAATCCTTGTGACAATGTGACATTCAACCATGGTTGAGCATGATTGATATTAAAAGCATGAGGTAATAACAAACCTAAGGGATTGATATTATAAAACCAAATGAATAATAAACCCAAGGGATTAATAATAAAGCCCCAAGGGATTATGAACCCAAGGGAATAATATTAAACCCAAGGGACTATATTATAAACCCAACGTTCGTAAACCCAAATATAAATATTACAAACACTAAAATAAACATCATTTATTTTCATGGTTAGAAAATCCTTGTGACAATGTGACATTCAAGCATGGTTGACCATGGTTGGCTATGATTGACAATGGTTTAGCATGATCGATATTATAAACCTAATGGAAAAATAAACCAAGGGATTAATATGAGAAACCGAAAGGAATAATAAAATGAAGGGATTAGTACTAAAACCCCAAGGGGTTATGAACCCAAGGGAATAATATTAAACCCAAGGGACCAATATTATAAACCCAACATATATAAACCTAAGGCAAATTTATAAAACATTGAAATAAACACCTAGAACATGAAATCCCAACAATAATACTATAATGTAAATAATATTTTCATTTATGGAAGACGTGAACAAAGTGAGGGATCCACATAAAAGACCACAACAATTAGAAATGCAAGAGAAAGATATAAAATAGTAACACTCTCATTGGAGCAAAGGAACATAAATGATAAAAACACATCTAAATTGCACACATTGGATTTAAAGAAGAACAACATAATAGGGCATTTTAAGACCAAAGATATACAATTTTGTACATAAAAACAACATTACTGTTTAAAATAATCAATTTAACCAACATTGCAACCACATAAGGAACATTTAGTCTTAACATATATTTTTTTGTTTTGTTTACATAAAATAATTCAGTTACAAAATTGAAGTTGAAAACTATAAAGAAGGTCACAATGTTATTAGTTGTATTTCATAGTGATATGGACTTCAATCTCTCCTCTTCCTTCTTCCCAATTATAAAATATGTGCTATCTTTCATCTTGGCATAGAGTTGGAAAGAAAAAGGCAGTGCAATGCGTAAACCATCTATTGATTTCACTCTTGATATGGCTATGAAGGTAAGGCCTTGCTGCTCTTTATTCCGATATCAACTGATGCTCATTCTAAAGTCAATCCCTGTGACTTGTGGATTGTAAGAGCCCATGCCATCTTCAAAGGAATTTGTTTTCGATTTCTTATATCACTGGGGTGATAGCGACAATGTTTGTATTGCTTGCATCAAATGAAACACCAACATACTTATCAAAAACAACAGTTGTGAACATTGGAAGTCGAGGTGACTTAGAGGTAGGCAAATAGAATATATCCTTAACAAAACCAAGTTCACCATTCACCAAGCCAGCTTCAACCAATAAATTACATGTCAACATAACACACTGACACAACACAACAAAACTTCTCGGTCCGATTGATCATCATCAACATCACCGATTTCTGAACACCTTGAATACTCAGCGACACATCTTGCAATTGGAGAATTTAATGATTTTAACATATGCCTATTATGCAAGGAGACCAAATTATTTGTTGGAAACATGTGAACTGCTACATTAAATAAATCTCTTTCTCTGGGATGTAACCTCATATCATCCCAAAACATAAGAAACTCCCAATATTCAAGAACAAGTTCTACGTTTCTTATGTTATTGAGGACTCTACGAGAAGAACAAGATTGTTCTCATTATTCCCATGTTGGCGAAAGATTGTGCCAAGAGTGACAACAATGTTGAATTTGTTCCACAAGACTTTCCCTACTGTATTACCTACATACAAAGGCTTATCTCTGATAGGAGGCAGTTGGCCAAGGTCACCCACAACGATGATGGATCTGCCACCAAAAGGAAAATTATTTTTCTCTTGAAATGCTTCTCGTAATCAAGCATCTATTTGCATAAAAAACCTTGATCCCAGAAAGCTCATTTCATCAATCAATATATTTCTAACATGTCGCATTTCTTCTTGGAATACTGCAAGTGACTACCCCTGTAGTGATTGCATATCTTTATTTGGAATTTTTAGAGCTGAGTGTATTGTTTTTGCATGTATATTAAAAGCATCTATTCATGTTGGGGCAAGAAGAAGCAAAGGTTTTCTTCCATCACTTGACGAATTAGAAAGAGCTTCAAAAATACAATGGATAAGGAAAGACTTCGCAGTTCCCACAGTGCCCTGAATAATCATAAGAAGAGCTTCACGAATCTCATATTCAGCAAAGTGCCTTAAGATAATTTCAAAAGCAAGTCATTGTTTTTCCAACAAAGAATCTAGAGATGCAAATGTTCTCTTTGAAAGGTCAACAATATCACCCACTGATTTTGCATTTCTTATAAAGTTAATAGCTTCCTCTACAACATCGTCCAAAATAGTTGTACTTCCCAGTCATAGGATATATCAAAGTCCCTTCGACCAAGGGTGTGAAGAGCAGAAAGATTCACATCGTTTGGTGGAACCAAACGAGAGAAAATATTCCATTCTTGAAAATCATCGTCAAGATTCATTTCCTGGTTAGAAAAATCACCATCTTCTCCATCTTCATTATTGTCTATAATTGATGGATGTCGATCAACATGCCATGCTCGATATCAAAAATTCCTCCAACTTTCAATACTAATTTCAGCTGAAAGGCCAATTTCTATAGGAATGTCATGAAATGGCTTGTTAGCAATTCTCTCCAACAAAAGGTTTCAAATTCCTCTAAAGCCTCACCAGGAATAGAATAAAACCATGGCCAAACCCGAACAATAGCATGAACATCTCTAGGATTCCATGGATCTTGTTTACACTTGCTATCAAATTTCCAAGATCTTATTGTTTCTATCAAAGATAGATGTTCAAGGAAAAAAGGTCTCTTTTGATAATGTTGAACGAAAGTATTCTTAGATGAACAATGGAAGCCATCCCTTGATATTTTCCTAAAAAGCTTTCATCCAAAATTTAAGGAAACAAATTTCTGACTACAAATAACAATAGGTATCTTAAGCAACATATCGCATGTTTCTTGTGCTCCAATGTCACGGTCAACAATCGTTTCTGCAAGAAACTTTCTATATGAACATAAAGCATGATCCTCAGAGCCAATAGAATTTGAAATTCTAGTTAACATATGATGATAACTTTCAAACATTTTTCTGCTTTCAATGCATACTTAGCAATGTATTTCAACACAGCATAGCGAGAAAGCACTGGCTTGCAATCAACAGTTGCACACCACATTGTTAGAAGATAAATGTTATGTACATTAAGCATGTCATCATTTCTTGCTGGCTCATATTTTTTTCTTCCTTGATCATCTATGAACAATCTTGATTCACCACAAAGATTCCATGGAGCATTGTACCGACATGTTAGAATAGCACTCTTTTTGCATCAACAAGAATCCACAGTACACTTTGTGTGCCTTCGAACACGATTTAACAATTCTTCGTAATCATTATAAGGATTAGAAGATAAAATCTGACCAGTATTCAAAAGACAAAGGTCATCATTGAGGCTTTGTGGAACCATTATGTTCCGACAATGTATGTCACGTGGATTCCATGCAGTTACATATTTGTCGAAGAATATCTCTGCAAGTTGTACATTAGAACTATTTGACCAATTAAGTATTTCCATGTCAAGAGCACCTTCTAACCATAGGAAACCATGGATATGTGCTGAACCTCTGTGTTGCCACTCATATCTGAAATAAATGAAGATATAGTTACTACAAACAATATAAATAGAATCATAATAAAATTTGAAAAAGTATAGAAAAAAATTCAACACAAACGTGTACCAAAAGTCTTTAGCTTTAAGATATTTTTGGATAACTTCCTCTCGAAAAATATTGAATCTGTGTGGTGCATAAATATTGCAACAATATGAGGGTACTGGATAACATTCTCAATTTTCATACGATGTTCATTTGAAGAATGAGAATCTGAGTGTATGGACATGAGGTTATGCAACTTTGGCCACTTTGTGTTAGTTGCAGTCAAAGTAAAAAATAAAGATGGACATCCTAACTGAGTAATCATGTCTGTCAATTTAGATCGACACTTTGTAAAGTATGCGCTTGTACCTCTCATAGAAGAACCAAACTGCATAAGATGCTCAACCAACTTATTATCTGGTAAATCAGATAGTTGGTGACACAACTCCTCAACTGTTGTAGGTGAGTTATCATGTAAATGTTTCTTTGCAAAAACTGCAGTAGTTGCTTGGCTACGATGCTGCAGTATCGTGTTTAATAGGTAATATTGAAAGTGAGGATGGCTTCCGAATCTCTAATCATAGTACCTAAGAAGATGTAATGCATACTCATGAAGAACACAACAAATACGTGGTTGCGACCAATCAACATCACCAGTGGGGAAAAATGTTGGGAATGCCATTCGAATAACCCCTCTATATTATATTCATTCATTAGAGAGGTTCCAATAGTGGGCCAATCCATGTCTTGAAAATGTTAAGAATGGACATTATCAAGAAATGCTCTAATTTCTTCCACTTCTCTTCATTCATTTGGTAGGTGAGCAACAAAGGAAGAAGGATGAGAGGGCAAATGCTCAGCATGAAACTCTTCATTATTAGTTTCATTGATCTTAGATTCTTCAATAGCACAATCAACAAATTTAAGCCTGGAGGAGACATCTGTTGATCTTTCGGGCAGAGCATTCATTGAATAATAATAAATTACAACATCTCAATAGGATTGATCATGTTGGATTTTGAAAAGCAATGCCACCATCACTCGAGATCTTTTGACATAACCTTCATAATATTTAGACTCATCGCCATGTCTCCTCATAATTAAAAAGTCAATATCTTGAACACGTCGGGAAAGGCTTCGTACAATTGTAGAAATATCTTGAGGAAAGCTAATTGTATGACCACTATACTTATATTTCCCACCTCGAGCATGTGTCACTTGCAAAATTGGATTCACACCTGTTATTAGAATTTCTTCAACTTGAGTAATAACTCTTAAAATATGAGGTTGCTCACTAGGATATATGTTATTATATCGACAAAAACATTGGGCTCCTCTTTCACTCTTACATCGTCTACAAATAGGTCCTTCAGAATGTCTCACAACAAGGATTCTGGGATATGATTCTTGGAAAATGCGGCACATTCAGAAAACTTACAAGATATCTATCTTTGCTCGAAACATTTTATGCACTGCAATCATGTTTTCATCAAAATGAATATGATCTCTACTCGCCAAACCATGTTCAAAACCATTTCGATGAGTAAAATCTCTTCTAACATTTACTTCATCTTCAAGAACATGATATTCCCTTGGCAAATTTGAGGCATGTGGAATGGATCTATGAGAATGTCTTTCCAAATTTATGGTGTGCATTTCACGAACCTGAGAGGATGTAAATGTCTCTCTGTCATAAAAGACTTTAAAATTTACTTTCCGACTAATTATAAATGAAGAAAATGAAGAAGAATCAAATGCATTCAAAATTTATATTTGTGTCTTCATGTGGATGAGGGTTATGAGATGGTTTCTCTTGAATTCTAAGAATAGTGGATGGAACATTTTTGGATGTAGTTTCTTTGCATCTATTCAAATGAGTTGTTTCCTGTTTCAAAAAAATAAAATACGTTATAAAACTAATTGTCCAAAAAAGAAAGATTCAAAAATTGAAAATAAATCAAATACATTGAACATCTACATTGGTTTTACAATTTGATCCTTTGGATTCCAATTTGACAACCTAACAAGATGAGATGATGGTTTCTCCATGAAATGTTACAAAACATAATTTCCAGGCAACAGTAAATGGAAAAATGAGAAAAATATCAAATGCACTCAACATTTATGTTTGTTTGGCGAAGTGGATGAATGCTATGGGATGGTTCCTCTTTAGTTCTAACATCAGTAGATGTAACATCTACAAAGTTAATTTGTATGCCTCTATTGGAATGACTTCTGTACTGTTCAAAGAAAATAAAATACGCCATAAAATTCAATGTCTAAGCAATTATAAATTTAAAAAATGAAAATCAAATCAAAAACAATGAAAATTTATATTAGTCTAGAATGTAGTAGAACAACCACTATTGTAGCGAAACCAAAATATAATTTTGCTACCTCCATTGGGCCACGTGAAATGCTATCAGGGATGATTGATTCTCTTGCTGGGACCACATTACTTTGAGAAGCGGGATTTGAAGGTATTTTGTCTCAAGCAGCTCAATCCAAGTTATCAAACAAAAGGCCAAGTAAACTATCATCAAAATCATCACACAAAATGTCACCATTACCTCCACCATGGATGTTTTTCAACCTTTAGCCATTAGGACATGCAATTGGACACACCGAAGGGTTAGGGTGGACATTTGCATCCACAATATCGATATGGCGTTCTTCCCAATCGCAAGATGTTTCCCCAATGTTATGAACATTCTTAGCAGAGCATCAAACAACAAGATTATGCTGAGGAGGAGCATATCTTGATAATGAACTATCATCGGGAAATTTTCTTTCCATTATACTAATAATATATACTCTCCTACGCCCATTTGTGGCATCCTTATTTTGTTGATACCGTAAATGACGACTTTCATTAGACCTCTCACATGATTGTGATAGCAAAGTTTTTTTCTTATACTCCATGCTTATGCCTTGAGATGACATGTCTACAATGAATGATAACTATCCATTATGGAATCATTAAAAATGGAACATAAAAAGTGTAATATGTTATTTTTTTCCAGCCATATAAATTGTTCAAAATGTATAAGGCTTTTTCCAAATTCCTAAAAACAAAAACGAAAAAATTTCAAAATGGCAAAAAAAAGAAATGAATTCTTCCAAATGGCTTAAACAAAAAGTCTAAATTTCCATGTATCATATTATAATCAAAATGGAACCCATACTATTGGGACACAACAATTAAAAATTGAAACTATATATACTATCAAAATATAAATATAAATATTAAAATGAACATAAACATATAACATTGTTTGAGAATCATTGACAAAAACCAGTACAAATAATTTGTATAGCA